>BTHU01000001.1:175969458-175974458 GCA_036184795.1 Tokudaia tokunoshimensis
CATGTGGTTGCTGGGAATTGAACTCGTGACCTCTGGAAGAGCGGTCAGTGTTCTTAAGCACTGAGCCATCTCTCCACCCCCCGCCATATATATACATATGTATATATATAATTAAATTTATTTATTCACTTTACAACCAGCCCAATATCAGCTCTTCCTCTCCTCCCAGCAGCCCACCTCACAAACCTCCCCCCATTCTACTTTCTCCTTCTCTTGTGAGAAGGGGAAGCTCCCCTCTGGGTGTCACCTCCACTCCTCACATCAAGTCTTTGGGGGATTTGATGCATCCTCTCTCACTGAGGACAGACAAGGCTGCCCATTTAGGGGCACAGGACCCGCAGGCAGGCAGGCAGGCAACAGTCTCAGGGACAGTCAGCCCCTGCCCCAGTTGACGGGGGACCCGCATGAAGACCAAGCTACACATCTGCTACATATGTGTGTGGGGTCCTAGGTCCAGCCTATGCTTGCTCTTTGGTTGGTGGATTAGTCTTTGGGCGCCCCCAAGGGTCCAGGTTAATTGACAACTTTTTATTTATTGCCTTAATTATCCTTTTTTTTTTTTTGGAACTGACTCAAACAAACAAACAAAAACAAAATTAAAAAAAAAACCAAGAAATAAAAACCATCATGACACTTGTCACTGTGTGCGCAGGAGTGTCCAGGAAGGAGATGAAAACTAGGTCACAGAACCTATCCAGCCTCTACATGTCTACTGAGTACAAACCCTGCTAGAGACGTGTGTGTGTGTGTGTGAGTGTGTGTGTGTGTGTGTGAGTGTGTGTGTGTGTGTGAGTGTGTGTGTGTGTGTGTGAGTGTGTGTGTGTGAGTGTGTGTGTGTGTGTGTGTGAGTGTGTGTGTGTGTGTGAGTGTGTGTGTGTGTGTGTGAGTGTGTGTGTGTGTGTGAGTGTGTGTGTGTGTGTGAGTGTGTGTGTGTGTGTGAGTGTGTGTGTGTGTGTGAGTGTGTGTGTGTGAGTGTGTGTGAGTGTGTGTGTGTGTGTGAGTGTGTGTGTGTGTGAGTGTGTGTGTGTGTGTGTGAGTGTGTGTGTGTGTGTGTGTGTGAGTGTGTGTGTGTGTGTGTGTGTGTGTGTGTGTGAGAGAGAGAGAGAGAGAGAGAGAGAGAAGTACAGGTCCTTCCATACCCTACATTTGTAGAACAAAATCATATTTATTAGTAGAAAACCATTTTAAAAAGATAAATCCAACAAAATGGAAACATAAAATACAAATAATCTACTGTAGGAAGCTAGCTAAGATACTAAATTTTTTTATCCCATATGATTTTTATTTTCTCGTTCATACTTTCCATACTTCCTATACAGCTTTTAGTTTGGAAAAAGATCACTGTACAATAATTTTTCTATTATTGAAAAAGTAATTGTTGCAAGCAAGGAATTTAGAGCGACAGCCACGGACTCTCAGCTGACTTCCTGCAGCTTTCTCGTGACCACTGCGTAGCTTCCACTGACCACGCGGCTCCTGACTACTGCACAATTTCCCACTGACCACGCGGCTCCAGTCACAGGTCTGAGGCTGCGGCACACATTCTAAGGACGGGTCAATCGTTCTTAGTTGAGAGGTCCCTCCCTCTCTGTCACTGACTCGTTAGGTCTGCCTTAGGACCTGGCTTATTCCCCATGCCACCCTGATGCACATCATGAGCAGGAAGCGTGGTTTGGGTTGTTATCAGTTACGTGGGCCTTAGTGTAAAGGAGGATTCAGAGTTCATGAGATACCTGAAGCAGTGTTCTCATCCGTTCTTATGCAGTGACCCTTTAATACGGTTCCTCATGCTGCGGTGAACCCCCAACCATAAAATTATTTCTGTTGCTGTCTCATAACTGGAATTTTGCTAGTGTTATGAATTTTAATGTAAATATGTGATATGCACGATGATCTTAGGAGACCCCCTAGAAAGGGGTCATCAGTTGCCAAAGGACTCATGAGCCCCAGATCGAGAACCTTTGGCTTAATGCATACAGTCTTAGCAAGCCTGTTGAACTCACATAAAAATCGGAGAGAACCAATCTCCATGTGTGCACGCTGGCACGCACAGGCATACACTCTATAATAATGATGAGTATATATTTTTTTAAAAATTCAAAAACTGAAAGCTCAAATAAAAAACTTTATGAAGGTATGAGAAGCAAAAGGGCAAACACCCTTAAAATTGAAGGATGTGGGTGTTAGCTTTGGCGAGAAACATGTAGCCGAATCTCACCATGCGCCCTTTGCCTGCATTAAGACACACCCCTTATGAGGCAGACAGACACAGGATAGTTTAGTACCACAGGCTCCCATTCATTTTGGTTATACACACACACACACATTCACCTCTGTAGTAATGCACTTGGCAGCCTACTTCTTTCACCTACTATGCACACCTATCCCTCTCTACATGTTGCAAAAATCTTTTGCTACCCTGCCTACGCTCTGGGAACTGGCCTTGCTACCAGTCTCCACTCAGCTTCCCTTGAATCCACGGATAAAACACACACAGACACACAGACACAGACACACACACACACACACACAGTTGTTCAATTTCAACTTGCCTTTTGACACAATTGCTGGACGCTACTTATTTCCCCCTTGGAAGAGCGTGCCCTTATCTCCACACCTCTCCACCTGCCCTAAACTTTAGTTGCTCAGTTACATCTAGTCCCTGCTAAATATCCCTGACCACATGCAAGTAGGAGCCGTCTGGGTGGCCACTCCATTTTGAGATCTAACATGTCTGACCACCTTTTCTCCATCAGAAGCATGACAAACTCTGCTCTCCTCCTCTCCTCTCCTCCCTCTCTTGCCCCCCCCCCCGGACCTGGAAGTCCCGCCTATCCCTTCCACCCAGTAATTGGCCCATGGCTTCTTTACTGACAGATCAAGAACCAATTGGGGAACAGGACTTTGGCATTAGACCTGCCCCTACAAACTCACCTAGCAACCTTAGATCCCCTCTACCCCTTACATCTACATCGGGCTACAGGTACCATCCCTCAATAGTAGTATGAATAACCCCTCCCTGGCAACAGTCAAATCTAGTTTCTATCCCAGTGTATTAAGGCACGAAGACTAGGAAGGCAGAACTCGGTGTGTTTAGAGAGAGGTGAAAGTGTGCCCTCTCGCCGCTTGGATAACTGCTCATCATCTTATGCCAAACTGGATGTGCATGTGATTAAAATCGGAAGGGATATGTACAGCTGAAAATTGATCATGCAGCCTAAACTACTTTTACTAAAGTAAAAACCACCCAAAGTAAGCTTCTTCGCCGTAACCAGTTCCCCCACCTCTCAAAGCCCATGAAAGGCAACTCCAGACAGCGCTCAGTGCTCTCCAATGCTCTCACACACGCTGCCTGCTTTATATCACCGCAGCGTCCCTCTTTAATCTGTCCTATCACATTGTTCAAATTACCTTGCTTCTTTTGAGACTCTGTGTGAACCATTATTTTCAATTCTTTGGACGAGAGGTCAAGAACCCGAGACATCCAGCCAACCACGGGACACAAGTATGGTGCTGTAGCAGTATGCTAGAGCAGTGAGCCCGCGGCTGAGGCCTCGCTGTGCAGAACACAGGGGGAGAGGAAAAGGATACGCGGTCGGGTTATGTGACCGACAATGAGAAATCACACTGAACATGCTCCTGTTTTGAAATCTTGCATCAGAACCAGAGGTCAGGAGAGGGTCAGTCCCTAGGGACCCACTCAGAGTGACCTGGGTATCTCCGGTTACTACAAAATGAAAAGTGAACTTGGGACGCAGCTTACTTCAGCAATTTAAGGAATACATCTGGGACTCATCACAGTTTGGATGCAGAGCCAAATTCTGTCCAAGGGTTTTGTGACGGACTCAGGATGAATTGTGTAAGTTTATGTCCGTGTGGGCCCTAATCTCTGTCTTTGTCACTGACAAAGGAGGATGACTGTAGGGAACATTTTCTCTTTCTCATGTCTTGCCAGAACTCGGGAAGATTCATCTCCCTCCCAGAATAACCAGTTGTTTACATTGATAATTCTTTGAAAGCTCTTGAAGTGCTACATTTCATTGTATCCCAGGACTTTCTTCCTCCTTTCTTAATTAGGGAGATTACTACTTGAAAAATGAGCGTGTTTTTATTGCAAGGGGAATTATAATAAATCTTATAAATTTAAACTAGGAATCAAAGCCCCACTGAGTTGGGAGGAAATCAAAGGACTATAAAATCTCTCTCATTCATTCTCCCCTGGGCAGTCCAACGCTTCTAATGTCAGTCTCGGCCTGCATTCTTGTCATTATGGGCTGAACTCTGCAGACATGCAAAACAAAACATTGCTAATGATACACGCAATGCCAACGCTTACAAATATTTAATGTGTCATGGGGGAGAAGATTGTTACTAAACACCTTGGAGTTTATCAGTTTCCAGGACTGAACATCTTAGAAGGTTGTATCCGATTGAAGAATTAATTTCTCAGAACTCCCAATTAAAGGGTGATGGGAAACTTCCAGAATTCAGTATGATAGAAATTAGAATTTCATATAAAAATGAGGACCGGTTCCTTGGTGCAGTTGTAAACCTGCATATTTTCTTTTACTCCTTCCTACAAATAAAAGAGAATTACTTCAGAGAGCAGTAGTCATTATCAATTCTATCCAGAGAAGTAATTACCATACTAAGTATTCTCACAGCATGGGGCACAGTGTCATGATTGGGTGAATTGTTTTTGGTTTTTTGGTTTTTTTTTTTTTGTTTTCTGTTTTTTGTTTTTGTTTTTGTTTTTTCAAGACAGGGTTTCACCGTATAACCCTAGATGTCCTGAAATTCATTCTGTAGACCAGGCTGGCCTCGAACTCAAAAATCTGCTTGCCTCTGCCATCCAAATGCTGGGATTAAAGGCGTGCGCCACCACTGCCTGGATGGGTGAATGTTTTACTTCAACCTCAGCAAAAAGATGAAACTGTTCTCTTACTGGAAGTACCAAATCAAGTAGTTCCTTAAAAACCACAGAAAAGTTTTCTGTGTAA
>BTHU01000001.1:175979458-176311958 GCA_036184795.1 Tokudaia tokunoshimensis
CTCAAGTGGAGAACATTATTAAACGCTTAAAGAAGACTGAAGTCACAGAAAGACATTTCCCTGGCTCATGATAAAATAGATTAATCAATGGAGACAATTTGTACGTTATCTTCAGAATGGGACTAGAGAGTGGCTTTAAATATTCCCGGTCCTCAGAGCCTACTTACAAATAATACTCAAAGCACTGCCTCCAGGTTCTTCATTAAAACGGCCCTATAGGGATACAGGAGTGGTCCGTACGTGAGCTATTTTATGTGCCCATCAACAAGCAGGTATATAATAAATATATGCAAATGAGAAGACGAAAGATATTTACATAAAAGCAATCAAATGTAAGAGATGCCGCTACATGTCACCGGCCCGATTAGTCTAACCTGTGGTATTTGTAATCTAATACACATGTGTGGTTTATACTTAAAAATGTGTAGGAGAGGCAGACAGCTCAGTGAGTGCGACAGAGTCCTTGCTGCTCCCCCGATGTTCCCAGCACTCCGGCCAGGTAGCTCACAACCACCTGTAACTTCTTTATCTGACTTTAGCAAGCACACTCACATATGAAGCACACACGGAGAGACGCAGTAAACAGAAGTGTGCACACTTCGAATGCAAATTAACGAAAACTCATTATGTATAGTTGTTAGATCTCTTGGGCCATTCAAATATCTAGAAATTTGCTAAGGCTGGGCTATAGGAGGGTTTCTGGAGGTTAGAAAATGGCCAGCATTCCTCAGGAACTTGTGAAACTGGTTCACATCTGCCCAAAGGAGTCCTTTTCCTTACCTCTGACAGAAGGAACATAGATGGTGCCGATGAAAGCCCACATGGGCCTCAGACCCCCTCACTGTTTCAAAGCCTCAGCCCTGGCCAACTGAAAGCTTCTCACCTCCCACGTATCCATTTGTTTACTCTCTTTATAAAGGCAAAGTTCTGCCCTGCTCAGGATATTGTCATTACCTCTCTCTCTCCCTCTCTCCCCCACTCACCCCTCACCCTATTTCCCCCTTCCTTCCTCTCTCCCTCCTTTCTCTCCCTCCCTTCTTTCTTTCCCTCCCTTCCTCTCTCTTCCTCCTTCCTTCTCTTTCTCCCTCCCTTCCTCCCTTCCTCCCTCTTTCCATCTCTCCTTCTATCCCTTCCTCTCTCTTTCCCTCCCTCCTTCTCTCTCTCCCTCTCTTCCTCTCTCCTTCCCTCCTCTCTCCCTCCCTCCCTCACACCTCCCCCTTCTTCCCCCTTTCTTCCCCCTTCTCTCCCTCCCTCCCTTTTGTCCCTCCCTCCACTCCCTCCCTATCTCCCTCCTTCTCTCCCTCCCTCCCTCTCTCATAGTCTCTGACTCTCTTTCACTCTGGTTACATGACTGTGCTCTACTCTCTGTCTCCTGCTCGCTCTCTCTCTTCCTCTATTTTCTACTTCCCTAGCTCTGGCCACATCCAGTCTGCTGGCTGTGTTCAGTCTACTTTCTCTCTCTGCTCTGAATTTTTCCAGATGCTCTCTCTCCCTCTCCCTCCCTCCCCCCCTCCCCCTCTCTCCACGTATCTCCCCACAGAGCAATGAAAGCCTTAATCATGTCAGTGAGTAGTTGGATGTGCAGTTTCTTTACTATAGCCCCTTGGATACAGTAGTTGTATATATTTGTTCAATTGGAGATTTCTCTGTTACCTCTAACATCCTTTGATAGTGAATTGTGCTTTGCTGGGAACTTCCTGAGCCCTTTGTGTGAATGGTTTGGGAGTCTGGGAGTAATTATAGGTTTTCACCAAGGGCCTCCAGAGCTAAAACTTTAAGTGCTCTTGTTTTATACATTATAACATGCTTTATGGGCCTATGTGTGTCTGTGTTGTATGCTATCTGATCTGCTTCTGTGGCCCTTAGAGTTTTCATCTCTGATTTAAATGGCGGGAGGTAAATAGTTATGGTTTGGATAGGAAGTCCCCTCCCCCAAGGCTCAGCTTTGATCCCCAGCTGGTGGCACTAATTTGAGATGTTCTGGAAGTTTTCAGAGGTAGGACCTAACTAGAGAAAGTAGGTCACTGGAATTGGGTCATTGAAGGACTCTTCTGATGTCCTCCCAACTCCCACCCCCTCATTCTGCCCATTCCACTGAGTCAGGAGACTCCGTTATCTGAAACTGTGAACCAGAATCCATCTTTCCTTCCTAAAGCTGTTTGTGTCTGGAATTTTCTCCGCAGCAATAAGATCCTAACAAGCCCAGGAAAAGGTACAGGGCTCAGAGGGTAAAGCACTTGCCACCTACACAGCAGCCCACACGTGCAATCCCAGTCAGTGCTCTGCGGGGAGACACAAGGGAGACAGACACAGGAGAGTCCCCGGAGGCTGACACTCTACTGTCTGCAGCAAGGGACTCTGTCTCAAGTGAGGTACAAGAAGATCAACAACTAAAGTCCTCTGACTTCCACATGTCTCTGTGGCACACAAGTGCGTGTGTGTGCACATACGTACAGAGAATTCTTTTGCAAAGTCTAACACACTGGAGGGCATATTATTTCTTTTTTGTGTGCACAAATACAAAAACCGCACCGTGTGCTTTCTGACAGGTGGGTTGTGCACGCCAGCTGGTGCACTGCTAAATGAGCTAGCTTTTAACGCCAATGAGTTGGCTGAGGCAGCAACATGAATTCGTTTAGTGGATGTGGACCAGAAAAGCTGTAAAGCAGTACTGTTATACCTTAACGGAACAAATCGTCAAGAAAATGTGGGTCAGGCCTGGTGAGCCTTGGCAGACAGCACAATGTCTCTGTGCATGCAAGCATCTCCCCTTGCTAATCTGGACCCTCACTGAGCTCTTGGCTTCCTAGGCTGAAATGCAAATGTCTCAGCTGAGGGACTCATCAAACTAGTCACAGATCTAAGCTCACTGACTTCAAATGTTTTGACTTACTTCACTTGGCTCACGAAATTCTTTCCTGGGGATCACACTGCCTTATCAGGCTGAGGAGACAGGACAGGAAAAAATACAAAAGATTACCTAGAGTCAGCCACACATTCAGGGTCTAGTAATATCTCCCAGATGGACATAATTCTGTTATTGCTCCCAAGACTACAGACAGACATAGTGGTTCACAAATATAACCACGGCACACAGTGGTTGGGGCAGGAAGACTGCTCTGAGTTCAAGGCCAGCTTGGGATATTGTAGCACAATTCTGTTTCAAAAGCTGAGGAAGAAAGAGAAGGAGGAGGGAAGGAGGGAAGGAAGGGGAGAATGGTGGTGGAGTGGGGTGGGGAGGGATAGAAGGTATGGGAGGAAGAAAGAAGAGAGAAAGAAAAAAGCAAACTAGCGTTAGCTAATCTGATGACCCTTTTATATTCATATAAATTACTCATGAGAGGTTCATTCTAGACCAAAATTCCATGATTTTATTTTATAGTTGATTTTAATCTATGCTTTCTATGGCCTGCCCCTGAAACTTAATTTTTAACTTTTATATTCCAGGACTCTGTGGCCATCTCTGTATTCCAGCTAACCTGGGTCTGACTCTCCTGTATGGGTACTTGGCCTGGCTGTCCTATCTATGTGGGTGCTGGAACCTCATGGACTTTGGACCCAGGACATCTGGATTCTACCAACTGTCATTTTCAGTCATTGTGCTGTCAGGGATCGCTTAGCGTCTTTAGACATCCGTTTGCTTATCTTTACTTGGTGATGCTATTCCTCAGAGGTAGATGAGTTGCAAGGGAGTTTGATGAGCTTTCATGCTGATCACTCTGCATTAGTGCACAGAATTTATCTTTCTTTCTTCAAGTGTATTTCTTCTCTTTCCTCACCTTCCTGTCAGGGACAAACAGCATATACATATCTACATTCCTGTCAAAGTCAGCAATCTCAACATTTGCATCATGACAGGACCCTGATGCTGCCTGTTACAAAACACTAGAAATACCTCGTTTGGGTGACGTTCATCTATTAAACGTCTTTCCCCCCCCCTCAAACTATTCCTATCTCTTCGTACAATGAGCTCATTCATCATTTCGTTCTTGAGAATATCATAACAAAAGCCCACACAGATTTCTTAGGCATAAATAAAGCATAAACACTGATTTTGTTCATTCTCCAGTCCCCTGAACCTCTGGGACTCACTCAGGAGGAAGTGTGTTAGTGTACCATGACTTATTTAAAAGGAGATCTGCACGTCTGGCAGCGGAAAGTGTGTTTGCTGAATTCCAAAGCCAAGATATATTTTGTTTGCTTGCTAGTGGTCCCCATTGCCTTACTAGCAGAGTCTGGATATAAATGTTTATTATTAACTCCACTCTGGATTTTTATAATCAGTACTTCTTTTTCATATACAATTATCTTCCTGAGAACTTCAAGAATATTACTAATGTTTATTTATACTTTACTGAGTCTCTCTTCAATTCCTTTGGACAGAAAAAATATTATCCAAATTACATTACTGCAGTTTTTTGTTTGTTTGTTTGTTTGTTTGTTTGGAGACAGGGTTTCTCTGTGTAACCCTGACTGTCCTGGAACTCACTCTGCAGACCAAGCTGGCCTCAAACTCAGAAATCTACCTGCCTCTGCCTCTCAAGTGCTGGGATTAAAGGTGTGCGCCACCACTACCCAGCTTGTTTTGTTTTTTGAAATAAGAATGTCACATGATAGTCCAGACTGGCTTTGAACTTGTGATCCTCCTGCCTCTGCCTCTGGAGTGCTGGGATTATGGCCCTCTCAGATCTTTGGTAATGATCTATAGAAAGATAAGCTCTAGCTGTCATGTCAGCCTTTCGCCTTTGCAGTAAAGTGTTAACTCGGCAAGCTTGGTTTAACTCAAATCCTGAACATTCCAAGAAAAAACTGACCCTTGGGAGAATCAACCTCAGAGCCTTGGAATATCCTACCTGAAAAGAATATAAAGGCTTGTCTCAGGTCTCAGGCCACTGCAGTGCCGTTTTGACCTCTGGAGTCTAGAGACCGAGTAAAGTCAGTCATGCAGAAACCTTGTCTACATGACAAACTGCCAATAAAGACCCCTGGCACAAAGGCTCAGATGAGTTCCCCCCCTGACTAACAACAATGGTGTGAGGGGAGTTAAACCCTGTGCTTGCACTGAAAGAAGAAACTGGAAGCTTGACGTAGCTTCAGCCGTTTGCTTTGCCTCTTGCACATTTTGATGTGTACTTTTAAATACATCCTACTTTAACCATGAGTATAGAGGTTTCCTGAACCCCAAGTCTTTCTCATTAATTGGCTTGAATTGTTTTTGCTGACTCCCAAGGTACTACTGACTCTGTTCTAGTCATGTGCCTTAGGTCAAATGAACTTCATTTAGGTTCATGTTCTTCACTTATAAGATGGGAATATAATTATCACCATCACCACCACCACCACTACCCCCTCCCCCTTCATCATCATCCTGTTTCGTGGCTGTTTTCTTCAAACTGAAGCATTCCCTACTAGAAGGCAGAGGGAAGTGCATACAATTCAGGAAGTAAATGAAACTTACAGGACCCAGGAAGCTTTTAAAACTTAAAGATCCACAAGGCTCTCTCCCCAAGGTTATCTAATCAGCACCAGTTGGTGAGGAGTGGAGACTTTTGCTGAATCCTAGCCACCTGCAATTGTGCAGGGAGCTCTAGTGTAGCTTTCATGATTCTTTAGCTTTCCTAGGGTGGGCTGTCTAGTGATGCAGCTGCCTTGGAGTCACCCGGGATCCTGTAACACTGAAAAACTCACTGGTTCACGAAACTCAACTTAAGTAGAATTGGTTTTGGGGGTCTTGTGTCTGTACTCTCTCTGGGATGAACTGAAAGTTGTTCAAATGTCCCCAGGATAAGTCACACAGCAACTACTTTGCTGTGAAATTGTGCTATCACATTATTTTTAGTGAGAATTATTATAGAAACGCCTGGAAAAAGCTAAGTGTCAGCACATAATCTGTGCAGCAGCTTTGGTATTCAACCAAAGCCTGTTTTCTGTAGCTGCCTCTCACATGACTCCATGGCCTCCATCCCCAGGACAGAAATTCTACCTATCTATCTTTCTGAAATTCATTCCATCTATCATCTTTCAATCTATTTATTTATCTATGTATCATCTGTGTATCTGAAGTTCATTCTATCATTTATCTATCATCTATTAATCATCTATTTATCTATCATCTGTCTATCCAAAGTTCATTCTATCTATCTATCTATCTATCTATCTATCTATCTATCTATCTATCTATCATCTGTCTGAAGTTCATTCTATCTATCTATCTATCTATCTATCTATCTATCTATCTATCATCTATCCATCTATCTCTCTATCTATCATCTGTCTGAAGTTCATTCTATCTATCTATCTATCTATCTATCTATCTATCTATCTATCTATCTATCTATCGGAATTTCTATCTATCTATCTATCTATCTATCTATCTATCTATCTATCTATCTATCTATCTATCTATCTATCTATCTATCTATCTATAGACCAGGAGCACTAATCTCATTAGAGCAGAGAGTCCTGACCTGTCTTTTCAGCTCCTAGAACATTTTCTCTCTCTTGCTCTTCCCATCTCCCCACCAAAACTTTCCTGATGGAGAAAATATGTTGTCAGCCATCTTTATCTTTGGCCACCCATTGTCTTTATCATATACCATACAACTCTCTCTTTCTCCATCTTTTAAAAAGTCCATTCTGTTTTCATTAAACATCTGTCCCTGGGATTTCTTCCCATTCCTGAGTCACTGGGCTTGAGTTTTCTTTTTTTTTTTTTTTTTTCTTTTTTGGCCCTATACCTACATGTTTGTGATGTTTCTAAGATAAGCCTTTTGTCATGGGTCCTTTCTTTTTAAAAGGGAAACATTCTTTGCTTAATTTTAAGTTTTATTCATTGCAGTTGTTTTTTTTTTTTTCCTAGTTACAAAAGGAATGTGCAATCAAGGTAAAACTCTTACACATATTTAAACCTTAGAAAGGTATGGGAAGCTAGGCGGACCGGGATGCCAGGGCTTGACTCTTGAACCACAAGTGTGAAATCTGAGAATTATGTAAGACTTTTCATCCCAGAGCTTATCTCCAGTGACATGCCTTCTCCAGGAAGGCCACACTTCCCAAACAGCCACCAACTGGGGACCATGTATTCCAAAATCTGAGCCTGTGGGAGGCATTTCATTCAGATCACTACACAATGCATCATTGTATATCCCAACTGGCTTGGAACTCGCTCTGTAGACCAGGTTGGCCTGTATTCACAAAGAACTAACTTCCTTTGCCTCTAGAGTCCTGGGATTAAAAATGTGTCACCACATCCAGTAGAAAGAGCCTTCTTAAATCACACAAGGTAGTTTTATTCTTTTTTTTCCAACTAAACTCCACACATATAAAAAGAGATAAAGGCATTTGGATCCATGGTATGGCATGCTACATCTATAACACATATCTATTCTTTTACATGCTAGGGCTCCGCTGTCATGGAAATTGTTCCTAACCTCCCTTTGCAGAGGTTTCTATGGGAGCTGTCAGATGCATTTGCTAATTTATTCAAAACATTTATCAAGCACTGTATCTGATGCTATTCCAGGCCCTGGAGACTGAAATCAACAAAGAACTCTTGTACTCATGAAGCTTATATTGCAACAAGGAAGGTCAGACATTAACAAAATAATAAAGTATGTATGCCAGCTAAGGAAGTGCCATGGGAAAAAATTAAGCAGGAACATGAACTTCTGTGGAGAACACTAACATAAGAGAGCGAGTAGGAGAGTGTTGTCAAGTGAGATGGAGCTGTTACAAAATATTTGCTATCCAATCACATTGAGGCACTGGGAGGCCTGTGATTGGAGGAGAAAGAGGAGGCAGACCTAGGGTTGGGAGGTCTGAGAGAGACACATGGAAGATGCATGGGAGACACACACACACACACACACACACACACACACACACACGCACGAATGTCAAGATGGAATCAGACATTAGATTACCTAAAGGTTGCAAATTGGGATAAGAATTTTATCATTGTAAATTAACACCATGTAATTGTGAGTTTAATATACATAAATATAATTGGTTAGCTATTTAAGATTTAGAGTCAAGCTTTCCCAGGTATTTGGAAGGAATGGGTGAAGGGAGGGAGTGCGGGACCCCGTTGGAGATAGGGTTAGGCCAGCAGGATTGCTGTAGGAACTAGCTGGGAGAGATTAGCTCTGTGCCAGCAGTGAGAACTGCGCTGAGTAGGACCCACCAGGCCTTGGTTTTGAAGCCTGGTGGGGCAGGACAGTTGGCGGGGGGTGGTTCTTTTTTTTTTTTAAATAATTCCCACTACGTGGAGTGAAGGAGGTGGGTGCTGTGTTCTATGAGTGGTAGGGGTTGCTTCATCCAGAAGATTTTGGAGACTGGATCAAATGAGAAAGTTTAAGCCAACAATGTGGAATGAAATTTATTAGAAGCAGACTTTTTTAGTTTGCTCTGAAGAGACACCATGACCACAGCAACTCTTGTAAAGAAAACATTTAATCGGGGCTTGGTGCGGGGAATACTAAAAAACGGTTCAGCAGACTTCCCGTGCTACCAGCCGGCAACCTCGGCAACCTGCAGACCACATGGCTCCAGCCAGGTGATTGATCTCAACTCGGTGGTCTCTCAAGGGAGGGGAGGTTCAGAGTCCCTTGGTGGATTGCTGACACACCAGCCCCATGCAACGACCGTCCATCTTGTGGTCAGCCACCACACCACCCATCAGCCCGGTAGAAACAAAACTCTTGAAGATTATAATTAACCAATCAGATTTATGTATCAATAAATTCTCAATTTACCAGATGCCAATGCAATAATTTCAGAACCAATTGTTAATGATAAAAGCTTTATCCCAATTATTCTAACCGTATGGTATCATAACTACTGTGGCTTTCTAAAGCCAGGATGGTTCAGGCTCTCCCTGTCCATCCTCCTCCATCTTGGCCTCCCCCTCTCACTGAGAGGCTCTCTGTCCCTGTAACTCTTAGCTCTGCCTCCTTTCTCCCTGTCCAATCACAGGCTTCCTGATGCCCTAATATTTTAGTGTGATTGGACTGGGAAAATCCTGTCACATAGCATCCTTTCTGTTTAAATAATAATAAAAAACCTTTTCTTTCAAAATATGAATTGAGCGCAATGATTACCATTTTGTAATTTATAAGGTATAAGATAGACAACCTATAATAACTCCCTCTAGCTCCAAAGCCCAGGGAACTGGGTTGACAATTCTTCTTAACTTCTTCAAGCTGAATATCAGCATTGAGATATTATGAAGTGGGGGAAGGTTAGGGAAAATAGGATTGATTAGTCTCTGATGTCTGTGTCTTGACTGGATCCGGCTGAAAGTCCAGGACATCAGAAGTTCAAACAGGTCAGTTCAGCATATCTGATGAGGAGAGTCACCAAGGCTGTATATTCTGTAATATATGAGTCTCAAAACAAAATTTTAGTATCATCAAGATATATATATCTTTATACATGTTTGTTTGGTTCTCTGGAATCTAGTTTTCTGGCAGTCTACCTCTATCAAATCTGATCCATATTACTCTGGAAGGTGTATAGACACTAAATACCTTTTCTAAAATTCCAAAGACAAAACCTTTCTTCCAAATAGCACATCTTTGAGCCAGTAACCAGAAAACCCTTTATTGACCTCTCTCCCAGAGGAATAATATAACCACAAAACTGAAAATCACACCCATTTTGAGAATTAAAACAATCCAAAACAAATGAAGTAAATTAAAATACTGTATGGACTGGCTTGCAGTTCAAAGGTTTAGTCCCTTATTGTCATGGTGGGAAGTATAGCAGCATTCGGGTAGACATGGTGTTGGAGAAAGAGCTGAGAGTTCTACATCCAGATCAGCAGCCAGGAGGGAGGGAAGGAGAGAGACAGAGACAGAGAGAAGGAGACAGGGAGAGGGGAGAGGGACGGGGTGGGGGAGGGGGAGGGACTGGGCCTGGCTTGAGCATTTGAAGCCCCCAAACCCACCCCCAGTGATACACTTCCTCCAACAAGACCACACCTACTCCAACAAGGCCACACCCACTCCAACAAAGCCACACCCACTCCAACAAGGCCACACTCACTCTTACAAGGTCACACCTACTCCTACAAGGCCACACCTTCTATTCCTTGTCAAGTAGCACCACACCCTTAATGACAAGCATTCAAATCTATGAGCCTATGGGGACCATTCCTATCCAAATCACCACATAGTTAGAGAATGAAGAATATAGATTAGAGTGTAGCAGAAAAGAGATATGGTAGGGATGGGGGAGAAGGACGGAGAAAGGAGAGATTGCAGACTATCTTACTCAGTCTGAAATGTCATATTAAATAAAATGACGCGTGAGTTAAAGGCTTGTCCAATGTGTAAGATGTTGGCTACCTTAGAAAATTAGAGCTTGATGCTTCTAATGCCCAGAATACTGTATTTGTAATAATTGCTTTGGCATATATTTATTGCATGAATAGTAGACATGTAATTGGTATCCCCTGACTGGGATCATTAGACAAAGAGGCATCATCAGGAAAGAATGTTAGCCTGGCAGAGCACTGTGAGAAAGAATGGCTGTAAGGCAATGTGGAGAAACAAGGAAGACAAACTGGCTATCCCATAATAACCACACTTCCATTTAATGTATCTGGGGAAGAAATAAAGAGATTTTTTTTCCTCTCTTAGAGAGATGGTCTAATGCAAAGAGTTTAAGTATTAATTCAAACCTTAGGAGTTTTTGTTGTTGTTGTTTTTATTTATTTATTTATTCGTTGAGATAGGGTCTCAGTATGTTACCCTGACTGGCCTGGAACTCGCAGAAATCCACCTGTCTCTGACTCCTAAACACTGGGATTAAAGGCGTGCACTGCTAAGGAGGTAGAAGGAGTAGAGCTAGGGTGAGTTGGTAAATCCTGATTGGATTTATTAGTCAAACAATGAACTTTGATTGTTGAGCCTTGCTGTTTTGTCTCAGGAGTAAGGTAGCGGCCAAATGAGGGAATGGACCTTGGGCTAGCTTTAGGAATGTAATTTTCAGTTTAGCAAGGGAGAAGGAAAAAGAGGTAGGGGGAGAACAAAACCTGTTGGTGCCATGTTTGCCATGCTCTGGTCTGATAGAGAGCCCTTCATGAACCACCATGAATGGATCAACTATAGTTTTTGATACCTAATCAAAGTCTATAAAGGAGTAGAAACTTCAAAAGAACATTAACTTTTTTTTTTTTAGAATTGTCAAGAACTATAGTCAAAAAAGTGGAGTTATCAAAATAATTTCAAAATCCATATATATGTGCGCGCGCACGTATGGCTTTTTTTGGAGGGGAGGCGTTCTTTTTTTTTTTTTTTTTTTTTTTTGGTTTTTCAAGACAGGGTTTCTCTGTATAGCCTTGGCTGTCCTGGAACTCGCTCTGTAGACCAGGCTGGCCTCGAACTCAGAAATCCGCCTGCCTCTGCCTCCTAAGTGCTAGGATTAAAGGCGTGCGCCACCACTGCCCGGCCGGGGGGGCGTTCTTTTACGGAAAGGAAGTGACTCCCTCACCTCAAATAACTCTGCCTCAGAGAATTAATAGCATTCGGAAGCAAAGATATTATAGATTCCATCAGATCCCTGAGGTACCATAGGAGCCAATTGGCCTACACCAAGCATATGGACTACAATTCCCAGAAGGCTTTGCGGAACAACTGTGTCATCTCTCTGCGCCACTTGGTCCAGGCCGTGAAAGCATGGCAGCTGCGGAGGCAGAGGTTGTTTCACCTCTGATTCTGGACACATACCCAGACACTTCAGGATCAGCCGCGGCCTCTGTAGCCACAGCGGTAGCTGCGGCGGCCAGTACTGGATCGCAAGCCCAGGTCTCCAAGGCCGCCCTGGCTGCTAAGCTCATGTCGCTCAGCGGCGTGTTCGCCGTGCAGAAGCCCAAAGGACCCACTTCAGCCGAGCTGCTGAACCGGCTGAAGGAAAAGCTACTGGCAGGTACTGCCACCCGGGTTGGGACCAGGCTGAGGTGTTCTCCGCCGCAGGGCCAGCGCTCTGGGATTTTTATCTTTAGTCTTTCTTTTTTTACTTACTGACTTAATTTACTTGTCTGTGGCTCAAGAGAGAAAAAGAGTGACCAGCGAATTAATTAACTCTGGACAGAAACCCAGGACATCTTGGGCTTGGATTTATCCAGGTGCAGACTCTATCAACAGTGGCCATTTGAGCTTCTCACGGGAAGTATGTGTAGAGTTGGGGTGCCAGTCTGCATACACAAGTCTGCATTACACCCTAGTGCTTGCAGTCCAGTTTACTGTAGTTTGATCTCTCCCAGAGTTTTTGTTTGGCTTTTGCGAATGAGTCCCCCCAGAGGAAACGCTGACTCTGTACCCCCAAGTTGCAAACTTAAAAGTTTATTTGAAAAGCACATAGGCTGAGTTAGCTAGGACTTAGGAAGGACACCACTTTCACCTTTTAGTGGGCATGGTAAGTCGTCTTCTATACAAGTACAGGTTCCTAATCCCCGTACTTGCAGACCCAGAAATTCTGAAGATCTGGGATATATTTTGGAAATTGCTCTCTATTGCTCCAGATTCTGCCTTTTTTTTTTTTAAAGAGGGAGTATTTTTTGAGGAACATTAAAATAGAAGATGGCCATTTTTCTAACCATTTTTCCTCTTGATCATTTATAACAGTACCATTAAAAAACAAAACCCTTTAGTTTTCTTTTGCTGTGAATGTGAATGTAGTGTGTGTGTGTAGGTGAGAGGTGATATTGACTATCTTCAGGCATGGCTTTCCATCTTGTATATTGAGCTAGAGTACCTCACTTGAACCGAGATCATGCCAATTAGGCAAGTCTGCCTACTCAGCGTGTTCTAGGGAACAGCTCACTGACTCCCTAGCACTGGGAATCACGTAGCCTTCAGTGTTGCCCTCATGTTTATTTGGGAGCTGGAGATCCAAACTCTGGCCCTCACAATTGCTTGGCAAGCACTTTACCCTGTGAACAGTTCCCACAGAGCCTTTCTTTTACTGGATACTCATGTTAAGCTATATCTGTGCTGTCCTATAGGGACATAGGATGAACAGTAGTTGTCTCTTCCCTTAACTAGGCTTACAGTCCTGTGATCTCAGCAGTTGTTCTAGAATTCTCCAGAGCTTCAGCTTAGCTTGTCTTGTTACAGGTACAGAGAAACCTCTTACACTGCTCAGAGTCCCCTGGAAGACTTAATCTATTTTTGTTTGTTTTGAGATAGGTTTGCCTTGAACTCACTCAGTGATCCTCCTACCTCAGTTCCAGAATGAGAGACTTACAGGTCTGCACCTCCATACTGATTTAAATTTGTCTTTTAATTGGAGCCAAACTATTCTGATAGACGCTTGCTAATTTCAATGTTTATTGACAAATGCATACATTCTTCTGGATGCTAAATGTTAGTTTTATGCCTGTTCATTGTTAAGTGTGGTGGTTAACTTTGATCGTCACCTCAACATCATCTAGAATTCTCTAGGTAGAGAATTTCAGTAAGGGATAGGGATTGTCTATATTGGGTTGACTGTGGGCATGTCTGTGGGGGATTGTTTTAATTAAGTTCATTGATACAGGAAGAAGTAGCCTGCTGTGGGTGGCACCCCTCCCCTTGACAGGGTGTTTGAACTGGGTGAGAATTTGAGCTGGGCACAAGCATGCAAGCCTTCATTCTCACTCTGATCCTGACTGTGGATGTGGTAACCAGCTCTCAAGCTCCACTGTGGTAGAGAGTAAGCCGGAATTATAAGCTAAAATTGTGAAGGTATTTTATCACAGCGTTAATGTTGCTAGCATATCGAGTTTTCTTTATATGCTACTGTCTGCGAGGACATGTCACTTAGGGCATATTGAACTGAGGACTTGCATCGAAGGGAAGTAGTGTGATGTCTTAGGAGTTTTGTTTTTTTCCTTCACAGATGTGTTGCTTTAGTTTGGCCTGGTTTGTTAGTAAACTGACTTTTTGAACCAAAGATTACAGTTCTTAGAGAAGCTTTTCATAGAATCAAAACTCTGAAGTTTGTTGGCTGCACTTTATTGGGACTGATTGTTTCGAGGCTGTCGCTAGGGTGGTTTCTGCAGAGCAGTCACTGAGATGCTGAAGGCTTCCTCTTCTACAGTGCCTGTGATTGGTTGATTCCATATTCATATTAACTGAGCGAGTTTCCCCAGTGCCTGTGATTGGTTGATTCCGTATTCATATTAACTGAGCAAGTTTCCCCAGTTCCTGTGATTGGGGGAATCCGTATTCTCTATTGGCTAACCCAGGCTTCCCAAGTGCCTGTGATTGGGTTATTTTGTATTCCCTATTAGGAAACCCAGGCTTCCCCAGTGCCACGCTAACCACGGGTCCGAATCGCCCTGCAAGATTTTTTTTTTGTTTTTTGTTTTTTGGAGATTCTTAAAGATAGCAACTCTGTCCTATCCAGGTTGGGCAAACACTGATTTACTCAGCCAGGAGGCATAGCCTCTTTGCAAACATTTCTTGCCCGTCCTTACATTGATTTCTCCTTTTGTAGAATTCCTTCTCCTCCGTGACTTTGAACCTTTCAAGTCCTGAATCATGCTAGGTTTTTATACTTAGAAAGGACTTTAAATGGTCGTCCATAAACAGCCATCTGAATATTCAGTTCAGAAGAGCGAACACAATTTCAACAGTAGGAGTGAGTTAGAAACAAATTGGGGCTCAGACAAGACGATTGAATTTATGGGATCTTTATACTGAGGCATATCAAGTTGAAAATACGGAGTTCCCCAATGTACTTTTGTAATTTCACTGACAGAGATCCTTGATGCATTGCAAGTGGAAGGTGAAGTGCTTGAAGTCCAGGCCTAACTGTGACCTAATGGCGAGGAGAGGCCCATGGTGCTAGGATCATGTTCCTCCAAGTTTGTTGATGTCAGAGTCCAAGTGTACACCCAATTCCGAGGCTCTGAACCATCCGGATGGCAGTCAGGCTGTGAGGTGGAGCGGCCCAACACAGCCATCTGGATGTTTTGTTTTGTTTTAAAGATTCCTTTCTTTCTTTTATGTATGTGAGTGCACTGTTGCTGTCTTCAGACACACCAGAAGGAGGCATTACAGATGGTCGTGAGCCACCATGTGGTTGCTGGGAATTGAACTCAGTACCTCTGGAAGAGCAGTCAGTGCTCTTAACCTCTGAGCCATCTCTCCAGCCCCCATGTGAATGTTTAATCTGGCTTCTCCTGTCTCTGCCCTGCCCTCTTTTTGTTGTATGCTGTTTCTTGTCTCCTGGTGTCAATAGTTATAAAGTAGGTTTAATGGGCTGACGTCAGGGCATCGCTGTGACAGGTGTCATAGAGTTCATCTATAATGATGGAGATCTGAGGTAAACTGTGCTGGGATCTTCTTTTCCTTTTATTCAATGCTTCAGAAATCAAGTGGTAACTTAACAGCTCTGAGCTGACAATCTCTTGTTGAGATTAGCTTCTTTAACGAATTGAAAGTTTTGATCATGAGGACAACTAATAAAGCTGGCTGAGAACTAGGTGTAGGTAGAAATAGTCTTGTATGAGATGTGCTCCCAGTTACTAGACACCTGGGAAGGACAGGAAATCACAGACATTTAGAGACCTTAGCTGAGGTCTTTTAAAACTCACTGCATATGCCAAAGCTAACCTTTTTGTTGCTTTCTAACTATTGAGGTATCACTAGAATTCACCCGGTTAGCTTAAATATTGACTTAGTCTTGTGTTTTTCTTGGGGCTGGAAAGATGGCTCCACAGATAAGGACATTGGCTAATATTCCAGAGGCCTCAGGTTTGATTCCCAGCATCCACTTGGTGTCTCATTTCCATTTGTAACTCTAGTTCCCAAGGCTCTGCTGCCCTCTTCTGGCCGCCTTGGACACTGCAAGCACATGGTTTACAGGTATACATGTAACCGGATTGTCCATACACATCTAGAGATAGATAGATAGATGGATGGATGGATGGATGGATGGATGGATGGATGGATGGATGGATGGATGGATGGATGGATAGATAGATAGATAGATAGATAGATAGATAGATAGATAGATAGATAGATAGATAGATAGATTGATTCACACACATATAGATGGAGAGATAGTTACATACATATATACATACATACATACATACATACATACATACATACATACATGTTTCTCTTAAAATGAATTCTAGTTTCTATTTCACTAATTTTGAAATACTGTTCTTTTGTAATTTAGGAAGTCTCTTTCCGTGTGTGTGTGTGTGTGTGTGTGTGTGTGTGTGTGTGTGTGTGTAGGCCAGAAGTCAACCTCAGGAGTAATTCCTCTGTCCTCATTATTTTTTGAGACAAGGTATTTCACTGGCCTGGAACTCACTAAATAGATGTCAGCAAGCTCCTGCCTCAGCTCAGGGATCATAAATTCATGTCACCACCTCCAACTTTTTCTTTAACGTGGTCCTGGGGATTGAACTCAGTTCCTCATGCTTGAGTTGCAAGCAATTTACCAACTGAGCTGTCTTCCTAGACTTGGCTATACAGTGTTGCTGTGTTTTGAGACAGGGTCTCACCATCCTTGGCTATCCTAGGACTCACTATGTAGACCACTCTGGCCTCAAACTCATTATTTAAAAGCATGCGCCACCACACTGAGCCCACTGTACTTTATAAAATCTGTTTTTGCTAGTTCTGTGGTCATAGTTTTACACTTGTACGGAGCCTTTTGTTTTGAGTGTTATCTTGCCTCCCATGCTCCCCCCGACTTGTAATTGCATTTTTTATTTATTTTTTGGTCCTGATTACTCCTGTAGAAGCTGGAATGCCTTCTCCAGAACGGAACAAGAGGCAAAAGCAGACATTGAAAGTCGGACATGGAGGGACGCTGGACAGTGCGGCGCAAGGTGTTCTGGGTAAGAGATGTGAGGGAAGTTTAATGGTGCTCTCAGAAATGCTAGCTGAGCCTGGTGTCTCACTGTACATTGGAGTGTTCTAGTTGTACTGTGGTTACAGTCCTTCTTTCCTGAAGCCCTTGAATGGTGCAGGGCACAAGCACCACAGTACCACAGCACATAGCACCACAGACCATAGCACCACTGAGCACACAGCACCACAGACCACAGCACCACTGAGCACACAGCACCACAGACCATAGCACCACTGAGCACACAGCACCACAGACCACAGCACCAGTAAGCACACAGCACCACTGAGCACACAGCACCACTGAGCACACAGCACCACAAAGCACACAGCACCACAGACCACAGCACCACTGAGCACACAGCACCACTGAGCACACAGCACCACAGACCATAGCACCACTGAGCACACAGCACCACAGACCACAGCACCACTGAGCACACAGCACCACTGAGCACACAGCACCACAGACCACAGCACCACTGAGCACACAGCACCACTGAGCACAGGACACCATTGCCTCTCCTATGTGTGCAGGCAGCTTTGAGCAAAGGTTTGACTCTGAGCAGAACAGTTAACAGGAATGAAATTGTTGCATTTGGAAAGGCTTGGGCGTGGCTAGCATCTGTGAACTGGGATTATAGGAACTATTCCACTCTTTCTGGGTCATAATCCTGGTTTGCTGTGCCTTGACTGTGCGAACTCCTGACTCCTTGTAGGAATCTGGAATTGTGGGCTGCCATACAGACAGAGGGTGCCTGGGACACACGCTCTGTTCCAAAACTGAGCCCTGCTTTGTGGTTTCCTGCTCTGGTTTTCACTTATATTTTAGAAATATTTTTTCATGTTAGATTTTAAAAACTTTGGAAACATGCCGTAAACATTATTTTATTTCCTTATCTACGTGACAGGAAAAAAAAATACAGTTGTGTGATTGGTTCTCCAGCTGAGGCCACGGAGGTCATTGCCGGAGGTCTGTGCACATGGTTGTCTTGTTAGGAGCACCCTTCCCTCCCAGTGGACCTTTCAGTCGCTTTGCGTTACTAAGGAGATTCCTCTAACTGTAATGGCACCGCTAGCTCGAGATGTTAGAGGCTTAAACACCAGCAAGTGTAGGGAGCTGTGGAGCAGCAGCACTGGGTCCGTGGGCACCGTTTGGAGACCCCTTATACCTAGAAACCAGTGTGCTGGTGGGATCTGACATAGGGTTGTTTGTTTTTTTTCTTTCAAAGGTTTAAAAAAAAAAAGATAGAAAATTTGGAAAATAAAATAGTAAAAGCCCGTATTTCATCCGCCATGTGCTCCACGTTTCCCAATCCAGGCATCTGCTTTCCTGCGACTGCAGTTTCTCTTGCCTCCTATGCTGACTTTCCCAGGTTTGTCTGAGATGCTCTCTTCTGCTTCTGCATGTGAGGGCTGCCCTCTTAACCTTGGTAACATTTGTCTCCCTGTTAGGTTGTGACTCGGACTGCGAGGCCAAGCCTTCCTTGGTTCTGCGCCTATACACTAAGTACAGAATAGGGTTCTGCATGATCGATGAAATGATCAAATGAGTGCAGAGTGGGAGTGGGGTGGGGAGAGTCACCACTAAGTAACACTGCAAAATCCAGCCTCTGACTCCGCCTCTAGCCCTTGACTCCGCCCCCAGCTCCTGACTCCACCTCCAGCCCTCGACCCCGCCTCCAGCCCCTGACTCCGCCTCCAGCCCTTCCTAAAAAAGCCGCTGTTTGGCAGGATCCCAGCTGTAGATACTCTTTCTAGATCCCACTGTTGGTCAAGCGTTCACCAACGTCTACTCCCGCTAACCACCCCACCTCTGGCCTTGCTTCTTCTTGAATACACAATGAGAGGGTTTTTTCTGGGTGGCTATCAAGTGTCTCCTTGACAACCTCATCATCATTCTGGCCCCCCTAGCTAGGCTGGAAGCCACCATCCAGGTGCAGCATGAAGCTGAGTCAAAAATCACGCATCAGCCTGCTTGTCAGGTTGATGAACCCCCTGCCCGACTCTGGTCCCGAGACTGAGTGTGGTGTGCTCCTTGAGAGCAAGCTTTCCCTCTTCATGAGTATCCTCACCAACGTCCTCCATCTGCAGTGCCGACGGACGGGCGGAGGGACTGACGGACGAAGCCTTCTTTGGCCTCAGACTTCTGGGTCTTCCTCTCTCGACCTCTCCCTGCAGCTCCTCCCCCTGTTCACGTTGACACTTCTATACACTATCACATGACATTTAGCAGTATTCACCCACTAATCGGGACAACAGTTTTGAGCACTTTGATTTCTCCCTGTCTGTCATTTGCTTCCCACCCCCCCCACCCCCACCCCCAGAGAATATTTAAACTTCAAAGTCAGGGAATAGTTCGCTCAAAAACTATTGATTCGTCTACACGTGATCAGATTACATCACGTCTTTGCTGCTGTTAAACAAAGTCTCTGCCTCAGCAGCAGCGTTAGCAAGCGCTGCCGTTTGAAGACTATCGAGCTCTTCGGAGCTGCTGAAGCCGACGGCCTTTGATCTTAGCTCTCCAACGATTATGATTCTACCTAGAGCTGGGGGGCCCATCCCAACGTGTGTCAGAGCTGGGGGGCCCATCCCAACGTGTGTCAGAGCTGGGGGGTCCATCCTAATGGGTGTCGGGGGAATTCGGGATAGACTTTATGAATGAGCTGAGGCTTGAGCTAGATTCTGAAGGTTAAGGCTGAATATCAAGGAGCTGGGACTTAGGACTTGGGTTTGCTGTGAACTTTGTAGTGTGCACAGTGAGGGTTTCAGAAACAGTTCCGAAGTGGCCTGAGCTGGGAAAGGAGGACTGAGGTGTAGATGCACAGTGGCTACACTTTTATATAAAGAAATGATTAAATCCACTCTATCATCCCTGGTGAGCCATGGCGTGTGGTGTGTAAGGAGAAGTAACGTCTGAAACTGGAAGACGGCTCGAATGTGCTGTGGTTGGCTGGTCTGGATTAAACCGGTCCTGTTGGCCCTCATTCCAGCTGTAGCCTTCTCTCTATTGGGCTGATTACCCGTGTTTCTCTCTTCTTGATTGTGTACTGCGTGCTACTAATCATCTTTAATGGTTCGTTAGCTACGTTGATGGCTTTTGCTTTGTTTGGTGATGAAGCCTGTCAGGGTTTCATCAGCCTGCGAGAACATGGCTAATTGTACCGTGTATTTTTTTATGGTACCCATATAAAGTCCCAAGGAGTCCTCTGAGACCGCTCTGATTCTTCGTCCTCTAATTGGCTGGGTTGAGGTGTTTGCTGTGTTTAATATTTGGGAACGGGAAGATATCCTTCCTTTTCCTATTCAGAATATCTTAGTTGTCTGACATCATCTAACTGGATTAATAGCGGCCCCAATTTCTGTTAGGTGCATATTCCGTCAACCTTGCACTACATAGGCCAGTAAATTATGAATGAGATATGCAGATGTTTGACAAACCTCATTTTCAGAATACATTGTCAAAACATTTTTTTTTCTTTCGTAGTGGTTGGGATTGGAAGAGGAACAAAAATGTTGACCAGTATGTTGTCGGGGTCCAAGGTAAGACTGTGAAAACGCATTTCTTTCTTCTTTGATGTTTTTCTCAGTGACTGTCTTGCTTTTCTATTGCTGTGACAAACCACCATGACCAAGGCAACTTACCGAAGAGTGTAATTGGACAAATCATCCCAGAAGGTTAGATTCTACGATCGATGGTGGAGCAAAGACCTGGCCACAGGGGGTTGGAGCAGTCACTGAGAGCTCACATCTCAAAACAGCAGCAGGAGGCATGGAGCACAGTGGGAATGGCAGGGGTCTCTTGAAACCTCAAAGCCCACTTTCACCTCTTCCAACAAGGCAACAATGCCTAATGGCTCCCAGCTCCACCAACTGAGGGCCACGTATTCGAACATATAGGGGCTGTTCTCAAGTTATACAATGGAGGTACCGAGGGTTGCTGGGAAAATGATTCAGATCTCAGGGGGTGTGGACTCTGACCTTGTTGAGGGGTGCAGACAAGTGGATCCAGGAGCTTGCTGGTCACCCCGTGTCGGTAGAAAGCTGAGCTCCAGGCTCAGCGACAGACCCAACCTAAAACAGATAATGAAGAGACATTCATGGAAGGTGTTCCAAAGACAATCTCTGTCTCCACACATGCAAATACCTCCATACACATCCCCACATACACCTCCAGACCTGTACACACACGAGTGCACACACACACACACGAGTGTGCACAAGCATGTGTGAGCGCGCACACAGACACACACATACACACACACACATGAGTGTGCACATGCATGTGTGAGCGCACACACACACACACACACACGCACACACATGCACCACAGAAGAAGACAACAGGACCCCTTTAAGATGATAAATGATGTTTGTCTATGAAAGTCACCCTGACTAAATCCAAGTGTACTTTTTAGGCACTTGGGAGGGGAGGAGGGAGAGGAGGAGGGAGGGGAGGGGGAGGAGGGAGAGGAGGAGGGAGGGGAGGGGGAGGAGAGGGAGGGGAGGGGGAGGAGGGAGAGGAGGAGAAGGGAGGGGAGGAGGTTGGAAACCTCTGGGGCCACTTGGGGCATTCAGCATGATTGAAGGAATACTGTAGAGATTTGTCTACCTCCATAGGCTAACCCCCACCCCCACCCCCACCCCACACATACATGCAGCAAAAAAAATGTGTTTAAAATGTAAGTCATCGCTTTCAGGTAGATTAATACATTGTTCTTAAACATTACCATGCAGAGTTTATAATCTGTTTTTGACACAAGTTTTTGCCAGTGGCTTTGCTTCTTAACTACAAAATGTAAATGATGGCTGATCAGTAGGGGAATTAGGATTATATTTATTTTATTTTTTTTACTACTACTTGGTATTTTCTAAAAGTTTTACAATCAACAAATCACTTTCATGTCAGTAACAAAAAGACATACTTACATTAATAATCTGTCCAAACGTTTTCCCCCCAAGCTAAGATTGGTTGAGGTCGCTGAAATACTTGCTCTTCATCAAACTCATAAGCACTCGCAGTGCCCCACAGCACTGAAAGAGTTCGCTTGTAAATTCCAGGCGTATTTTCAGAAAAATGATGACTGAAGACATAAACACATCTGGTTCAGGTTTTATTTGGTACAAACTGTTTTGGTGTTCAGCTAAAAACGTCGGATGTCACACACTGAGAAATCGGGGATCCTCAGATGACTGTAACGGAGATAGAACACCCCAGGTGCGTCTCGTCCCAGGAGCCTGGCTCCATGTTTCTCTGATCCTGGGTCAGGCATTGAGGCGTGGCTTTCCTCGAGCTTTCCATTTTATGTTGAGTATTTGTTAAAAGGATGAAGTCATCTTATTTTGACTTGCGTTGAAGATTACATTTTGTTAGAAAATAATTAGGAGCTGTTAATAGATACTGCTCTAATAGGCTACATTTCTTACTTTGTATGTTGCTGTGATAAAATACATAACAAAAGTAAATTAAGGGTTTCTTTGGGTTCACGGCTCTTGGGTTCAGTCCATTATGGTGGGGAAGGTGTGGTGATTGGAGCAGAGGTCGCACTGTGTAAATGAGGAAGTGGAGGGTGATGGGTGCTTATGCTCAGCTGGCCTGGGACCTCAGCCCATGGAACCGTCCAGCCTGCATTAGGGTGAATCTCCTGGGACCTCAGCCCTTGTAATAGTCCAGCATACATTAGGGTGAATCTCCTGGGACCTCAGCCCTTGTAACAGTCCAGCCTGCATTAGGGTGAATCTCCTGGGACCTCAGCCCTTGTAATAGTCCAGCATACATTAGGGTGAATCTCCTGGGACCTCAGCCCTTGTAACAGTCCAGCCTGCATTAGGGTGAATCTCCTGGGACCTCAGCCCTTGTAACAGTCCAGCCTGCATTAGGGCAGATCTTCCCACCTTATGTAACCTCCTTTCCACAATCCCTAACTAGTCAGTTCAAAGATTTGTTTCCATTGTGCTTCTAAATCTCATCAAGTTGACAGTAGAGATTAGCTATCATGTAGACCGTAGTAAATTCACCTTATTGTGAGGCTATGTACACAGACTTCTATATAAGCAAATAGTTTCAGTAAATAACTTCAATCCTACATATGGAGTACCTTTGTTTGAAGCAGGGTCTCATGTGGCCAAGACTGGCTTTGAACTCTTAATTGTCCTGCCAGTACCCATCAAGTGCTGGGATTAGGGGCATGTACCCCCATGTTACTATGACACACAGTCCCTGGTGTACCTTTGACATTTTGCATCTAGTTCATTTAAAAAGATTTCGGTGACTGTAGCCCCCTAACTTGACCCGGAAGTAATGACTGAGCTAATGTTCACTCTTTCCCTACTTCTTAAATGTACAGGTGGATGTTCATCTGAATCACACACTGCTGGGTTACACGTGTATTATTGTGTCCGCTCCCCTCTGGAGCTAGGCCAGACTGGAGGCATTGCTATTCCAACATGGCTGCATGTCTTTTGCAGTCAGGAAACATCATTGGACATCTTTTCTGCTTGGTACCCTTTCCTACTGTCGCTCTAGATCAACAGGCAGAGTGCTGGACTGTAATTTATTACTTTATTAGAGGCAGAGTCTCACTGCATAGCCCCAGCTGGCCTGGAACTCTCTGCTTCCTGAGTGCTGGGATTAAAGGTTTCGTCATCGAAACTCTTTAAATCTCTTAAAATCTCCTATTATCATCTACTATTGCTAATGTCTGTGAAGAGACTCCCAGCGCTTTCCCTGCACTGTCTTCCGTCGGCCCTGCACGCTCGGGTCCTTACTTCCAGGCCCAGCCCTGCATGTTCGGGTCCTTGCTGGGCTGTGCCTTGGTCCACTTCTTCCTTCCTTCCTCCACTCTTGCATTTCTCACTGTTCGGTTGAGGCTGTGTCTCTAGTATGTGCTAATATCGAGTCTCCTTCCGGTTCTTGAGCGCACTTAAGAAGTTGTCCCTGTTCCCGAGTGTTTCACGGGTCATCAAGCCCTTTCTCTTCTGAATTCCAGGCTGGCTTGATTGCTCTAGCTGCAGGCTCTGTTACACCTGAAGTCAATTTCATCCAAACACGTTCTGGTGGAATCTTGAATACAGTTAATTTTTCTTCTATTTTTAAAAAAAATCCCTCTAATTTCTCACATTGTAGAGAAAACAGCAATCATCTGAAAGAAAAAGCTTTTCTTAAAAAAGAATAAGAATGGGAATGGGGGAGGAAGTCGGGAAGAAGGGGAAGGAGAAGGAGGAGGGGGGAGGAGAGGACAAGGCAATTTCCTTAGACAGAAATTTCATGCAGTAAAGGATTTAGGGTGAGGGTAGGTGTGGGTCTTAAAAATAGTTCACAGTCCAGGCATGTTGGTACATGCTCTGAACCCCGAATTCTATTCAGGAGGCAGAGGCAGTCGATATCAAGACCAGTCTGGTCTACATAGAAGTATCAGCTAGAGCCACACATTGAGACCCTGTTTCAGAAAGAGAAAAAAAAAAAGGTTTGGAATCCATGTAGAAATGAGTCTGCATAAAATAGATGAATTTATTCTGGGAGAGTGAACTGTTGTCTGGTGTGTAATGTGTGGTGTGAAGGGAAGCCAGTGCCTCCCCACTCTCCCTAAATTAACTCTTTGAACCAGTTAATTCAGCAAAAGCTGGGTAGCACATGTACTTTGAAGTCTCAGTCTTTGATGAGGAGAACTGCCTTTACAAGCTTTCTAAATGACGATTAAAGTTGGCCACTTTATAATGTCTTAGAGACCAGATGAGCAAATGAGAGAGTTGACCTATGACGAAAACTTGAATCTAATTAGTATTGCTCAGATATGAGGCTAAGCCATATCTACAAGGAGGCAGAACACTCGGTTTCCAGGCACAGCTGGCATGTTTCACAGCAAATATCACTGGCTACAGCCTCCCACCCTGGATGTGGTCAGAGGGCAGAGGTTTCTCCAAGAAAGCCGGCATTCATGACACGATGGTGAAATTTAGCCAGTTCTTTAAGATTTTGGCAATCCATCGGTCTTCTTCAGAGGCCAATGCAATTTGTTCCTTTTTTATATCCTCTTAATTTTCAAATATGTGATTGCTGCCACCCCTCCCCCTCGTGCAGCCTTGAATTGTGAATTCCAAATCAAGTTTAAGATGAGAGAGGGCAAAGTTATCTTAGCCAGAAATCCCAAGTCCTAAAGAACACAAACTTCAGTGGAATTTTCTACAGGGTTTCGTTGTATGAAAGTATGCTGTCATAAGCCAGGAGCACAGGTCCCAGGTGCCATCCTGGAGAATAAATAACTCCAGAGCCCAGTTCTGCGTGCAGCGTGGGCAAGTGAGAAGCACTTCACACCCCACAGGAGGACACTCGGCCGCGCGTGCTCCGTGTCCTGTTTCTTCTTTCCTGTATCTTTTTGGTGGTGAGCCAGAGGTTTGCTTTGTCTGGGTGGCTTCTCCACGTGGCTTATCTTATCGATAACTGAGTAGAACATAAGATTTATTCTCATCAGATGCCAGCACTTAAGATAAAGAGAAAGCAGCCATCCGTTTTGCAACCCGCTTTTAGACAATCCGCTTGCAAGGTGACAATCCTCAGAGGCTCCGTGGAAATCACAACCATGTTAATAATTTTACCTTTTTTCTTCCCTTTGCAATCTCAGAACACAAAAACACACAAGTCGGAATTCCTGCCTGATGTGCGCTGTGATGGCTGTGGTGGTGAATAAATGCAGGAGGTAGTGAAACATACACTATATATTTTTGAGATTTTAATCAACAGGACCAGAGCAATGGCTCAGTGATTAAGAACATTTATTCGTCCTGTGGAGGACCTGGGTTCAGTTCCCAGCACCCACACTGTGGCTCCCACCCATCTGTAACTCCAGGTCCAGGGATCTGACACCCTTCTCTGACTTCTTCTGGCACCAGCATTCAAATGGTGCACATACATACATACATATGTGCACACAAAACACCCATGCACATAAAATACAGATTAATAATTCTTAACTTTAAAAATTAAGGTGTCTCAGGGTTTTACTGCTGTGAACAGACACCATGACCAAGGTAACTCTTATAAGGACAACATTTAATTGGGGCTGGCTTACGGGTTCAGAGGTTCAGTCCATTATTATTAAGGCGGGAACATGACAGCATCCAAGCAGGCATGGTGCAGGGGAGCTGAGAGTTATTTCTACATCTTCATCTGAAGGCCTCTAGAAGAGTGGTCTCCAGGCAGCTAGGATGTGGGTCTCAAAGTCCAAGCAGACAGTGAGACTTCTTCCAACAAGGTCACACCTCCACTGGGCTAGGCATACTCAAACCACCACACTAGGCTTTTAAGTGAGTCTTAAGTACATGTAGGGGTTCTGATACCAAAATGTTTGAGAACTGTTGGTGTAGGTATTGTGTCCTCTAAAAAGAACTCACATGTTGCAGGACAGAAGGAAGACCCAGGAGCTCTTTGAGAGTTGCCAGTAATAGCCTAAATATCTAACGTTGTGACAGAAGTGTGAAGAATTGCACACACAGACACTCCTCAAGCCTGTGTGTGAGTCTACCAACTTTGTGTCGAGCTGATACTGTTTGTGGTAGGGAAACAGCAGAACGACAGTGTAAAATCCTGCTAACTGTTTATCATTTGGGAAAGTGTGGATCAGTTTGTGAAACAGGAGACGGTGGCTGTGTGCGGGCTGTCACGGCCGAGCAGCACAGTGCGAGAGCTGGAAGGTGAGCCACCAAGAGTGTCCCTTTCCCTCGGCACAGTCGTCTCTAACGTCTTCCCTTCATGGTCACTTCCTAGAGGTGTAGAATCCCTGTGACCTGTTTGATTTGTGCCTGGAATTTCACACACACTGTCTTTTCGTGGTTCTTAGAAAGTACTGTGGCATCTGGGTTTGAGGCAGCCCTCTGCTTGTGTATATGTTTACACAGTTTATATTGACACAGGGGAGATTAATGGGGCAGCTTTGAAAAATGAAAGCCTTTTGATGTTTAGTGACGAGAAGAAAACGGAGATTGTTTATTTGGCTTGTTCCAAGGACATCCAGAATCTGGAGACCAAAATCAAACGTGTTATAGAACAGTCTACTGTAGATGCATTCAAAGACAAAGTATATAACACATTATCATGGTTTTCTTATAAGTACAGACAGTGGATTACCCCTCACCTCCACCCCCTACTTCGAGTCTGTGCTGGTCCGCATGCCTGCGGAAGCCAACCTTGGCTGCCTCCCTCAAGAGCCACTGACCTTGGTTTTTGAGACAAGGTCTCTTGTTAGGACCAGGACTTGCTGACTAGGTTTGCCTGGTTGCCCAGGGAACCCTAAGGACCCACTTATCTCTGTCTTCCAAGCACTGGTTTTATAAACACACACCTCAGTGCTTGGCTTTTTATGCGTGTTCTGGGTTCTCCTGGTGTAGCAAGTGCTGAGCCATGTCCCTAGCCTGCCTCCGTGTCACCTGTGAGAACTCCCTGTAGCTGTGTGAATCAACTCTGACACCGCTAACTCGGAATCGTTCTGTGTTTCTGTGTGGTAGCGATTGTTATCCATTGCTTACCGGGGACAGAAACTGATGTTTTCAATTCTTCGCCGCTTCTCACGAGGCACATACCATTTTCCCTACTTCAAGATTAACCGGTTCTGGAGCAGTTAAGATGTGCTTAAGTGCTTCACCATCTGCGATGGAGCTGTAATTACCTCCCACGAGCCTGAGTCTCTGCTCCTCCTCCTGATCCTTCTGTGCCGTCCCCAGGGATGCTGACTCAAGGTGGCCTGCCCTTAGCTGAAGGGGACAGCCACGTGTCCCGGGTGATGGGACTGAGTGTGGAGTTAAGAGAAACTCATTTTTGCAGCCCTAGTGAAACTTTCAAAACAATAACTCAAAAATATCGGGAAATTTCCTCTCATATTGCATTTGAGCGAAGAAATCCTAAGGGATAGGAAGGTGACTTCATCAAAGGCCATTTGCTGTCTCTCTCAGCGTATTTGTGGATGTCACAATTTTAGTTTTCTTTTTCTCTTTTTAGCTCTTCTTACTACCACAAATTTATCATTAAATTTGCATTTCTATAAAATATGTTGAGGCTCTGTTCCCAGACAGGGTATCATTAGTGTAGCCTACCTGGAATTCTCTATGTAGCCCTGGATAGCCCAGCTCACAGCCTTCTGACCTCCACCATCCCCTATGAACTGGGATTAAAGGGTGCAGCTACACCTTCGAGGAATGTCACTGTAAAAGTCACACAAGTATAGATTCTTTTCTCCAAGAAACGATAGCACTTCATGTCAAACATTCAACAAAACCAGAACTGGTCCAGAAGAATGGTGGAAAGATTGCGTCCTGCAGGTGTGGCTTAAGAGAAGGTGTGGCCAGTCCCCAGCCAGGGCCGACATCCTTTACGGAGCACAATCCATTCTAACGCCAGTTTCCTTCGGCAGCTGTAGTATCAGCCCTCTTACTGAGAAAACACACTGCTGGGTCAGGGTGCCTCTGCGGCACCTGGTGATCCAGCCTAGCGGTCCCCGTAGGCGTCCAGTACTTAGCTGTTCTCTGTCACTAAGAGAGGTCTTAGTGTTTCATGGAGAAGTGGCAGATCATCCTACTTGAAGTCACTTTCACTGCATGCCACCAAAACGACTGATTCTTGGGATGCCGTGTTGTGCTGTCATGACATTCTTTCCTCGTGGGCATATAATCTTCCTGCTCTCTGCAGAGTCTTGGTTCCAGGGCCTCTATGGGTCCACGGCTCCTCACCCCCTGCTAAAATGTGATGTGATGTATACAGCTCGGCCCTTCTCACATGTACGTTAACCGTCCCCAGACTTGTAGCACGTGGAACCTCCTACAAAGGAAACGCTGTGTAAGCAGTTTTTAAACAGGGTTATTTAGAGGATAGCGACAAGTCTGTACATAATTAGCACAGATCTTTTTTATTTTTAGATTATTTCAGATCTATGGTTGATTGAATGCGCGTATATGGAACTCATGATGCAGAGAACCGCCTGTGTTTGCAGTTTCCTTAAAAACCCGAGTGCCCAGTATAAGATGGTTTTCGAAATTTGCAATAAAAGTATACGTATAAGCCATAAAGTCATCTTTAGGGGTTTTATTTTTCTTTCTCTGGTCAGCAGCTGTGGGGTGTTTTTGAATGTTTCTGGGCTCACAGATGCTTCCTACATAACAGAAATGAACAATGCAGTGGTCTCAGTGCGGCATTCCTGGCTTCTCTTTGTTTCAGGTTGACAGTGTTCATCAAATTCTCTCCGTTAGGAGGGATGCCTGACAGTCCCGTGACACTCAGGGCCACTTTTGTCATTTCCTTTCCTAGAGGTATATCGCCATCGGAGAACTGGGGAAAGCTACGGACACAATGGATTCTACCGGGAAGGTAACAGAAGAGAAGCCGTATGGTAAGGAGCCTCCAACCCCACTCTCCTCTGCAGTTAAAGAAAGTTCCTGTGATTGCAAAATGCAGAACTTAAGTAGCATGTGGTGGTATCCGTTGGTAATCCCAGCACTTGGGAGACTGAGGCAGGAGGATTGCAAGTTCTAGCCCAGCCTGGCCACACAAGTGAGACCGAGTCCCCAAAAGAAAAGTCCCAGCAGAATTAAAGCAATCGTGTGGTTTGATGCTGTCAGGTCTCAGTATCCTCCATCCTCGAGCAAACTGGACACCACTCCCCACACTGCAGTGCGTTCGCTGTCAGTTTAATAAAGACTTTGTAAGGACTTTTCCCCCACGAGGAGTGTTTGTAATGTTCAGAATTACTTGTATGTATAGCTGGGATTTAGGCTATTTTTCCCCATGAGGGAAACACGACAGGTAACAAGACAGTTACTGTCACGTTGGATTCGACCTGAATCGTGCCTCTATGTTTTTAAGTGACTTCCCCGCTGTTGAAGTAAATGCTCCTGAGTTAGTGCCCTGAAAGTCATCATGTGCCTGTGTTCTGGAGTGAAAAGATCCAACAGGGAGAACTAATCCTCTGAAGTGGAGGGAACTCCTCAGGGCCCACCTTAATTTGTCTGCTATTCTTTTCACTATTCTCAGACAGAGTAGATAAACGAACCCGGTCGCCTAGCAACTCACACAGCGCCGAGCTATTTATAACACAGCACTTGCGGCGTTGCCAGCGAGCTCACCTGCGTGGCTATGTCACCGGTTGTGAATTATTCGTCGGCATTCTGGTTTTCCCCCATGGCTGACATCAGTTCTTCTTGGTTTGGCTGCAGACAGTGTAGTGTCTGCTCCCCTGTGCTTGTGTGTCGATTGCCCTTACGACATATTCCTTATCACGCCAGTAGCAAGGCCGGGCTTTTCTTGCCCCGCTGACACCTCTGTGGCACTTGGTATCTTGCTCACTTAATCAAGCAATACAATGAAAATTAAAGCCACTCATTTATTTCCACACTTTAGACGTTAAATTATCCTTGACGTTAGTATTAGAATTAGTAAATGCTGTTGGGCCCTTATCTAGCTGAAGTCCAGCTGTAACTTTGAGCCAGTGTGGTTTAAGAGGAAAGACGCAAGCCTCACCACAAGAGACGACACAGACTTTCTGAGTTTGCCAGGGCTGCTGCTGACACACAGACACGTAAGCCCCCCATGTCCCCGTCCCCATTTGCCTGGGAAAAGAGACTTCAGAGCTGTGGTGGGGAGGGCAGCTTGAGGAGGAACATTTAACTTTGGTCTGCCCAGTCCTAGCCTGGGCTGTGAGCATGTCCTAACCTCTTTATCTGTCGTCTCCAAAATAGTAATGCTCTAGCTTCCTGTTGTACTAACAGGTGGCTGGGTGCCACACAGACAGGTCATGATCATGAGGCTGGCGTAGTAGTTGAGGCTGAACTGAGAGAAATTGGACTAGGGAGCTCACGGTCGAGCCAGAGACATTAGTAGTTAGAGTTGAGCCTAGTAAGTGCAAGCGATGCTCCCTGATTATTGATGAGTTGTGGGGACAGTAAAGAGGTGATCAGCTGTGACCCAGGCTTGAGGTTATAAAACTGGCTAGGGAATGCAGCCACCCAAGGGAATACTTTCTTCCTAGCCCTAAGCATTTGGAATCATAAAAACATTCTGCATAGCGTTTGTTAATTTGTACCTTTGCAGTGCTAAAAAAAGCTCAGGGTTAGAGAGACACTTGGTGGGTGAAGTGATTTGCAGCTCAGGTGTGAACCCCTGAGTTCCAATCCCCAAGACCCATGTAGGTCCGCACTCTTTTTTTTTTGTTTGTCTGGGTTTTTTTTTGGTTTTTCGAGACAGGGTTTCTCTGTGTAGCCCTGGCTGCCCTGGAACTTACTCTGTAGACCAGGCTGGCCTTGAACTCAGAAACCCGCCTGCCCCTGCCTCCCAAGTGCTGGGATTAAAGGTGCCACCACTGCCTGGCGTAGGTCTGCACTCATACTCAAATCTTGAAATCCAGAGCTCCTATGGGGAGATGGAGGCAGAGACAGAGACAGGAGAATCTCCAGAAATCATGGGCCTGCTACTTTGGCATATGCAGCAGCAAGCATGGTGGCAGGCAAGGGCGAGAGGTTGTCTTGTGACCTCTACATGTGTGCCCCTGCCACACGTGCATGGACAGGGCACACTCACACAGGCACATGATGCATTCTCACACACACACATGCACATGGACCTACACATGCTCGCAAACACACACACACACACACACACAGGCACATGATGCATTCTCACACACACACACACATGCACACACACTCACACAGGCACATGATGCATTCTCACACACACACAGACACACACACAGACATACACATGTTCTGTCTCTCACACATATACATACATACACACAGACACATGCACATGCACACACACACTTTTAAAAAGTGAAAGAAAACCCATATGATGACTCCTAAAGACGAAGAGTAGCTTTCATCGGACGCCCAGAGAGGCACGCCCGTCACACCGTTTGCTGAGCAGTATTTGAGGCTAGAGGATGACAGCTCCAGACGTTCTTAGCAGATTGGCACGATTTTTCCATTTCCTTCAGTCAATCATCAAATATTTGCTATCTGAAGCCACAGTGGTGAAGCCACCAAGGACAAGAAAAGGGAGTTTAAAGTCTAGCTTCTGCCTTAAGGGGGAATTGCTTCTAGTCCTCTGAGGCAAGTGTTTCATATGCCTTTATAGTATTATCCTTAAATAAAATCAGAAGCCTGGTCCTGTCTGCAGACACATATGTCTAAATCAACATAGTGCAGTCCAGAGACAAGGAACAGTTTGCAGAAAGTCGCTGATACGCAAACACAGATACCAGGACACTACAGCTCCAGGAAGTAGCAGCTGTGAACCACGGACTACACAGTGGCAGGCGTTGTGTCAGTGACTCAGTACCTGTAACGCTAGACAAGAATGATTTGTTTTGAAGGCTGGGGTCCTTGTACTTGTATTTAAGCCTTGTTATTAGCTTTTATAGAGTGAGCAACAGATACATCCACAGTTTGGTTCATTATCATAAGGCAAACTCCCAGAAACAGAGTTCTGGAACCCCTCCCTCCCTGCCCGATGGGAGCCCTTCCTCCTTTTCCCAAGGTAGACTCTAACTTCTGAGTTATGCTAAGAAATCTTAGACAATGTGTGTCTTTCTGCGTGTGGCTTCTCCCATTTATATCTTGGATGAATGTGTTGAATGAATACATACCACCGTATCTTGAAGGTTTTTTAAGGCTATGCTCACGTGCATATACTAACATGTAACGTACAACGCACATTCTTTTTTTTTTTAAAAGATTTGCATATTTGTTTTAGTGTATATGTGAGTTCCTGTGTGGGCATGTGCATACATGCACCTGTCTACCCTCCACGTATGGGCCTTTGATCCCCTGGGACTGGAGTTATAGGCAGTTGTGAACCGCCCTGTGGGTTCTGGGAAACAAACCCTGGTCCTCTGCATCAGCAGCCAGTGCTTGTAACCACTGAGCATCTCTCCTGCCTGCACATGTTTGTTTTTGCTGGGTGTTGGATCCAGGACCTCATGCCTGGTGGCAGGGGCTGTACATCACTGAGCATTGGACCTAGGCCTCTTCTGTTAATAGGCGTGTGGGTTGTTCTCAGTTTGGAATTTCACAAAACAAAACCTCACTTTGTGTTCACTTCTCTTGTGTTTCGACTCTTAGAGCTGCTAGGTTCCAGGGTGCTTGGGTGTTTAACTGCAGTGGAAACAGTAAAATCGTTTTCCAATGTTGTGTTTCCGCCACATTGTGCACGTTCCACGTGGGCCATGCCCTGTCATATCAACAGTATGATTAACTTCATGCATTCCATCGAATGGGCAGCAATCCACTGACCCTGTGGTGGCTTTTGGCAGGGATGGGGCAGGACAGTGCCTTAGCAAGCTGTACCTACAGTGTGGGTGTGTTGCCCGCTACCTTCTCTGGTGGGTTGTCTCACTGATGTGTTCTGAGTAAAGAGCTCACATCCACCTGCATGTACACACATGCGCACGCGCACACACACACACACACACACACAATTTTTTTAAGCAAGAAAATATTATTCTGTGTTCTAGAAATCTTTACCACTTTGCCTCTAACATTACATGTCCGGTCCATCATTTTCCCTTTGAGGGCATGCAGTTGGCCTTGCTCTTCCTCCACGATTCTGCGTGTCACAAATCAAGCGCCTCAGTAGGTGTGGGTTTGTCTGGAATCTGCTTTGTCAGCTCAGCGAACTGGTCCCTCCTTGTCTCAGCACCAAAGGATCCGCTATCTTAGAGGAAAAGTAGATCTGCCCACCTTGCTTATTACAGATCTCCCCACCCCTTTAAAAATAGCTATTTTATTGAAAGAAGTTACCTTTTTTCTTTTGCCGAAATTCGATGTGCTTTTAAATCATGAGCAGAAAGCGAATTTGCGGAAGGGTGGGAGGCAGATCTTGTGCGGGCAACCGTGGCTGCCCTGGGTTCGTGAGTGGGATAGCCTATGTCCTGTCCAGAAGACAGCATTAACGAACTTTTTCTTTGAATTGTTTTATTTTGTTTTCTCCGTATTCAAATGTTAAACTAACTGCACGTTTCTGGAGTTGATTCGGCGTGGTCCGCATATATTGGACTTCAGAGGCGAAGAGTCAGGGGGCTTGCATGTGTGTGTGAGTGTGGGATTTATATTTATTTTCTCTCCCGTGGCCCCCAACTTTACTCTCTCGAGTTCTTCCTGGGCTCAAGAATTATGGTTGCTGTGAGAAATATTCCTTTCTTTTTATTTTTTTAATTATTTATGTATGTGAGTACATTGTTGCTGTCTTCAGACACACCAGAAGAGGTCATCTGATCCCATTACAGATGGTTGTGATGTGGTTGCTGGGACTTGAACCCAGGACCTCTGGAACAGCAGCCAATACTCTTAACTGCTGAACCCTCTCTCGATGTACTGTTTTTAAATCTGGCGTTGGCTTTGTGGAGTATAAACATGGGGCTTCACGGTGGCCTTTCCTCTGAGCTGCTCCCTTAGCCCTGTTTTTCTTGGCTTTTAACAGCTTTTCTGTTTTCCGGAAAAACTTGTGTCCAGTTGAAATTACTTCTTTTTCTACTTTTTGGTAGTGCCCACTGATAACACCAGATGTGCTTTTATAAGGAAAGTTTCAGGTTACGGTCTTTGCTTTGCTGTCCGCTGGGCTGTTCCTTGTTTCCTTGTGTTTCTCCCCACGGTCCTGTCTGGTGGATCTCAAATTCCAGACTTACCCGCTGTGAGGTCGTTCACAGTATTCCCTTACGATTCTCTTATTTTGACGTAATGCCGAACTTCATAAAAATGTTAAGAAAAGAAGTAGTTTTTCCCCATCAGCCAAGAGCAAGCTCAGCCAGTCTGCCCCTCCCCTCCCACGCCCTTTGTGAGCCTGCTCCGCTGGGAGTTAGTTTCCTGCACATAATCCCAAGTGTGGCTCTCAGAGGAGTGTGTGAGTGTGTGTGCATGTGCGCATGCAGGTGGGTATTATGTTATTTCAGAGCCAGTTTTTGAAAAACTGTCCCTTCTTTCCATACCTTTGAGTGCCTGTCAGAAGCCGGCTTGCTTTTGTTCTCGATTCCTTGCCGTCATTTTTTTCTTTGTTTGTTTTTATACCTGATGCTCTATCTGATGGCTGGGACTCTGAGCCACAAGTTGTCAGTTCTTTGACTTATTTTTCATTATTTATTTCTGTACGAATTTTGAGTAGGCGCCTCTCTCTCTCTCTCTCTCTCTCTCTCCCTCCCTCCCTCCCTCCCTATCTCTCCATCTCTCTCTGTTTCAGTCTCCCGCTCTGTGTAAATCTCTGTCCCTCCCTCCCTCCCTCTCTCTATCCCCCCACCCCGTACCTCATTCTTCCCCTCACACACACAGTCCGGATGTGCGTGTCCATGCTTGCTGAGATTTCCACATTGAGTTGATCCTGTTTATCAGTTTGTAGACTCTCCCAACCCATGAAACAAGATTAGCTCCCCATGTGTGTGGGTCACTAGTCAGGGCAGCCATACTTCCTAGATTTCAGTGTGTTCATTCGTGTCTTCGGTCTATGAAATTGTTGTGTGTTTCATATTTTGTTGTTCTTGGGAATAGGGCCAGCCAGATAATAACTTCTGATTATTCATTGCTGCTCTATAGAAATGGAGTTGATTTTATATATTAATCTTTCATCATTCAACCTTGTTTAACACATCTGTACAAATTGCTTTTTATTTAGATTCTTGGGATGAGTCTAGACTGTTTTTCAGACCTATGCTAGTGGCTACTAGTTTTTTTTTTTTTTTTTTAGCATCTATGTTGAATGTCTAAGGTGTTCAATATTTCCTTCTTCTGCTTGAAATTCAGACCTTTGTAAAAACTTTTGACAGTGGTTATGTTTTTAATGTTATACTGATTCACTATATGTATGTGTAGCTTAGAACTCAACTAGGTCTCAGAAATCCTGCCACCTCCCTCTCTCTCTCTCTCTCTCTCTCTCTCTCTCTGTGTACCTGCCTCAAATCCTGGCTCTCCCTGACTCCCAGCCACTGACCTGCTCAGGGGAGGCAGAAGCACATTTTAAGGTTTTGGCCCATTTCTTCTCCTCTCAGAGATCACAGTCTTGCTAGACTGAATGGCCAGAGACGGCAGTCGACCAATGCTCTGCTGGCTTAGCAGCTGCCGTGTAGCAGGACTGCCCAGTAATGGCTTAGTGCAGTAGAACACTACACCCACCTCGGTCATCCTGCCTTTAGCTCAACCACTGAAGCTGTGTGCATGGAAGGATGGATGCCTTGTAAGCAGTGATTGTATAGCTTGTTCAAGTATATGTTAATTTCATGAATTGTGTGTATGTGTGTGGTGTGTACGTATGTGAGTGTGTGTGTCTCTGTGCTGTGTGTGTGTGTATGTGTGTGTCTCTGTGGTGTGTGTGGTGTGTATGTGTGTGTCTCTGTGGTGTGTGGTGTGTGTGTGAGTGTGTGTGCTTATGTGGTGTGTGTGTATGTGTGTGTCTATGTGGTGTGTATGTGTGTGTGTGAGTGTGTGTGTGTGTCTCTGTGGTGTGTGTGTGTGAGTGTGTGTGCCTATGTGGTGTGTGCGTGTATGGTGTGTATGTGTGTGGTGTGTATGTGTGTGGTGTGTATTTGTGTGGTGTGTGTCTATGTTGTGTGTGTGAGTGTGTGCCTGTGTGATGTGTGTGTATGTGTGTGATGTGTGTGTGTGTGTGGTGTGTGGTGTGTGTGTGTGTGTGTGTGTGTGTGTGTGTGTGTGTGTGTGAAGTTCAAATGAACGCTCTCACACGAATGGCTCTATTTACTGAACAAGGCGCGAGACGCCCAGGCCCCATTGCACTTGAGCTACACCTCTCTTCTCTGGGTTCGTCACTGGATGTCTTCAATGTGGAGAATTTTCTTCTGCACTTTTAAAGCCTATGGTAGAGACCCTGTTCCATTATGAGGCAGCTACCTGATTGGACTGACATTAGGCTTTAGATATGGCCAGCATGCTCTGCTACATGCACAGCCACGGGCTTGGGCTCTATTATAAAGTAACCTGTTCTGTGGGCTTTCTGTCTGGTTGCCTACATTGGATAAATGATTGGCCTAGGTGACTTCTAAATGTCCTTCAACCTAGAGATTCTATTACCCTGAGCAAATTAAATTTCAGCAGGAACGTCTCAAGTGCCATCTTTATGGTGTATGTTATCTCAGGAAAAACTGTCTTTGTCTTCAAAGCCCAAGATGTCAGTGGTGAGCTAATAGCTTAGCATGCCGTGGAAAAGGACAGAACAATCAGCACATATCACAGATGCCTGAGCTAGAAAGCATGATGTCTCAGTGTCTGTCTGTCTGTCTGTCTGTGTATGGTGTCTGTGTGTCTGTTTGTGTGTGGTATCTGCATGTAGTGTGTCTCTCTGTGTGGTGTCTGGTGTGCGTGTGTATGTCTGTGTGTGTCTTATCTGTCTTTGTGTGAGCCTCTCTCTCTCTGTCCCTGTCCCTGTCTCTGTCTCTCTCTGTCTCTGTCTCTCTCTCTGTCTCTCTCTCTGTCTTTCTCTCTCTCTCTCTGGTGTCTATGCGTGTGCATGTCTGCATGTCTGTGTGTGTTGTCTGTCTGTGTATGTCTGTGTGTGTCTGTGTGTGGTGCTGCATGTAGTGTATATATCTGTGTGTGTAGTTGTGTAGTGTCTGTGTATGTGGTGTCTGCGTGAGTGTGTGTGTGTCTGTGTGTGGTGCTGCATGTAGTGTATATATCTGTGTGTGTAGTGTCTGTGTGTATGTGGTGTCTGCGTGTGTGTGTGTGTGTGTGTGTGTGTGTGTGTCTGTGCATGCGCGCATGCATCAATGAGAGGAAGCCACTGAAGCAGCATAGAGACAGCTCATTCACAGAAAGGGAATGTCAGGGAGGAGTGGAGCCTGGCAGGAACGGAGAACTGTTTGTCTTGGTTTGAACCGCCTGGCTGAGTCAACACACTGTAGTTTCACCAACCATGGCATTTCGTTAGCAAATTCAACCTGGTGGGAGCATAGGCACCTAGATTTGGCAAGCTCAGATTAGCCTAAGGTGCCGCCTGCAATCAAGTCTTAATAGAGTGAGACTTTTTAAGGGTAAAGTCCTCACCCAGACTCTGAGCCACATCTCTGCTCTTGGCGAACGAGGCGGAGCTGCTGTCTGTGGTACTGAGGCTGCTGCAGCTCCTCACCCTCTGAGTCTTGCTTGTGTTTGGCTCACGAGGTCACAGTGAGGCTAAGGCTGTCTTGCTGGGTGTACACAGTATTCCCTGATGTCCTTTAAAGTTTTACCATGGTGTTGGAACAATTTAGAGCGCAATCATTTTTTATTAATATTTTCAAGTAATATCAAATATGCTTTACCTAAAAAGTTTAAATTTTCTGAAAAATAATAAAAACATTGACTGTGATCTAAATGAGTTATAGAACATCTCCAAGGCATGGTTTGTTCTTGAAGCAGATGTAAAGACTCATCTACAAGTATGAAAACCCAAATCCTAAGCTCGTGTGCTGTGCTTGTGACCGTCTGCAGGCAGAGAGCGATCTCAACACTGCGTCCTTCTGTCGAGTGCACCAAACAGACCTGAAAATGTGCGTGACATGTGGAGAGATTTATATATAAGTCTTCAAATTTTCTAAAATCCACCTTTAAAAATGCTTACCAAGCATGCCAAAGTCCTTGCTGCGCGTATTCCTTTTCCGTGCTGGTTTGTTTTTAAGCTGACTGAGAGTGATCATTGAAAAGCAGAGGCAAGTCCCGAGAGCAGAGAAGGGTCGGGAGACAGATCAATAGCTCTGCTTGGAGACAGAGCCGAATGTGTGTATGTGAAATTTATTCCATAGCTTAGACCGGTTTTAAATTCTATCAAGTGAAACCGACGGTACAGCTGCGCCCGCCGTCCTCTCTGCTGTAACAGATACTGGACGGAGCCCAGAGGAATGGAGCGCAGCGGTGCGGGTATTATCTGCCTGCCCTGTGATCACCCTGTATTGATCGCCATAGGACCATGTCTGTAGCTAATTTCATATCTTTCTTGGGTTTTCTAAAGTCACCATCAGAATCACCTGATACATATATGATGCATTCTTTTAGAGTGAGGAATAACTGGGGTAGAATGGGAGTTGAACCTAGGGAAATTGTCTATAAAAAAATGTTTCTTTGCTTTTCATTAATGTTTATTTTATTCTTTTCAACAAAGGCAGCATTTGGCCTATGGGTCGTGCACTGCGGTTTATACTGTTTTCATTCATTCTTTTTTAATTAATTTTAATTTTTCACATGCCTAGTTACACCACACATGAACTAGATGGTGGGATCAAGGCTCAGATAAGGAGCCCTAGAAAGACTGGGGGCTCATGATAGGACAGAAGGCAGGTCTGAACATCACTTCATTAGTGTGGCTGTCCAGAGAGCTTGGCACATGGCAAACTCAAGGTTTGGAACTGTTTGGATTTTTATATTCATTTTTTTTTTGGTGTTGTTGTTTTTAACCTTTTATTGATTCTTTATGAGTTTCACATCATGCGCCCTGTCCCCTCGTACCTACCATCTGCCCTCGCAACACTCCCCCAAAATAAAAACATACAAACAAATAAACACAACAAAAATAGAAAGCATCTTGTTGCAGAAGCCCTAGCGTGCCCCACAGCATGTCCCTCTGTCCACACATCTTCACTTGCAGATGTTCATTGCACTGGGTCATTGGTCTGGTTCAGGATCTCTGGTTTCTGTGACCCCATCAGTACTGGGTCCTCCTGGGACTCCTCCTAGTTGCTGCTGCCCTGTGTCATGGAGATCCTGCAGTTTGATCAGCAGGACTGACCAGCCCTTCTGTGTGTTCCAACAGTTCACAGATGATGGAGATCTTGGGCCGGGCCAACTCAGAGCCCTGGATCTGGCCTGGGTGGCAGCTGGGCTGGTCAGGCCTCTGGCTCTCCCTTATCTGCACCACCAGGGCGAGCTCTCCAGCGCTGCTCCTGCTAGGCCACCATCAGCAGGAGGCAGGGTCAGTTCTCCCACTCTCATGCCCTTGGGACCAGCTTGGCCACACCCGTATCTCCAGAGCCAGCTCCACTCTGGCACATGGGCCACACTCCCAAGTGTTACAGCGAGTGAGGGGCCGGGCCAGCTCTTCCACCCTCACACCCCGTGGGCTGGCGCACCCAGGCCTTCCATCAGGGCCAGCTCCACTGTGTTGCGCAGACAAGGTACAGGGCCCCCTCTCCTGAGTGCTACAGCCACGATGGGGCAAGGCTAGCTTTCCTGATCTCAGATGGTGGGGCCAGTTCTCCTGACGACCGCAGGTGGTGAGGAGCGAGCTGCGGGAGGGCATTACCCTCTTACCCACTCCACCTCGTGGAAGATGGGTGGTGGGTCCAGCTCTCTGGTGCTCACACCTATGGGGCCAGCTCACCTGCACCTGCCTCCTACCAGGGCCACCTCTACTGTGCTGCCCAGGTGAGGGGTAGGGCCTGCTCTCCTGAGTGCCGCAAGTAGTGAAGGACCAAGGAGGGCGGGCATCAACCCCATACCCAAACCACCGCACAGCAGAGAAGTGGTGGGGTCAGCTCTCCCACAGTCATGCCCTGAGGGCCAGCTTATCCATGCCCCTGCTACCAGGGCCAGCTCCACTGTGCTGCCCAGGTGAGACTCAGGGCCTAGTCTCCCAAGTGCGGCTGCCAGTGAGAGATGGGGCTAGCTCTTCGGAGTCCCTCAGCCTGAGGGGCACAGCCCTTGAACACCTACATGGTCCCAGGCAGCTGCCCCAGACCAGGATGTCCCCATGGTCTCTAGTGGTAATGCGAGCCACGGACGTTGGCACAGATATCTGCCGCTGTGTGACCACAGATGTGGCCATAGCCCTCAGGGGCAGCATGGGCTGGGACTTCACCATGGCCTCAGATGGTTCCTGGCTACTCACAACAGGCTATTCCTTCCTTCCCTCACGTCTCCAGTTCCACCCGTCTCTCTCCATAATGCCCACACCGTTCCATTTCTTTTCCCCTCCGGTCTGTCCACCGCACACTTGTACATTGTAGCGGCTCCCACTGCAGGCGGACCCCTGGGTGACCTCTGTCCACAGTGCATGTCATGGCAGCAGTGGGCTTCTAGGTGGCACAGTGGCAGGCAGGTCTGTGGACATCCTCCTCCTGCACCGCGTGGCGTGGCCCTGCGTGGTTTGGTCTCTGTGTGTCCTCTACCTCCCCACTCTGGAGCGATTGGTGGGTCTCTAACTGTTTTAACTCAACAGCACCTCAAGGCATGGCGTGGCGGTCGGCGGATCTCTGGATGTCTTCTATTTATTTGTTTGTATAGATGCTTTGCCTACATGTTTCTACGCTACCGTGTACCTGGTGCCTTCTCAGGCCAGAGCAGGGCATCAGATCCATTAGAACAAGAATCATAGATGTGAACCACCAGGTGGTTGCTGGGAATTTAACTTAGGTCCTCTGGAAGGACAGCCAGTGCTCTTAACCACTGAGCTGTCTCTCCAGCCCCTGTAATTTGTTTTTTATTAGGAAGAAAAAAATGACTTCTCACAGTTGGGGCTGTTGCCTCTGTGGCCATTGTCATCTTCCCTTGGTTCGTTTTTGGCAGATAAAATAACACAAGAAGATATCGAAGGCATTCTGCAGAAGTTTACTGGGAATATAATGCAAGTACCCCCCCTGTAAGTTCAGTTACTGAATTTATGTTTAATTTTATCATCTGTTGGTTAACCACGAGTTAGAATAAAGTGGGCTCTCTTTTGCTGTGTTTTAAACTGATTATTGCGTATAAGAAAAAAAAAGAGAGAGAGAGAGATGAGTCCGTCCAGCCTGGGCGTTAGGCTTTGATCCCAAGGGAAAGGTGTATTTCATTGTGTGCTGGATGGTAGCGCAGTCTGGCCTATGTGCATCCTATTTCACTGACTTTTCAAAGTCTGTCTGTAGACATCAGGGCAGTGACAGAGTCCAGAGAAGCCCCCCCCCCCCAACTACAGTAAAAGTCTGCTGCTCTGCAGAAGTGACAGACTGGCGACTCGGGGTCCGAAGTGCTGCCTGTTTGACCCCAGGATATTTTAATTTTTTAATAAGTCTTTTTATGAATTTATTTATTTATTTAACATATGAGTGCCCTGTCTGCACGTACACCTGCACACCAGAAGAGCGCATCAGACCCCAGGACAAGTGGTTGTGAGCCACCGTGTGGTTGCTGGGAATTGAACTCAGGCCCTCTGGAAGAGCAGATGGTACTCTTCACCGCTGAGCTGCATCTTCAGCACATTCACAGATAAAGTTACAACTCTGTAAGGACCTGAGGACTGATTACCTCACCCCCGTCTGGGTGCATTAGGGTATCTGTCTATAGCAGACGCCACAGACCAGGAGGCTATTTCACATGGTTTTGGAGACTGTGTCCAGGACAAGGAGCTTGTGGTGTGTTTTGCTGGTGAGCACCTGCTTCCTTGAGGCAGGGGGATGAAGGTATTTGTCTGTGGGACATCCCCTGCCCATGAGGGCTCTGTTTCTGACCTGGACACCTTCCAAAAGGCCTCTCCCCTTGACGCCTTCATCGTGGTACTTAGGCATTCAGTGGGTGACTGGGAGGTGGAGGCGCCGATCAGTCACATCTGTGTGCACATTGCTGTTTGACAAAAAAACGCACACGTGCCTACAGGACGCCTCAGGATGTGCTGCCAAGGGTTCTTTTAGAATTTATATTTCTTCGAGATTTTTCCCAAATATAAAACTTTTACATTTTTCAGTAAAATCTGCATTAAAGGTTTGAATCGTTTGTTAAACTAAGTTAAATATATGCTTATCATATATGAACTGCCTTGGCATTCTCTGTGGTTATCCACAAGTTTGTGGCATTTACCGAGTGAGATGTTTTTCAGGGAGAAATTGTCTCTGAGCTGGGGACTAGTGAAGGGAGCTGATGAGGTCTTCTCCAGGAACGTTAAAGAAAAAAGATGGATGCCGCTCCCTGCTTACATCAGTCTCGGGGATCCGAGGGACTTCATCCCGAGACAGGGGCAGATTACAGGGAAAGGCTAGCTGGATTTCAGGAGTGCTCCCAGTGGGAGGAGCTGCTCATCATGCTCTGATCCCCGATTCCTCCCTCAGCTCCTCACCTCCTCGTTCCCACTCTCTCCTTATCACACAAGCTATTCTGCACTGAAGAAGGATGGACAGAGACTCTCCACGTTGATGAAGAGAGGCAAGGCGGTTGAGGCCAGACCGGCCAGGCCGGTGACCGTCCACAGTATCTCCCTCTTGAAGTTCCAGCCGCCATTCTTCACGCTAGGTAAGATGTGAGACAGTCTGCTTCGCACACACCTTTGTTTTGTGTTTGGCTAATTTTACACAGTTTGGAATGGATCTCTGTGGTCTTGGAATTTTTTTGAATGTAAGAAAAGTTACGGTTTGATTTCATGGGTAAATGTCGCTAACTGGTTTGATTCCGTGAGGTAAATGTAACTCTTAGAGGGACAGCCCGAGCAGGCGGATTTTCATGTCTTAACAATCGTCTTACTGTAAACTCGGGATTAAATACTTAGGATCTCTTTAGAGAAGTACGTAGAGGATGTACGTTTTCAAGATTTTAGAGTCTGGGCCTGCAGAGATGGCTCAGCAGTTAGGAGCCCTAGCTGTTCTTCCAGAGGACCTGGGTTTGATTCCCAGCACCCATATGGTGGTTCACAGCCTTCCATGACTCCAGTCTCGGGATCCTATACCCTGTGACCTCTTTGGGAACGAGACACATGGTACTCAGACATATGCACAAATAAATACCACAAATGTAACAATTAAAGTAAATATAAATTTAAAAAAAATCTTAGTTTTTATCTTACAGATACTTTTTCTTCCATTTTTTTCATACTTAGTATATTTCATTTTAGAGTAAAGATCGATCATTTAAACAAAGCCTTTTTTTGGGATGAGAGGCTATAAAAGCGGACTGATTTCTATCAGTCGGCCCCTTCTTCATGACCTGCAAGTTACTGATGTGGCAAAAGTATTGTTGGACACCTGGTTACAGTTTTAGTTCAGGTTGTCAATTTGAATATGTGATGCATACTTGATGTAAATTAAAAAGCCAAAATACTTGTTTATACAGTTTTAAAGTTGTTTGTCCTCAGGCTTCTGAAATTGATCCATAAATAATTTCACAGCAACTGTGACCAGAATCCCTTTCCCATGGGGTTTCCCAAAGCCTTTCCTTCCTCCACCATCACAGTGTCTCCTCGTGTTACACAGTAAGTTCCTGCAGACGGTGGTGCAGTTTATACAGGGCTCAGTCTTATGTTCCCTGATTCTAAACAATTTGACAAATGAACTAAAACAAAAAACAAAACAAAACAAAAACAACCAACCAACCACACCCCAGGCCTACCAAGCGGTCCATTCCACTCACTCCATGAGAGTGCAGACTCCACTTTGGCAGAGCCAATAAAACGTGAGGGACCAGGGTTTCCTGGCTGCCTGTAAGTTAGAGAAGTGCCCCACTGTATCGACTGGAGGGTGTGGAAGAACGAGTGTGCCTGGCTTTCTTCTGCAAAGTCGGGTGTCACGCAGGTGTTGCCAGCACACCCCCGCTTGGTCCGGCACTTCACCCCCTTCCTGCCTCAGTTGCCCTGGATATGAGCTGTGGAAAGAATTTAGATACAACTAGAAACAAACGAGGGGCACGGAGTGTGCGGCTGCCCCACTCGGTGTCGATGAGCACTTGGTGTGCACCCCGCTTTCTACCAAGTGTGCACCGTGAGACAGATGGCGGTTAGCTCTACAGCTCCGCGTGGCTTAGATTTATTTTATGTTTTGGTTACGTTTTTCTCGGAAATATTTCCAAGGAAACAGGTAAGTACGCTCCGTGTATTGTACCACCCCAAGCACAGTTCTTCTCATTGGCGAAGGGATTTTGGTTGGTGTTTGGTTATATTTTTTTTTTCAAATGTTATAAAATCTGAAGATATTTAAGAAACCTCATGGTAGAAAAATTGAGATTTCTGACCATTTCAAGTAAATGAACAAAGTGTACAAATCTAAAGACATTCTTTTTAGCATCTCTAGCTCATGAGAGCAGAACTGGGATTTCTATTTCAAACCCATTAAATGAACAAGGCTGAGGTATTAACGTGGTGCTACTTGCCAGTTAATTTAAAATGTGTTCATGACTTTCTGCCTACTCCACACTCAAGACTTTTGAATCTCACCAACACATATGCTGCTGGATGAATAATTTATGGCGTAGCACATAAATATTTTATGGCTCAATTGTTTGCATAGCCGTTTTTACACGTGTTGAAGAGGTCGTTTTTATGTAAAGTGGGGCTCTCAGGAGGTCAGCCTCTCACGAAGCACTGCTAACCTTCCAGATGTTGAATGCGGAGGAGGCTTTTACATCCGAAGCCTGGTCAGTGACATTGGCAAAGGTAAGCGGAGAATGAATTATGAACCATCATTTAGAGGGTAATGCTTCTTTCTGACGGGAGAGGGAAATTTCTGTTTTTCATTTTCCCGAGGCCTGGCTGAGGAACTGAACTGCTGCTTTCAGCTCAGATGCGTTGTGGTTGTGGGTTTATAGCGTGCACTTCTGAGCCCCAGTGGAGGCCGCGAGGCGCTGGTAATGGAGAGGGAACAGGGAGACAGGGGCAGGAAATGAACACAGCAAGAACAAGTGGGGAGCCTACACTTTTTCAAGTAAAAAGCATTTTAACTCCAAGTAGAGATGAGAAAACAAAAAAGATTTATCCTTCTAAAAATTGTATTCTTCCCTGGTCACATGACAGTGAACAGGTCACATTGCCCTATTTGCAGAGTAATGGGAATATTTGTGTCCTGGGCTTGCTTCAAATGCCAAGTAGGGAAAACAGGTCTAAGTTTAAACCCCTAAATCATCTTCCCTGTAAGCACTGGCTTAGCCTAGGCTCTGGGCTCCTGTGCTGGGCTGACCCACAGGGAGGTCAGAGGTGAGTCTGTTGACTGGGAGCCCGCCTGCGGAGATCGTGAACTCGCTGCTCACCTTGCGTTTTTCCTCTTGGGCGCTGTAGAACTCTCTTCCTGCGCCCGCGTGCTGGAGCTGACCCGCACCAAGCAGGGGCCCTTTACGCTTGCGCAGCATGCCCTCCCCGAGGACAGATGGACCATCGACGACATCGCACGGTCCCTCGAGCCCTGCACGTCCTCCCTTCTGCCAGAGGAGCTGACGTTTAAAAAGTCAAGATCCGAGGACTCCGGTGACCAGGTTTTAAGCTGTGGATATGTAACTCTCAGGGAGGCAAAGGGAGAAGATGATGCAGCTAAGACACTTTGAGCCCAGCCTGGGAGGATGGTTTCCTGGTTGGCGGATATCCTGACCTAGGAACGCCCATACACTCCTTGAGTTCTTTGCAGGATATCTTAATGTCTCTGAATGATGGATCTGATTGGATTCAGATAATAAGTTTTCTGAATTTGACCTTCCCTTCGTCTTTTTCCTGTGAAAAAGTTAAACAATATTCCGTAATTTCATAATTACGGAAGAGTGAAGTCTGAACTGCAGGTCCCACTTGTGTCAGACTCGCTTTGCTGAGACCGGGGGAGGCGGCGTTCACTGTTGAAATTCTCTGAATGTATCTGAAGCGCTCGGTGTCGAGCTGCCCTGTGCGTTTGCAGAGCCTGTGACGGCCGGGAAGCACTGGCGGGCTGTCGTCATCTGTGACTGTGTTTCTTAGATCTCGAAAATGAATACGTTTTCCTGATAAATATCTGTAAATGCACAAACTTCTGCTTCGGCCACTAGCAGAATGTAAATAGCGTTAAGACGTGATTCGTTTTCAGATCCTATTCTCAGCAGAGCTCGGCTGCTGTCGCTGTGTATCGTAGCAGCTGCTCTGTGGTCAACCACATTGGAATCAAAGTACTAAAAGTGTGATTTTTTTTTTTTTTTAGAATATAAAGAATGTATCTTGAATCAAAATGTTCTCCTGCCTATTCTTTAGTGCCTCTCTGTGATGGCGGAACCCTGATCCAGTGACATGGTTTCTGTAGTTACTAAGACTATGATCATGTTTTGAAACAGGAAATTTTATGAGTGCTTCATTGTTTTGTTATGGGGATATCTATTCATTTATTGTGTGTTTTGGGTTCTTGAAGACAAGGATACTGAAGATACTGGAGCTGGAGAGGCGAGGACTCGCAGCGGGCACGGAGTGTAGATCCTGCATCCACCCACCTCAGGTGGCTCTTGCTACTTCATCTGCAAGGAACCCAGCACCCACTTCTGGTCTTGTGGGCCCCTGTGAGCAACCATACCTCCACACACACACACACAAAATAATTACTTTAAAAGATACAGAGATTTAACGCCGGATGGCGTCACTCATTATGTAGCCAAGGCGCCTCCTGTCTCTACCTCCCAAGTGCAGAGATTATAGGCATACATACGCCATTGGCTCCTGCAGGAATGTATAATGAATTGTGCAGCTGTGACAATATTCAAGGCCTCCTTCATTTACTAAAGTATATTTTCAAAAAGAAGATTTATTAAACATTTCATAAAATATAAGTTTTTATATTTTCATACCTTTTAGAGGTAAACATTTTAAATAGGTAGACTGATGGTCTTATTGTGGTTAATGTAATATAAACCTAATATAAACAGGTACTTCAACAGGGCGTTCTCAGCATATTGGCAATATTTTTAATAAAAATGTTAAAGTTAGTTCTGGGCAGGCAAGATGGCTCAGCAGGTGACCCCAAGACCCAAGACTTGAATTTTGATCCCTGGTAAACCTACATTGAGAGCCTACCACAGCAAGTTGTCCACAGACAATCTGCAGTGTGCACACACCCATGCCCACCCCTACACACATAAAGAAAAAAAAGGAATGAAATGTTTTTAAATTTAAAAACTATGTCTGAGACAGAAAAATACGAGTGTTGTGGTAAATTCATGAATTAGAAGTTTCGTAGTTTTGAACCTGTTGTCACCGTGAGGCTTTAATCCCAGCACTCAGGAAGCGTGGGCACACGGATCTCTGTGGGTTCCAGGTCAGCCAGGACTACAGAGTGAGACCCTGAACGTTTATATTTTTTCTTACTCCTATCTAGTATCCTGTAATTTGTGTAACCAAAGGTGACATTAGATCCTGCTGCCCATTAGAACGGCCCAGGCCATAGTGTGTCTTCATGAACAGCTCAAGCCTGAATAGACCACGTAGCCTAGGAGCTTCTTTTTTTCCTTTTTTTTTCCAATTTAAAATTAACATATACACTCTTCTCATAGGAGAGAGTAGAATTTATGAAAAAGCAAGCAAGTTCTAGAAATGGTAGGCAGTGTTTTCCTTTTGTTTGGAAATGCCGGATAAATTATGCAGTTTTTAAAAATGCCCATAATGTTCACCATCTTAATGCACTCGTTTTGGATTTTATTTTTATATTATGTTTTCCTCTTTATTTACATAATTCAGGCACCTCCGCTCTTACTGACTTTTCATAAGGTTTTATCTGGGTGCATTTGTCTTCATGACTATACCGGTCATATCTCTGTACTGGTTCATTTAAACTATCCCGGGGCTGCACACGTAAGCAACCTTTTTCTTAGGACACATTCTTGTAGTGTGGTTATTTTAGGGGAAGCAATAAGAACTTGTGGTCCCCCGGGGCTGTAACGTTTAGTACCATAGTTGTTCGGGATTTTATACATTGTTGCTAAAGTTTCTCTGCTTTTGTGTGACCTACCTTCACATTCTGTTCCTTTGTCTAAATAAACGTCTTGATGGTTTCTTTGTATGTAACAGGAGTCATTTGCAGTACGCTCTTAGCAGAAGTAGTTTTCCTGGCCTGTCTCAGTTTCTTTTCCAGGTCCTGTGATTACATGCCCTGACAAACGGGGCCTAAAGGGGAGTGCTTACTCCGCCTGCAGCCGAAGGATCCCAGTGCAGGGAGGGGAGGTCCAGACAGCGGGTCTCACACACCTGCAGCTGGGGATAGCGAGAAGCCAATGGGACTGCTCTGCTGGCCGCTGTCTCCATCTAACGCAGTCCAGGACCCCTGCCTAGGGAAGGACCCTGCACACGCTAACATAGGCCTTCCTCTTCAATTAACCTGTCAGGATCATCCTCCCAGGCACTCCCAGGGCATCTCCCAAGGCACTCCAGAGCCTGGGGCAGCCCCGATCTGTGTCTGACTTTGTAAACATCTTAGGTTTTTCTGACTCAGCTTTCTTATTCTCCCGTCAGATGTATAAATATTAAAACGTATTAAGATTTTTAAATATTCTTAACTTTCATGGGTAGCTGACACTAAGACTGAAATACTTCAAGATTCATCCTTTTTGAAAATTTAATCAAAGCATCAGAGAAATACATGTGACTTATGCATTTTAGGACTTAAGATACTTGGCATGATAAAGTCATTTTACTTAAGGGCAAAAAGGAAAGTTAGAATTTTCTGCAGATATCCCAGCCTGGAACATAGCAATTCACCTCATTGTGATTATTTAACTCTTAGGTTTCTGAGAAATGTTGGTCTCACATGAACCTTTAAAATAGTCACAGGATTATCTCCTGACTTTAAAATCGGCAAGGATTAAAATAATAGGAATTTATTGTTGACAGATTCAAAGATGTGAACAAGGGATAAATTAATGTTTCCCTGGGCTCACTGGGTCTCAAGGTTGCTGACCCACCAGGAACCACCAGCCTAAGGAATCCTGCTTCATCGTGTGCCCCTCCGGCCAGTCTGAAATAAAACTTAGAACGAACATTTTGAGGTTCCATTAGAGGGCGAGCGTTTCTGTCTCAAAGGAAGAAGGTAATTTAAATTGTATCGTGATCTGGATAATGCAAAAATGTAATTCAAGAGCACCATAGGGCTGGGGAGATGACTCGGTGGTTAGGAGCCCTGGTTGCTCTTCCAGAGGTCCTGAGTTCAATTCCCAGCAACCACATGATGGCTTACCACCATCTACGATGGAATCTAATGCCCTCTTCTGTCTAAAGAGAGCAATGGTAAATACATTTAAAAAAAAACAAACCATAAAGCATAAATGCATTTATTAAGACACACAAAGATAGCAGCATGCAGCTTGGCCACTGAAATTATTGTAATAGCCTTAAAATTTAAATACAAGGATTGTCTTAAAATCTTTTGTTCTCAAGGTGTTGTGCAAGCAGCTGTAGCTTGCCCTGGTCAACTGTTAAGTACTGATGTTAAACACAGATTCCATGGCATTTATCATCAAGTGAATTAAGTTCTATGATACAACGTTTCCAGAGCGACATTAAAAATGCTGAGAAAGTTGTTAGGAATTGTTTTGTAATTCATTTCTTAGAAAACAACAAATTATTTCTGTGTCTCAATATCAGCTCTTTGGTAGGAGGCACCTTGTCTTTGAGGGACTCAGTTTACCCACCTTTGATACAAAGGAGGCGGTCTGGCTGGTTTCTAGAACTGTGGAGTATTAGACTTCCAACTGTGGGTCACTGTGTCCCCAGAACTTGGGTTTTGCCACGTTGATTGGCTCTGAGGATTTTCGCCCTTCGTTGCTTTGCCTATTACACGTCTTCTAGTTACCTTCGTCCTGCTATGTGTTCACGTGTTGTTTTGGACATAGAACTCGTAGTCCCCATCACCTCATCTCTTCGGGCTGAACCCTGAGTTCCCTCAAATCTTTTTTCCAAACGCTTCCTTCTGCTATTTCTATTTACTAACAGTCATTTATTTCAGTGACTATTGTATTCTGTTTTTATTTCTGAAACATGTATATATATATATATATATATTTAAAATCTACCTCTTCTTGTGTGTATTGCCTGCTCTTCCTTATGACACAAGAGATCAAACCCAGGACCTCATTCCTATTTAGTCAATGTTCTTCCACTGAGCTATAGTGTAGCCAGTCTTTGTTAGTTTGTGAGGTCTTTCTTCCAGTTGGCCAGTACCATTCTCAGTTTGGCTCCTTGTACTGGCTGGTTCTGTGTGTCAACTTGACACAAGCTGGAGTTATCACAGAGAAAGGAGTTTCAGGTGAGGAAATGCCTCCATGAGATCCAGCTGTGGGGCATTTTCTCAATTAGTGATCAAGAGGGTGGTGCCATCCCTGGGCTGGTAGTCCTAGGTTCTGTAAGAAAGCAAGCTGAGCAAGCCAGGGGAAGCAAGCCAGTAAGAAACATCCCTCCATGGCCTCTGCATCAGCTCCTGCTTCCTGACCTGCTTGAGTTCCAGTCCTGACTTCCTTTGGTGATGAACAGCAGTGTGGAAGGTGACAGCTGAATAAACCCTTTCCTCCCCAACTTGCTTTTTGGTCGTGATGTTTGTGCAGGAATAGAAACCCTGACTAAGACAGATACCTTGGATTAAAATGAAAACATAGTCTTATAATATTTCTCTGTTTTAAAAAGAACCCAAAATTCGAAAGTTCTCCCTACACTGTATCCCAAGCCCAGCGTTGTCTTATTCCACCGTCAGGGCTTCGATGAATGTGTATTTTAAATTTTGTTAATGATTTAATATGTACACAGGAAATTGTTCATAAGTCTATAGCTTCATATGGTTTCAGAGACTGGTCACATAGTGACAGTGTGTAAATCAAGAATCAGAACGCACCTCACCCTGCCTGCCCGTGAGCCCTGGGTCAGGAGCACCTGCCTGCACCCAGCACGGAGAGTATAACTGCTTGTGACACTGTAGCACCGAGAGTATGAGAGTAGCCGCTTCTAACATTGTGTATTTTTATTTTCTTGTCTGTTTTGTGCTTTATATAAATGTAAGCATACAGTTTTGGCTTCCAAATCTGCCCAAGGTTGTGTGTGTGTCTGTGTCTGTGTCTGTGTGTGTGTGTGTGTGTGTGTTTATTTTATTGCTGTCTTAACCCAGGCTCTCCTACAGCAAACACTACAGATGGTCTTGCTCCTGACTAACTCTCTTCTGCCTCTGAGTTAGCTTGGGATGAGGACAGTCTCTCTCGTCCCTCCACACCAGGCACAAATCTCATCTTGGGGCTCTAACCTTCCGGGCCTCATCTAAGCTTGAATTGGTTTCCAGAAGCTCCACTTTCTGAATGATCGTGTTGGGGCTTGGGCCGTTGCCACCTTTGAATGACAGACAGGTGAGGGAAGGAATCCTTGGCCCGGGTGGTGGCACTGTCTGGAGACACAGCCTTGCTGGAGGAAGTCTGTCAGTCCTTGGAGATGAACGGCTCCGCCTTGTTGCTTGCCTTCACACTCTACTTTGTGCTCATAATTGGCGATGTGAGCGCTCAGCTTCCTGCCTCAGCCTCCCCTCCTGCCTCAGCCTCCCCTCCTGCCTCAGCCTCCACACCTGCCTCAACCTCCCCTCCTGCCTCAGCCTCCCCTCCTGCCTCAGCCTCCCCTCCTGCCTCAGCCTCCCCTCCTGCCTCAGCCTCCACACCTGCCTCAGCCTCCCCTCCTGCCTCAGCCTCCCCTCCTGCCTCAGCCTCCACACCTGCCTCAACCTCCCCTCCTGCCTCAGCCTCCACTCCTGCCTCAACCTCCCCTCCTTCCTCAGCCTCCACTCCTGCCTCAGCCTCCCCTCCTGCCTCAGCCTCCCCTCCTGCCTCAGCCCCCACTCCTGCCTCAGCCTCCCCTCCTGCCTCAGCCCCCACTCCTGCCTCAGCCTCCACTCCTGCCTCAGCCTCCACACCTGCCTCAGCCTCCCCTCCTGCCTCAGCCTCCACACCTGCCTCAGCCTCCCCTCCTGCCTCAGCCTCCACACCCGCCTCAGCCTCCACTCCCGCCTCAGCCTCCACACCCGCCTCAGCCCCCACTCCCGCCTCAGCCCCCACACCCGCCTCAGCCCCCACTCCTGCCTCAGCCCCCACACCCGCCTCAGCCCCCACTCCTGCCTCAGCCCCCACACCCGCCTCAGCCCCCACTCCTGCCTCAGCCTCCACTCCCGCCTCAGCCTCCACACCCGCCTCAGCCCCCACTCCCGCCTCAGCCCCCACTCCCGCCTCAGCCCCCACTCCCGCCTCAGCCCCCACACCCGCCTCAGCCCCCACTCCCGCCTCAGCCCCCACTCCCGCCTCAGCCCCCACACCCGCCTCAGCCCCCACTCCTGCCTCAGCCTCCACTCCCGCCTCAGCCCCCACACCCGCCTCAGCCCCCACACCCGCCTCAGCCACCACTCCTGCCTCAGCCTCCACACCCGCCTCAGCCTCCACTCCCGCCTCAGCCTCCACACCCGCCTCAGCCCCCACTCCCGCCTCAGCCACCACACCCGCCTCAGCCCCCACACCCGCCTCAGCCCCCACTCCCGCCTCAGCCCCCACTCCCGCCTCAGCCCCCACACCCGCCTCAGCCCCCACTCCTGCCTCAGCCCCCACTCCCGCCTCAGCCCCCACACCCGCCTCAGCCCCCACTCCTGCCTCAGCCTCCACACCCGCCTCAGCCTCCACTCCTGCCTGCTGCACTGGATCCTGATCCCTCCGCGACCACAAACACAAATAAACCTCCCTTGTAACAGCCTCTTTCGGTCGTGGTGTTTATCGCAGCACTAATACAAAATCAACGTATAAAGGTTGGGGCTCAGAAACGGCCCTGACTGCCGCCCGTGGCCGGGGCGGCGTCCCGTTTCAGGTTGGTACCCACTGTACTTCTTAGCATTCCCCTCCGCCTCGGACAGCGCTGCTTCGGTGTAGGTGGCTCTGTGAACTGTCTAGTATTGACTCTTTCTAACAGTGGAGCCCAGGTCGTCAGGTACGTGCACACGGAGCGCTGGTAGCTTCCGGGAGCGGCACCCAGGATCGCTGGCACCTAGGAACCGGCAGGTCCACACAGCATGGGCCGTAAATATCCCGACTAGCCGCTTAGATGGGCGTCTGCGTCTTCACAGCCCAGCTTGAATGAATGATCCCCAACCCCATCCCCAACCCTTTCCCGTTATGTTTGATCTCATTTCCTAGTCTCTTTCCTGATTAATCCTGTTTAGTGGCTTCTAGTTATTTACTTGAAATTCTGGGTGTTTTATCTGTTTTTATTATTTTAAAAACTAAGTATAGGGTGTTTGTGTGTGTGTGTGCGCGCGCGGGTGTGTGTGCATGCCTGCCTGCCTGCCTGCCTGTCTGTCTGTCTGTCTGCCTGCCTGCCTGCCTGCCTGCCTGCCTGTCTGTCTGTCTGTCTGTCTGCGAGTATGTACACATGACTACAGGTGCTCAGAGGTCAGAGGCATGGAATTCCATTCTTAGCCACTGAGCCTTCTCTCCAGCTGTCGCCTGAAGTTCTTACAGCATGTGCTGTGATATTGTTTGCTAAGTCTCCTGATTCTCAGTCAAGGCAAACTGTGTCCTCTGGGTTTCAAAGTGGGGACTTGGGTTCATTCCACAAATCTTTATCCGTGTGGACGGCTGCTTGCTACAGACATCCCTGCTGAGGTGTGGAGATTTGTTCTGCAGGTACACCAGAGACACCAGTGCTCCAAATGTGATGTGTGAATGCGGCTTGTGAAACAACTTGATACCCAGCAGGAGTTCAGGGCTGAAGAGGAAAACCAAGGAGCCACCGTTAGAACTGGAGAGACATCAGCTCTCCCTTGTGACTTAAGTAGATAAGATCAGTTCTTTACAACAGTGGAAACACAGTTGTAAAGAACGAACTTCAGTGCCTACAGGGTCAACCATTTCAGTCTCATAGGACAACCTGTAACACAAGATTAAAGCCAATATTCTATAGTTGTGTACCATGTGATCTCCAATCACAATAAATTTAAGACACCAATCAGAAATCCTCCAGTATTTGGATGAAAGCGACATCACAATGGAAACAATTTTAAGTGGAGTCACGACCATGTAAAACCTACAAATCACATGCGCTAACAATGTGCAGTGTGTGTGGCCTGGTAACATCTCTGAAAATCTTGTTTGTTTTTGTTTTCTGAGATGGGGTTTCTCTGTGTGACAGCCCTGGCTGACCAGAAACTCCCTTTGTGGACCAGGCTGGCCTGGAACTCACAGAGAGCCATGGGCCCCTGCTGCCCTGCACATCCCTGAAAATCTTATGTTATTGTCTGTTAAAAACGAACAAGCGGGAAAATGTTTTCACTCAAAGACCAGGAACAAGGAAATGGTTATTTGTCTATATTTCCATCTGTCTTCTGTCCACCTGTCCGGCTATTGTCTCTGTCCATCTGTCCACCCTATCTACACTTTGCTCTACTGCAGAATCAGGAGGACGCCCTCACTTCATGGTGCCTGCTCTGTCTGCTGCCCACATTGTGTTTGTTCCCGTCTCTTAGAGGAATTTCTCACCCCTTTGCACTTAATTTACCATCAGCCTTCAGTCCCTGATGTCTCAAGGCACTATCCAGCATTTGTTACTGTTAGGCTAGATTGATACTCTCCCGAGGTTTTCTGTACACTTAAATTATGAGTCCCCCCAACTCAGCATTTCTAGATGAAGATACTTGAGATTATTTGGTCTATTTTTGCTAAAAATGGAACCTGCTGCATTCTAAAAATGTTTAAGACAAACTAATTTGCAAAACTAATGTTGTAGTTAATCTCAGTTCCTCAGAGAACAGTCAAGGACTTGGGAGAGAGCTCAGTCAGGAGAGAGCTCTGGAGAGCGCTCAGTCTTGCTGAATGCTTGCTTCGCAGGTATGGGGAGCTGTGATTGTAGAAAAGCGCATGCGTGTGATCCCAGCATTAGGGAGGCAGTGAGAAGAGGCCCTTGGTACTCCCTGGCTGTCAGGTGCTCCCAGGCTGTCTGGTGCTCCCGGGCTCATTCTTCCAACATAAAAGAGGACAGTACAGAAACATGGCTTCCAACTCCAAATTCCTGTACTAGCCAGGACAGTGCCGAGAGGCTGGGTATCAAGTCACTAATGTGCTCTGGGTTCACAGAGCTGACAGTATGACTGGAAGCTGACTGCTGGTTCCTTTTATTCTGTGTTAATTTAAATACATCAGTTGTCAAAATAGTCACAAGTGACTTCCCTCTGAGGCAATAAGGTACGGCGCACAAGACGCGGTCCACACACGCAGATAAGTAGTGCAGGGCAATACAACATCAGTGAGTGTGTTCGCCAAGAAGGGTTTAACGGAAGTACAATTCGCTCCTCAGAACACCTACCCTCTCCTGCGTGTCACTGTGAAGAGAAAACAGCTGAGGGAGGGAGACTAATCCTGTGAAGACAGCCGAGGACACGTGGCGTGGACACGACATGGTGGGACACAACATGGTGGGACACAGCGTGGTCGGCTGCTCAGTAGAGTCTAGTCTGAGGGTAAAAGGATCTCCATCAACTGGGATGATACTGTTTGGAGCCTTGAAGCCCAGGATCCAAGGGGAGACCGGCTCACATGGCCACTTTATCTTAAGGAGATTTCATGAGCACAACCAAGTAGGTGAAGCAGGAGGCAGGCTCCGCGTTCGAAATGCAAGCGCTGCAGTAACGGCGCACTGAGGTCATAAACCATAAGCGGGACTATCATTAGGTGCTGGACATTTAAACGAACAGCAAAAGAGAAGCTGGTGGTCCTTAGGGATTTGCTCGATAACTGAGGGTTACAGAACCGGACAAAATGATTAGCATTCGTTTTCCTTAAAGGAAATGAAGCCGAAGTTTTGCGTGAGTAGCGTTTTCTTAGGGTTGGGTAGTTGGTAACCGTTGCCTGTGATGGGGTTTCCACCGCGCATGCTCCTCTTTCGCCAGCCGAGGAGCCTCCTGGAAAGGCGCTCCAGAGCGTGCGTGCGGTGTGCAGGGCTCTGTTGACACTACGGCTTCCTAACTGATCGGAAACAGTAAGTCTTGCTAGCGACTGATCTTGATTGTGTGGGCTCTGGACGACATGTTTTCCCATCCCTCCTGCTGCCGTCAGCGGTTACTGACCTTTGACGAGTTAACTTACTTTCCCAAAACCCGTTTTCCTCGCTTGTAAAGCGGGGGTATTAATATTCTTCACCACAAAGACCTGAACCCCGAATTAGATGACCTGGTTAAGGTGCTTAGTGTGGTTCTGGGGTCCAGGAACTAGTGAGCCATGAGTAGCTGCAGGTACCAACCACCCGACTACGCAGAGGAAAGCGCTCTGCTGGATTAAAGTTCTAATCGATGCCTTTCTAAGGTGCTTTTGCTTATTGGGGCAGCAAGTAGAAATGACCTCAGGGAACAGAGATGTCTGATTTTGCACAGTAGGCGTGTTAACTGCCCTAAACCCTGTGTGTGTGTACATATATGTGCACATGCTTAATTCATTTACTTTTGATTATAAACCCATCCCATCAGTTCCTCCATCATCTGAGAGCTTGACTTTGAACCATGCCCAGCTGTTTTCTATAAAACGGGTATCAAGCAATCCCGATCCGGACTTGCCTATCCACATATAGACTTGGCATTAACATTAGTCCAGCAACTCCTCTCCTGTGTGGTTTCACAGCCCAGTCTCATTCATCTGCAGCCAATCACTATCTGAAATTATAGAATGGAAAACTGTAGCGCTGAACATTTCATAAGTTCTACATAATAATGCTTACTGATGTCTGGTTGCTGTCCTCTTACTGCCTCATGCACATCATAAACAGGGGCGCAGGGGAAGGCAGGAAGCTGCAGTTTTGTCCTGTTTGCAGTTTGAAGCATTCACTGGGGACCTTTGGAATGCGCCCCTGCAATAAGGGACCAATAACCTTAAAACCCCTTCACTCACATTATTTAACCCATCCCTTCCTGCTAATCCTGTGACATCAGGTTAAAGTGTCACTGTGGGTGTGGTGACTAACCAAGAGTTACACCCACTGGTAGTGTGGCCGAGTTACAGTTCTCTACACTCTTCTTATTGCATCACATCTGGAGAGAGGTGCTCAGAGGCACAGATGTTTAGAGGGAGGGTCTAAACACATGATGTAATGCAAAAATAAATGAAAGGAAGGAAGGAAAGAAGGAAAAGAAAATAAATTAAATAAAATCTGTGACTAAAAGCAGAGAACCAGACATTTGCTTCCATTCTAGTACAGCGGAAAATTAGATGCTTCTGGTTTGAGCCTAAGCACTGGATGGAACCGGCAGTGGGTTAACGGTGAGGCCACTCATGGACCACATCTGGTTTGGGGCTGCTCAGCCCCAGCTGGGTGCAGTTCAAAGACAAGCAGCAATATGACGGAGGAGCTGATGGGTAGATTTATTAGCACGGACCAGCAGATTTAAATATGTGCAGCTCAGCTAAGCAAAGAGGAGAAGGGAGGCTAAGTTTATACAAGCATCTGAAGTGTGTAAACACCAAAAAGGAAGATTATTCATTTAACACAACACACAGGGGCATGGTGTGCAGAAATAGGATGAAAAAGGAAGTTAAGCGTATGAAATGCCTTTTCCTGATAATGAATCTATTCAGGCTGGCTGTGGCATAGCCTTTCTCTAGAGAAGCAATAGAAATTTCAAGACTTATGGTTTTTAAAACTTTCTTGGGAACCAGGTATTAGATGTTAGAGAGTTGTTATTCATTTGCTCAGTGTGATAATGGTGTTATGGTTCTATAAGGAAACGTCAGGGCTGGGGATTCAGCTTAGTTGGTGTGGTGCTTGCCTGGCACACGTGAAACCCTGAATCCAGTCTCCCAGCACCCATATAACTGGTCGTAGTGGTGGACAGCTGTAAGCCCAGCATTAAGGATGTGGAGGAAGGGGGATTAGAAATTCTAGATCATCCTTGACATTGTAGCAAGTTTGAGGCCAGAGTAGGAAAATGAGACCCTTTCCCAAAAAACAAGAGGGGAGGAAGGCAGCAAGATAGGCCAACAGGTAAGGGTAAGCCTGATGACCTGAGTTTATTCCCCAGAATATGTGTGGTGGAAAGGGAGAGCTGACTCCTGCAGGTTGCCCTCTGACCTTCATAAATGATACTGGGAGACACATGCCCACATGTGTGGCAATTCATTATGATAAAACATATCTCTTACATTCTAAGGGATTTGGACTTTAGGTGGGCCACCCAGCCAGACCTTGGGGGTCACTGAGGACTGCTGTGTGCTCAGCCTGTTTTACCTGCCTTCACCAAAACAATGTAACAGTCAACCTTACTTGCCTTGAAGTTCATTTAACACTTATAACTTAAGCTAATATAAGGCTGTAATCTGAAGTTATCTCCTCCCATGCCCCTGACCCAGAGTAATGCACGTGTGTTAGGATAATTCTTTGTTGGAAATATCATATAGGATGAAAGTCCCCTCATAAAATGAACATCCACCACACACTCTGAAAACAGCATCAAGATATTGATTGATAGCGTCTGTTTGTCTGAAATCTGCGTCAGGCGGACTCAGCTAAAGTCAGCGATTTTATGTCACATAAAAATCTGTTAAATATGTGCAAAGAATCCTTCATTCCTTCCCCGTGTTCAGTAAAAGAGAGAACAAAACCCTCTGTAGGACACACACACACACACACAGGAACAGTCAGATTCACAAGACAGCATTCAGACTCAGACTCATAGAACAGACAGAGGATGACAGAAGACTGGGAGAGCAGAGCAGAGAATTCAAATCTGGGCCGACTCTGGTCTACGTGACATCAAGGGGAAAAGCTTTGATCTCTTTCCTTGATGTGATGCTAATGCATTATTGGTGACCGAGTTCATTATTAATCAAACTGAATACACACACACACACACACACACACACACAGACAGACAGAGACAGAGAGACAGAGACAGAGAGAGACAGACAGAGAGAGAGACAGAGACAGAGAGAGACAGAGACAGAGAGAGACAGAGACAGAGAGAGACAGAGAGAGAGAGAGAGAGAGAGAGACAGACAGACAGACAGACAGACAGAGACAGAGAGAGAATGAATGTAAGACATTCTTTTCCCCAGTGTTACATACACTGGATTATTGACATGCAACAAATTGTTATAAAGAGAATTGCTTTAAAATACTAGAACAAAGAAAGAGATGAAGGAAAAGAAGAGGGAGGAAGAAAAGAGAGATGAGGGGAAGGGAAGGGTGGGTGTGGCAAACTCTTGATCATCTGAAGCTCAAGGGGAGCACTGGATACATTTTAATTCTTCCCTGCTTTCTCATGAGCTTGAAACGTTTCACAATAAAAAGATTTGTTTATATCTTGCTGAACAATATTCAGCAACACACCTGTCCTCTGGGACTTCAAATACCCTCTGCCAGGTAAGCAGCCTTCTGGTCGACCAGGACCTTGCCATCTTGTTCTTGAGATGGAGCTGTAGATAGAAATCGAGAAAACCCTTAGCAACACACATCTCTTGTGTCGCTGCAGAGATGGGTCTTTCAAGGTGAAAGGCAGGTGGTTGGGCCTTTTCTCATTGGCCACACCTTATCCTCTGTCAGGAGGGAAGATCCTGTGTCTTTGGAATGACTGGATCTTGGTCTCTTAAATTGAGAAGCCCTCCCCTTCTTGTTGACTTTGGGAAGAAAAAAGGGTCATTCATAAAAGTGTGTGTGTGTGTGTGTGTGTGTGTATCTCTGTGTGTGTGTCTGTGTGTATGTGTCTGTGTATGTGTATCTGTGTGTGTGTCTGTGTATGTGTATTTATGTGTGTATCTCTGTGTGTGTGTATGTCTGTATGTGTATATGGTTGTGTGTGTGTGTGTCTGTGAATAGATGGGAATGGAGGTGTGTTTGTTCAGCTGATTTGCAATACTCCTGTCTTAATTTCCCAAGTCACTGGAATTAGAATCCTGTGCCTCCACGTCCAACTGAAGGGGAAAGCTTAGAAAACCCCAATAAACATTTATGAAGCTGAAGATTAAAATAAAACCAGAAAACAATAAAAACAGGGTGGAGAGATAGTCTTTCAGGTAAAAGCAATTGCCAGGCAAGTATGACCAGCATCTGAATCCCTTGTACCCACATAAATGCCAGGTAGGTATACGTATGACCAGCCTGTAGTTCTGACACATCAGAGGCCGAGACAGGCTCCCCCCCCCCCACAAGAAGGCTAGCTAGGCTAGAGAAAGCTATGAGTTCTAGGTTCGAATATGAGATGGCACCTCAGTATATAAGATACCAAATGATAGAGGAGGACATCAGATGCCAACTTTTTCACACACAGGAGCGTGCACACATGCATGTGCACACATACACACAGATATACACTTGAACACACGCACAAACAAACAAAACCAAATCAAAACGAAAGAGAAGTGAGGTGGGGATTGTCTTAGTCAGGGCTTCTATTCCTGCACAAAACATCATGACCAAGAAGCAAGTTGGGGAGGAAAGGGTTTATTCAGCTTACACTTCCACACAGCTGTTCATCACCAAAGGAAGTCAGGACAGGAGCTCACACAGGGCAGGAATTTGGAGGCAGGAGCTGATGCAGAGGCCATGGAGGGTGCTGCTTACTGGATTGCTTCCCCTGGCTTGCTCAGCCTGCTTTCTTATAGAACCCAAGACTACCAGCCCAGGGATGGCACCACCTACAATGGGCCCTCCCCCCTTGATCACTAATTGAGAAACAGCTGGCTGTCATGGAGGCGCTTCCTCAATGGAGGCTCCTCTCTGTGATAGCTCCAGCCTGTGTCAAGCTGACACACAAGCCGCCAGCACGGGGCTGTAGCTCATTGAGGGAGTCCTTTGCCCAGCACGTGTGAGCTGCACAGCTCTGCAGGTTGGTTTTTGTTTTGTTTTGTTTTGTTTTTAATGAAGGATTTTTAAAGCAAACTCTGTCATTTCCTCTCTTGAAGGGGACCCCGCCTCACCTTCCTGCTTTGAATGTTTATGGCAGGAACTCTAAAGTGCGTCTGTAGCACAGGCCTTGTCTGCTCCTTAGCTTGCTGGAGGGATATAAATATTTGATCTGGATGCCGCTGACGGCAATCAAGCATGAACAAAGCCTGGCGTCCCAGGAGCCGTCGCATCTGAAGTTTTCTAGAAGGCACAAGTAGGCCAGTGTGTGGCAGGAACAAAGAAGTGAGAGGCAGTGAGGGAGACTCCCTGCAGGAGCTGCCTAGCACGGAGGGGGAGTGGGCAGGATGTGTGTCACAGACACTCTTTCTCTAGCCAGGCCAATCTCTCCCACCAGGGCTCTTGAAGAAGAGGTAATTCAGCTCCCTGGCCCCTTCCTCTGCCTACCTGAGCTCCTCACACCTTCCTACATAAGCCACGCTAGTTTTCCCACCACAGCCATGACTTCCGGGTCCACTCCTCTCACGAGTTCTTCAGTAACGATCCGTTGGGGGCGTGGCACGGTGTTGCACACCTTTGTTTCCGGCACTCCGGAGGCAGAGGCAGGTGGATCTCTGAGATGGAGGCCAGGCTGGTCTACATGAGAGTTCCAGGCAAGCCAGGGCTGCATAGTGAGACCCTGCTCCAACCAACCAACCAAAAGAGAGACTTTGGGCTGAGGTGTAAAGAGTTGGCCTAATGCTGCTTTTATTCTAATGCTGATTTGGGGCCCCCAAGATTGGGACCCCAGAGAACCTGAGAGAGAGAGAGAGAGAGAGAGAGAAACAGAGAGAGAGAGAAACAGAGAGACAGAGACAGACAGAAACAGAGAGACAGAGAGAGAGAAAGTGTCAGTAAGATGCTGAGTAACCCTGTCCCCAGTTAACTGTGATTGGTAAATAAGGATGCCTACAGCCAATAGCTGGGCAGAAGAGGAGAGAGAGGTGGGCTGATGTTTCTCGGGCTTGGGTGAGAGAGGGCCATGAGGAGGGAAGGGGAGAAGGAAGCTGCCAGGGAAGAAGAAGAACATGCAGGAGGGAGGAGAGTGGCCATGCTCTAAGGGTCAAGAGAGCGTGGCCCTGAGGGCGGCCCAACTGGAGCTAAGAGCAGCCCAGACAGAACACAGTAAATAGCGATAACTCGGGTTATGAGTGGGAAAGTAGATTCTAGCAGCATGGAGGGTGGGCGGCTGCCCAGCTACTGTGACATATTAAAAATATAAAGGCCGTGTGTGTCTTTCACCCGGGACCATAAATGGCATAAGGTGAGGAAGAAGCCCCGGGCCGGGGTTTTTAATATTTATTCCTCCACTAAGGAGACTGGCTTGCCTGGGCCTTGCTGGCCAGTGTGACTGAATCATCAAGACCAAGATTCGGCAAGAGAAATCTTGTTCAGAAAAGCAAGCAATAGAGGAACACACCTGTCATCCATCTCTCATCTCCACATGCATGTATACACGCGTGCTCTCATCTCCACATGCATGTATACACACGTGCTCTCATCTCCACATGCATGTATACACATGTGCTCTCATCTCCACCTGCATGTATACACATGTGTAGCCACATTTATACACACAAGTGCACATACGAATGTGTGTGTACATGCACAAGCTTTGATAGAATGTATGGGGTACAGTGTCTCTCACTGTCCTCTCTCCGAGCCTCTGTATGTGTGTGTATGTGTGTGTTACATATAAATATATACATATACATTATATTCTAACTTCTGATGGTCTTCTCCCTTGGCTACTCTCTTGGGTCATTGTGGGTTGCTGTAACAAATATCTGGTGCTTGGAAATATATCCAGAAGAGAAATCAGAGCTGTGCATGTAGAGAATATGGAGGTAGCGTCAGTCCTCTCTGGCTTCCTCATCACAAACAGCACCACGGTGGGAGCATTCACACCATCAGTCAAGGAAGCAAGAGGTACAAAGCCAGATTCACTCGTAATAATTGTCTGCTTTCTGTGAACTGACTAGAAGCCCGCGAAAGCTATACTGATTCCCTCCGAAACAGCACTGGGTGGCGTAACCGCCGTATCCCTGGCCCCCTCACTCTTGAAGATTCCATTCCCTCCACAGTGTCACACTGAAGATCACACCTCCAGCGCATGCTCAAGCCAGCTCCTAACCAGAGCTGCCTCATACCCAAGCGCATTATTATACTTAACACCCCATTATAATACTATGCCTAACTGTCTCTCTTCCCTGCTAGTCTGTAGGCATTTGGTGAACAAACACTGTTTCGGTCCACATTTCCCAGTGCCTGGTACAGTCTAACATCACTGAATAAACCTCGGAAGGTGTGACGTTCCACATGGAAGACGGTGAGTGCTCGTCAAGTTTAGGTGACTAGATCTGGTGAGCCTGGCCCTCGTCTGGCACATGCGCAGTGTTGTTAGAGCGTCCTGTTTGTCAGTCTGGCTCAAAGAGAGCATGTTCCACCGCCCAGGAAATGTAGCCGCTCACTATTTTAGACTTTCACCCACTGTAGTCCCTGAGTGGGCAACAGTTTCCCCCATTTCTTGAGAACAGGATGATAAATAATGCAGCGACAACACGGGAGATATTAATTCTGGTACGCCACGTTGCCGCTCGGCTTTAGAACCCAGGAAGGAAGCGAGACTTACACAGTACTGCGGCATGCGAGCAGGCCGCCTTGGCTTTGTTTGTTTCCTCTCAAAGGAGGTGAGAGGAGTTGTTTGTTTGCTTTGGTTTCGTCTTCAGGAAGAAGCATCTTAACGTAGCTAGTCTGGACATCTGCCCCACTTTAAAAAATTACAAGTTTCGATCACTGCTAAACTGTACAGATCCCAATCTGTCTGCTTTGCATACGTTTGCATTTATAAAAGCGGAATCAGGCTAAAAGTCTTTCTAATGTAATCCCCGAAATGCATGAAGTATTAGAAGGCTTTCCCCCCACTGGTTCATGCATTGCTAGGGACTTAAAAGGATCATTGATTTGAATTATTTAATGTGTACAGCAAGTTAAGTTTCTTTAAAAAAATAAAATAAAATAAAGAAGGACATTTGGGATGCTTTAGTTTTTATTCATATTACATCTATCATTCCATTAGTTTTTATGTATATTAAATCCATCCATCCGTCTGTCCATCTGTCCGCCTGTCTGTCTTTCTTTCTATTTGTTCGGGACTCGTATGGATGTGTGCTCACAAGCAGGGCGAAAGTTGACTTTGGAGATGCTTATTTCCCCCATCTGGATTCCTGGGTGCTCAGGTTTGGTAGAAAGTATCCTTACTCACTCAGCCATCTTGTCAGCCCGGGTTTAATTTTTAATGCAAAAATCTCGTTATTCTTGGGAAATAAGTTAAGCTGTATTCACATGAACTCCAGAAAAAAAGGGCCAGACTTCTATCCTGTTTTTAAACCATCCAGGAAATGTTTGATTCTAATGAGACCCTAGTGCTGGAAATTGGGCTAAAATTGCTGAGCTAAAAATATAGTTATAACTGCACATTATTCTAACGCTGTAACTTTTTCTTTGAGGATTGGCACAGACTTAGAGACAAGGAGCATTCTAATTTGTAATAAAAACGTCACGCTAGATGTCTGTTGCTGCTTTTGAGGATTTAAGCCGGTTTCCACTCTCAAATTCCATCAGTACTCCCAGACTTTAAATGTTGAATATTTTGTTGTGTAATACAAGTCTTAATTCTTGTTTATTTATTTTGGTATTTTACTCTCCCCTCATAGAAAAACAGCTGTGTGTTACTTCAGTACCACTTGACCGGTAACATCTGGGCTAAAGGATTTATTTTAGTTTGCGCCCTGTTGAGAAAGCAGGCCAGAAATGGAAATCTTGTTTGTGCTGTTGTGTGTGCTCTCTGTGACAATCCAAGGCACTTATTTAATCCCTTTGACAGCACAGCGCAAATGAAAAGATCGTCTATAAACGGTTGCCCCACTTGTGATGGGAGCTGGTTGGGGTTATAAAGATAGGCCAACTTGTCATCTAAACCCCAGTCCCATGACAACACAGAGGGATTGCTAAAACAATGACAGTCATTGGTTGCCCTAAACAGGTACAATGAAGACCACCCAGGACAAACCATACCCACCGTCACCGATGGCTGGGCAACCTTATCCTACAGCAAATTCCTCTGAGAATTCTTGTGCATTATCGATGGGGCACTGAATCAAGGAACGATAAGTGTGGATTCTAATATTGGGCTCAGCACAATACTTACTTAGGGTCACAGCAGGCTAAAGTCATGTTAGGTTGCGAGACAGAGCAGGAGAGACTGTGAAGGGTGTGAACAGGAATAATAGGAGGTCACCAATGGTCAACTTTGTTATTAGTAACAAATCAAAAGAAGGTAGCTCTTGCAAGAGTATCTGAAGCCCGCAGCCTGCCAGTGTGAGCTGGGGCATGAACAGGGGTGTGAGCTGGGCTGTGAGCTGCAGTGTGAACTGGTGTGAGAGCTGGGGTGTTGAGCTGTGGTGTGAGGTGGTTTGTGAGCTGGGGTGTGAGCTAGGTGTGAGCTGGGGTATGAACTGGGGTCTAATCTGGGGTGGGAGCTGTGGTATGAGGTGATGCGGGAGCTGGGGTGTGAGCTGTGGTGTGAGGTGGTATATGAGGTGGTGTGGGAGGTGGGGCTTGAGCTGGGGCGTGAGCTGAGGTGTGAACTAGGGCATGAGCTGGGGTGTGAGGTGGGACGTGAGTTGGGGTGTGAACTGGGGCATGAGCTGGGGTATGAACTGGGGTGTGAGCTGGGATGTGAGCTGGGGTGTGAGCTGGGGTGTGATTTGGGGCATGAGCTGGGGTGTGAGCTGGGGTGTGATTTGTGGCATGAGCTGGGGTGTGAGCTGGGGCGTGAGTTGGGGTGTGATTTGGAGCATGAGCTGGGGCGTGAGCTGGGGCATGAGCTGGGGTGTGAGCTGGGGTGTGAGCAAGGGGCACAGGGAGGGCTCTGCTTCTGAAACTGGAACAAGGCTTTGATGTTACTGATGTCATCTGATGCCCTGGGATGCAGCTACTCTCCCATTTTGAGTTAACACCAATTCTTCCTGAGTCAATACTCCTTGAAAATAGCTGTAGCTTCTCAAATCTGCGAGGCTAGCTTACGTTTCTTGACGTACATGTCTTTTTTTCTGGAAAGTCCTTTTGAGGTCTTTCAGGAACCTGATTCAGTCCAGCAACTGTCAGAGGCCTAATGTATGGAAGGAAATGTGGGCATGTGTGCAAGGAGCCTGTAAGTCAGAGGAGGGCGGGGCTCTGCCCTCTGACCACTGCTCTGTAATACAGGGAGAGGAAATAAATTGTGCTGCCATGTGTGGGTGGGCCCCGTGCCTGGGTGGGCGCCATCCAAAGGGGACAAGCGCTAATGTTTTAGGTAGGAAAGGCAATATAAACATCATTCTCTATCTTTCCCTGTATACTCTAGCTATCTTTTTAAAAAATTGGATATTTTATTTACTTACATTTCAAATGTTATCCCCTTTCCCGATGCCCTCCCCCAAGAAATCCCATCCAATCCCCCCTCCTGCTTCTATGAGGGTGTGCCCCTATCCACCCACCCACCTACTCCTGCCTCCCTGCCCTCGAATTCTCTTACACTGGGGCATTGAACCTTCACAGGACCAAGGGCCTCTCTTCCCATTGATACCCAACAAGGTCATCCTCTGCTACATAGGCAGCTGGAGCCATGGTCCCTCCATGTGTACTCTTTGGTTGGTGGTTTAGTCCTTGGGAGTTCTGGGGGTCTGGTTGGTTGATGCTGTTGTTCTTCCTATGGGGTTGCAAACCCCTTCAGCTCCTTCAGTCCTTTCTCTAGCTCCTCCATTGGGGACCCTGTGCTCAGTCCAGTGATTGGCTGTGAGCATCCACTTCTGTATTTGTCAGGTTCTGGCACAGCCTCTCATGAGACAGTTATATCAGGTCCCTGTCAACAAGCATTTCTTGGCATCCACAATGGTGTCTGGGTTTGGTGACTGTATATGGGATGGATCCCCAGGTGGGACAGTCTCTGGATGGCCTTTCCTTCAGTCTCTTAATCTCCTCTCGTGGGTATTTTGTTCCCCCTTCTAAGAAGGACTGGAGCACCCACACTTTGGTCATCCTTCTTCTTGAGCCTCATGTGGTCTGTGAATTGTATCTTGGGTATTCCGAGCTTTGGGACTAACTGAAGGCAGACAGGAGGATTCAGAAGACTCTCCTGCGACATCCCACTTCTTCAACTGTGCCTCGGCTCCTGTGAAAGCGTGCTCGTGAGACCTTCCTTCCACAGCATGCAGTGGGCGTTAGTAAAATGCTCAGCTTGTTGGTCCCCAGCATACTCCTGGTTGTTTGCTTTTTATGGTCTTTGTGCATGGTTTCCTTCTTGCTCAGAGAGCTGACACTAAGTTTTGGCGTTTGGCTCCCACTCTTTCTTCTCACTGGACACCTTGCCTAAAGGACCTGGGACGTGGACACTGTCATCTTCCTGACCCCACAGATCCAGCCTGAACTACAAAGGGCTCCTTTTGTTTCTCACAGGGCTCTTCCCTCTGTACTGTTGGGGGTACATGAGGTCTGGGCAGAGGCAGGCGTGGGAATCCACAAGCAGTGGATGTGACTGCATGTGGTGAGTGTGAGGGTTAGCTGACTAAAAACTGGTCTCCGGGCAAGTCTGAAACTCCTGGGAGAAAAACCCATAGGGGGTGTTGACTGTCTGAGAGCAAAATCTATTTGGTGTGTGCTCTATCCCAGGCAAAATGACTAGAGATGATGATGATGATGACGACGACGACTAGAATTGCTTACAGGGAAGTAAAAAGTGAATTTATAACAGTGGATCAGATCTGTGTGGGATTTGAGTTCCTGCGTGGAAAAGACAAGTCTACCAAAACAGAATCAGGGAACTAGTCAATGGTCAGTTAAACTCCTGAGCACTTTTACAAAGATAGGGTTCTCAGACTTCTTCACATCCAAATTCACACATATTTGTTGGATGTAAAAATTTGACTCCCTTAATATTACTGATGATAGAAGTAGTTTTTGATGTTTTTAACTAAAATCTGAGCATTGGAAAAATGAACTTACATGGGTTTCAAACTGTGTGCTCAGATCCACGTTCTGATTTGACCCAGACTCACAACACACACACATACACACACACACACACACACACACACACACACACACACACGCACACACACCACAGGGACAGGAGGAGGAGAATAAAGAGGAACAAAGGAACCACAAGAGAAAAAGCCAAGAAGAGGCAGAGAAAGACTGCACAGGGCGTCATCAGTGAAGAGCATGAGGTCTTCATCCAAGCAGAGGGCGGCAGGCATCGTGGGGTGTGGTAGAACCGAAATCCTTTGGGGCTGATTCTGGGCTTTCTTTATCCGGGTTACAATGCTGGTGTATACGTAGCCGTGAAGAAGAGTAATGTTAGGAACAGAAAGCCTGTCAGGGCAACGTATTTCTGATCCTATAACGGATACCAGAACAGCCCTCCTCAACCCCCAGATATGTTATTGTTTTCCCCGGAGAACAGGCCATTGGAACTGAAGGTGACCTTGGAGAAGGAACAAGAACGTTTTTGCCGAAGCCTGACTCATTTCCAGCTGACTGAAGAAAAGCGTGAGACGGTATCGGTCAGCGCCCAAAGCCCTCAACTCGGCTAGAGGCTATGTTCCAGCTTCTCTCTGTTACCCATATTTTCCAGTCCCTCCTTTTCCCTGTGCCAGTACGGACGGAGCTAAGTGACAAGGGTCTGCATCATCCCAGGCCACAGTCACTCGTGCAGTCACTTGTGCAGCTGGGGATTCGAGAGCTCCTGCCGCGGGGTGAGCAGGGAAACCTGTGTGCATTGAAGAGATGTGATAATAACCGTGTTCCATTTATCTTGCCTTAAGCCCGTGGGCCAAAAGAGGCACTGTGACCTTCCATTTAAAAGGAATAACAGTATGATAAATCACCACCTTTTCTTCGTGTGTTTCCTACTCTGCCCTAATTTTATAGATGTAATCGCATACTTGGAACTGACTGTAATTTAGCTCTGAAGTCCAGAATGACTACATGGGGAGAGCATGCTGCTCTCTCATATTCTTACGGCCTGGCGTGTTAAGTCACCTAGAAAGCCGGAGGAAGCAGCTTGAGCAAGGACAAGAAGGGAGTCTGTGGGTGGGGTATCCAAACCTGAGAGCAAGTAGTTGTAATTATTATTATCTTTTTTTTTATTGTTTGTACATTTATTTCCTATCAAGGGAACAAAGTAAGTTAAAGAGCAGTCTGGGAAACTCGGACGTTTTTTTCAGAAGGAAGGGCTTGTGGGTAAGCGTGCTTGACGATTGGCTGTGGCCTGGCTGGGTAAGCGTGCTTGACGATTGGCTGTGGCCTGGCTGGGTAAGCGTGCTTGACGATTGGCTGTGGCCTGGCTGGGTAAGCGTGCTTGACGATTGGCTGTGGCCTGGCTGTGGGGGTGGCTCCTGGGTAAGCCTGCTTGACGATTGGCTGTAGGATTGTCTGCAAGACCCAGAGGTTTCTTCTAGAGGTGGTCTCAGTGACTTGGAGGAGAGATACCCTTTCTGTGTTTTGATCTCCAAATTTATTTTTCATTTTCTGACGTAACATTAATCGTTGTGATACTATTTCCTCATGTCTTTTAGAAAGGTGAATTTCTTGAGTAAACAAGGATGTCACCTTTAATCAAAGCTGGGCTATAAGATTTCTGCTGGCTCTACCCTCATTAGCCTCTTCATCACCCCACTGGCCTCGGGGGCCACGGGTTGTGACCACACTGCGCCCACTCCTGAGCTCTTCCCTATTACTATCTTTTTATTTTCAACCTCAACGCAGTGAGTTGAATTAATTGTCCCTTCAATTCAGGGCACATTGCCATTGGTGTCCCTGAAGCCCTTGCTCCTATTTAATGTATTATTCCTGGTTCCTATGTCTTGATCACGCTCCACCCTGGTCACCACGAATGGGCGATTGTTCTGATAAATCAGATGTGCCTTTGCTTACGTGTCTGTCCTTTCAGGGTGTGGAAGCTCGTGTCAGCAGTTGGTTGGATAGTGCTTTCCAACATGTCTCCCAATTGTTTGTCTCACCCAAGGAGATTTTTAAGGCCCAGTCTCACCGCCGTGTGTACCTATAATTTACTGAGTAAATTGCCAGGGAATGATTCAGAGTTCTGACTTCCTTGTTTGATCTCGATAAAGGCCGTATTCGGAACCAAGTAAGTTGGGCGTCTTATTTCATTTGATCTGCAGAATAATTCGGGAAGTGGCGTATTGCTATATTGACAGCAACTCCAAAATCAAGCGAAAGCAAGTAAGAATTAGAATAGGAATTCAACAAAGTTAGAAAGCGACGTGACTTGAATCTGGACCGTTCTCCACGGGCTCGCATTTTCAATGCTCAGCCGCCGGCTTGTGTTGTTTCCTGGAGCCGCGGACCCTTTAGGAGATGTGGCCTGAGCCGGAGAAGCAGATGACTGTTGGTCAGGCTTTGAAGGTCGAGCCTGGCCTTGGTTCTGACATGGTTCCTGCTTCCTGGTCCTTCGCCTAATAAAGCATGCCCATGGCGTGTTTCTACCACGTGAACCCCAGGGCGACACCCACACCATGATGGGCCGAGAACCTCTGAACCCAAGGACCAGACCAAACCTTTCCCTGCTAGGTAGCATTTGTGAGTCATGTTGGTCCCTGTGGTGCAGGAGTAGCTAAGGCCTGATGTAGCTGTGACCATAGCGACGGGGTGGTGCTCCACATCCTTAGTACGCCTGCTCCCCGGACTGCTGCTGGCTTCCTCTCCTTTCTCGGTCTTTAATAATGTGGGCTGCAGCTCCTCTGCCTTTCTTCCCTCTGCAGGGCGTAGCCTTTTGTTCGAGTGGAGAACTGTTCTTTGGAATCTTTCCTTGCTGAAGAAAAGGGATACAGTGTGCAAAGCACTGGCCGCCGCGCCCACTCTCTCAGAAAGAGGAACGTTCTGGAAGCAAAGCCTGGCCTGAGCGTCTCTCGAGATGAGTGCTCAGCTAAACCAAGACTTCATCCTTCAAACCTGCGCCCTCATTGCTTCAGAGCGAGGCCTTGAATGGCCCCACCCATGGGATAAAGAAAATAATTGCTGATGATTTCAGCTGCCCTGTAGGCGAGGGATCGATATATCAGCGAGGACTGCTTGCCAAACTTTGTACAGGAGTCTGGAAATGTTGACCGTGCCTCCGAAGCGCGTAACAGTTAATAGATAGCAGAATGTGAACCTCTGTGTGTGTGTGGATAGGTTTCTATACCCTTGGGAATCCGGCCAGATAAATCTGTTTTCTCTTTTTATTATAAGATGTTCGTCACCAGCTGCACTTGCGTTTTCATACAGACTAACCCCCAAATCGCACCGCATGAAGTGTGGCAAATCATGTACAAGATCCGTAGCCACACGTGACAAAGGGACCGAGGTTCAGGGCTGAGGTTCTGCAGAAAGGTAAGTTCCGCAGAAGGGCATTTCATCTTGACTCCTCAGATCTTATATATATATATATTTTTTTTTCCTCAAGCCTTCATTTTTATTATATTCATTTTCGAAGTGGCGCCTGTAGGTAACATTTTTCAATAGTCAATTATCTTTGGCCATTCTCCGGCTCTTTCCTTACTCCTTCAAAAAATACATTCAGTAGCTGAGGCTATGTTTCACTTGAATTATTCGTTTCTGTAATGCAGGATTTAATAAAGCTTGTGCCTGGTTTTTATTGACTGGTCTTATTTCTTGGCATTGTCTGTTCCCTTACCACGTTGTAGGCCTGATCGACTATTCTAGTAAAGAGTTTCTAGCACTCTTTTTTCAATACATCACTAGCAGTAGAGTCTTCAAAATAGTTCCACAGAACACACTGGTGTGGCACGTCTGAGAGCACAGTCTTGGTCTAGAGAGGAAACACGAGGAAAGCTAGTTCATCGTGGAGTGGAGGGGTCTGGTGGTAAGAACTCAGCTAACCACCTGCATAGTTGCCAGGGAAGGGTTCTTAGAGGTGAGTGGAAGACTCCAGCCCAACCCTCTGGACTCCTCGCATTCATTTGCCGAAACTGGAGAGTGGCCCCTCAGGGGTCCAAGTGTTTGTTAGATCCTCTCTGAAGAGCGCCATGCTCACTGCGACCCACAGGTTGCTCAGCCCATCCTTGTGAGGGAGGCACCAGCCTCAAGGCTGTTGTCAGCTCTGCAGGGTCCTCCTTCTCAGACTCTTAGAATCCAAGCTGAGTGCTGAGGCATACTGCAAAGTCATCCCAGAGATGGAAGGAGGCTGAGAAGACAGAGGGAGAGGGAGAGCAGGAAGCACGTGACTAGACCATGGGGTTTCTTTCTATCCGCTCAACAAAGTCACGTTAAAAGAAAAGCTCGCTGCTGGAGACTCAAGATCTATCCTTAACTCATCCCCATCATTCTAAATCTCTCCTAGAATCAAAGAGCAAAGCATTCTAATCACAGGAGACATCCAATCAAATTTCTGTAGAGAAATACAAAATATTTAAACTGTATTGTGAAGCTAAGGCAGTAAACTAGGCCTAGCTCTGCAGATCAGTGAGACAGATACCACATGGGTTTGCAAATGCACAGTGGTGAAACATGAACAGGGTTGATCACGCAATAATCGGCTGGTCCTCAGGGAAGGAAGAGTTAAGGTTCTTTTTTTTTTCTTATTTGCTATACCAAATACACTTGAGGTGGATAAAAATAGGCTCTGTGATAACTGTATCTTTTTAATGTTTAAACTATATACTGGAGGGCTGGTAGTGGTGGTATACACCTTTAATGCCAGCACTCAGGAGGGAGAGGCAGGTAGATCTCTGGGAGTTTAAGGCTAGCCAGGTCTATATAGTAAGTAAGTTCCAGTACAGCCAGGCATACACAGAGAGACCCTGTTTCAAACAAACAAAAGCCTGTGTACTGAGAAACAACCACATCGCCAGTCAAATAAAAACACAGAACTATTGGTAGAACCCAGTTTTTCAAAGGATTTTTGTCTTAAAAAATGATTTCAGTTTTACCTAGGCTTGGGTTTCTCATACATGAGCGTGTGGCCCAGTCCCCCTCAGGCTTGTTAGTGCTAAGCCTTACAGCTGAAGCACCAGGTTGTGCTTTGCTAGAGGATAACAATAAGAATCTAGTTAGTTCTGTCACTGATCAACCCCAAGCAGCTTCAGAGTTTTTGTGCTCGGACAGCTTTCTGATTAAACTTGCTTATTGAACCAACAGACACAATACATATTGGAAAAATTTCCCTTTCATTTTTATTGTATACTTATGAGTGTTTGCCTGCACTTATATCTGTGTATGTGTGTGCCTGGTATGTTTGGAAGCCAAAAGGGGAGGTCAGATCTCCTAGGACTGGAGTTACAAGAGGTTGCGAATTGACACATGCATGCTGGGAATCAAACCCAGGTCCTCCGCAAGAGCAGCCAGTGCTCTTAACTGCTGAGCCATCTCGCTAGCCCCCAATTGGACAGTTTTAACATATAAAAATGTCTTGGGGCCTGCAGGATGGCCCATCAGATAGAGGTGCTTTCTGCCACAACTGATGACCTGTGATCTGTCCCCAAACTAACATGGCAGAGGGGAGAACCTCCACGGTTATCCTCTGACCTCCACAAGCACACTGTAGCACAACAGCATAGCCACATGCAGTCATACAAGCAAACACATGCACCCACATACATGCACACACATACACATATGCATACACATAGACATGCCTGCATCCACACATATGCACACACTCCTGCACATGAACATACGCAGAGTGAGAATTTTGATTTCTTTGAAAACACAGAAATGATAAAAATATGTTTTTGTTTTAATCCCAGGTGTGGGGATATCGGGCCGCTTTGCAGCAGCTGACTATGATTTGCCTCATGCTTTAGCAGGGGCATATTTTTGCCAGCTGCACACAGTTTCTGTGAGTGTGTGACATCTGGAATTCTGCAGACTTTTCAGTGAATATATGAATGCTAGGGCCCTGATAGGGTTGACTGGGTGGCTGGGTGGCTGGGTGGCTGGTTGGCTGGGTGGCTGGTTGGCTGGGTGGCTGGTTGGCTGGGTGGCTGGGTGGCTAGTTGGCTGGTTGGTTGCTGTTTGTCAAGTGGTCCTGCACAAAGAGACAAGAAGAAATTAGATATCCTGAAGGTGAAGTTCAAACTTGCCCCAAGAAACTCAATATCCCCTAATCAGCAGGAAGTAATCTAATAATGACTCCCCCTTCCCCTTCTATCCTTTTTTCTCTCCTAGTGTCAGGGGGTGGAAAGGGTGGAAGAAGGGGGGTGGAAGAAGGAAGACCCCACAAAGTAGCCAAAAAGTCCAGCTACGCACACTCATATACATTCACATGCTTGCAATATTCTGGGTCATGGACATAGGAAAGTCCATAAATTATGATTAAAGCTATGAATTCAGCTCAGTTCATTTTTATTGCTATGATAAACACCATGACCAAAAGCACCTTGGGTAGAAGAGGGCTTCATTTAACTTACATGTTTTAATTCATCATGAAAAAAAACCAAAAACAAACCAGGGCAGCTACTCAAGGCAGGAAGCTGAAGGCAGGAACTGAAGAAGAGGCCACGGAGGAATTCAGTTTACTGGCTTGCTCTGTAGGCTTGTGTTCTGTAACCTTTTTTTAAAAAAATTATTTGTTTTATGTATATGAGTTCACTGTATCTGTTTTCAGACGCACCAAAAAAGGGCATGAGATCCCATTACAGATGGTTGTGAGCCACCATGTGGTTGCTGGGGATTGAACTCAGGACCTCTGGAAGAGCAGTCAGTTCTCTTAACCGCTGAGCCATCTCTCCATCCCTCTGTAGCCTTTCTCACACCTACCACAACCACCTGCCCAGGAGTGGTCCACCCACAATGGAATTGGCTGCCTTCCTATACATCAATCATTAATCAAGAAACTTCCTCCATCAGATTGGCCTGGAGACAAACCTGTGGGGCACTTTTTCTATTGAGGTTCCTTCCCAGAAGACTGTAGTTTGTGTCAAGCTGAGCACACCTACCCAGCTCTCCGCCCCAGCTGAATAAGCACACTGCCAATACTGTCACAAGTGAGCTCAAATCTGATCCTGTGCTTTTCAGTAGCAAAGTAGAGTGTGGGCAGATTAGTTCAGCAGGCAAATCTCTGTGACTTCTCAGAAACTGTCACAGGGAACACAAACCACAGGAGTGTATCTTAGTTCACTTCCAGAAAGTTGGGAAAAGTCTGCTTTTCATTATTGTAGCAAAACAAGGAAATTATCTAGTACATTGTTCAAAATGTTCAGAGGCCCAAGATCAGGTTGGCCCACCTCATGTTCTGAGTGTAAAAGGATTAGCATAAGTGCATGTGTTGACCACTTGGTCCCCAGTTGATAGCGCTAGTTGAAAGGTTGTGGAGCATTTAGGAGGTAGAACCTGGCTACAGGAACTGGGTCATTAAAGGAGTGGGCTTTGATGTTTTATAGCACAACCCTATTTCCTGTTTTCTTCTCTTGGCTGCCTGACTACAGATGCAATCGATGTAACTATCTGATTCTCAGTCCTGCTGTCCTGTCTACCCTCCTGTTGTCCTGTCTACCCCTGTTATCATGGCTACCCCTGTTATCATGTCTACCCTCCTGCTGTCATGGCTACCCTCCTGTTATCATGTCTGACCTCCTGTTGTGATGTCTACCCTCCTGCTGTCATGGCTACCCCTGTTTGTATCATGTTTGACCTCCTGTTGACATGTCTATCCTCCTGTTATCATGTCTACCCTCCTGTTACCATGTCTACCCTCCTGCTGTTATGGCTACCCCTGTCTGTATCATGTCTGACCTCCTGTTGACATGTCCACCTCCCCGCTGTCATGTCTACCCTCCTGCTGTCATGTCTACCCTTCTGTTGTCATATCTACCCTCCTGTTGTCATAGCTACCCTCCTGCTGTCATGTCTAGCCTCCTGTTGTGATGTCTACCCTCCTGCTGTCAAGGCTACTCTCCTGTTGCCATGTCTACCCACTGTTGCCATGTTTACCCGCCCCCCCCCGTCATGGCTACCTTCCTGTTGTTGTGTCTGCCTTCCTGTTGTCATGTCTGCCTTCCCGTTGCTATGTCTTTTTGCCATGATGAGTTGCATCACTTCACACTCTGAGCCAAAATAAGCCCTTTTTCTCTTAAGGTGTCTCATGACAAGAGAAGTAACACAGCCCTCAAACGGACATTGCAGTTGAATGATGTCACAATGCCAGGAGTCTTTCCAGGGAAGAGTTCACATTTCAAACAGGAACTCACAGAACACAGAGGTGGCAGGCACAGATTTAACAAAAACTCACACTCTAGACCCAGAGTACAGATGAATTAGTAACGTCTCTTTTTTATTGTTGTGGGTTTGTTATTGTTAGGGTTTTGTTTGCTTGCCTGTTGAGACAGGGTCTTACTCTATATAGTTCTGGCCTGTCTAGAACTCATGACATAGGACCAGACTGGCCTTACTTTTATGTGATCTTATTCCTCTGCCTCAAGAATTTGGGGATTACAAGTATGGGCCACCACTTCCAACAACTCAATACTCTTGAGTGAAGCCCCAAATGGCTCAAGAACCTTCCAGTATGTCCTACCTCTGAATGTTCACAAAGTTCTTCCCTCACAATGGGTCCAACTTTACAACCAACACACACACCCATGTGTGTGTGTGTTGCACAGGGATGGGGGATGCTCAAAAGTCCAGAGCATGGCATGGTACATCCAGAGTTACGTTGTGAGAGCTGGTGACAGCATGTGGTGTTCATGTGAGGTTTCTGGACTGAACTCCTCCTCCTTCTCCTCCTCCTCCTCCTCCTCCTCCTCCTTCTCCTCCTCCTCCTTCTCCTCCTCCTCCTTCTCCTCCTCTTTTCTCCTCCTCCTCTCCTCCTCCTCCTTCTCCTCCTCCTCCTCCTCCTCTCCTCCTCCTCCTTCTCCTCCTCTTTTCTCCTCCTCCTCTCTTCTCTTCTCCTTTTTTAATTTTTAGATTTTTTTCATTGATTTTATTTATTTTTGACACTATGGTTTCAAACACAGCCTTTAACTGCTGAACCATCTCTCCAGTCCAACATTTTCCCTTCTTTTTCTTTACTTACTTATTTTATTTTATTTTTCTGAGACAGGGTTTCTCTGTGAGGTCTGGTTATCCTGGAACTGGCTCTGTTCCAGGTTGGCCTTGAACTCACAGAGACCTGCCTGCCTCTTCATCCCGAGTGCTGGGACTAAAGGCGTGCACCTTTAGTGCCTAGCAAGATTTTATTTTTTTAAGAATACTTTAATTTATTTTTCTTTAGTTTTATGAAAACACGGCCTCTTTATGTAGCCTTGGCTGTTCTGGAGCTAAGTAGACCAAGCTGACTTCAGAGATCTGACTTCCTCTGTCTCCCAAGTGCTGAGATTGGACATTCACCACAATGCCCAGCATGAGGCCACTTTCAGATGCACAGAAAAACTTATGAAGACAGCATAGTTTCTTCCACTCATCTCCAGTTACTACAATTATTACAGCTGCTGTTCATTTATTAAAATTAGCCAATACTGATACTAACATCCAGCCTTTATTGCGAATTTGGGATACCACACATTTAATGTCTCCTCTGGCTCCTCTCCACTAGGACCAAGTTTCACATCATTTTGTTCAGGGAGCAAAGCGTGGGTTCTCTGAAGTTACAGCTCCACCTATTCCAGGCCTTGTTCGGTGGCCTGGAGTTCAGATGGCTCCTAACAGTGCTTCAAGGTGGGGCCACCTCTCATCCCTGTGACTGGGAAAGCCGCTGCCCAGGGCCGCCCGATGACTAATTGAGCACGTGAGCTTTTCCCAGCGCGTCTTTCACGGGGACTGCTTAAATGACAGCAGTGCACGCAATTACTGTCCAATTACCAGACTTGTGCTCACATTCCAAGCACTTGGTTTTCCCAGCTAGGTCTCTGGCTTTGAAAAGTATGGCTTTAATCACTCTGACGTTTTTTAAACTTGACTGATCTTTTTTTCCACCATACGTTTCCCTTCTGTTGACTGTTGTCTGTTTCCTAGGTACTGGTGAACCTCCTGGCAGTCTCCCACTTTAAGGAATGACTCCCAGTTTCCTGTTGTACTGTATCCGTCTCCGCGGGCTACTTTTCTTATCTCTGGGATGAGGTCCCTGAAGGGAAGACTGGTTTGGACTCTCAGAGGGCCTCAGCCTGTCTAGGTGGGGAAGGGGTGTGCCTGCCTCAGGAGAGGAGCGCCCCGCCTAGTGAACGCTTCTGATAGCCAGGCCCCACATCCTAATGACTCCCTAGTCTTCTCACAAGCTGGCGACCGACCGTGAAGACAAGACATGGTCCTGTGAGGAACACTTTGGATTCAGCCCCCACCACCATCAACTTCTTTGTTTCTTTCTCTGTGGTTTTCTGGGAGCATGACCCGTTACTGTGGTTCCCTTTCCTTGTCCACCCTTTTGTTCCTTTACCCGGTAGACTCAGACCTCCTCCCTCTGTAAACACAATGAAATTGATCATCAGAAAGTAAACACAAGTCCCAAATGTCATGATCTCCTCTGGTTCCTCACCGGTGCCCTTGGAGGAACCGCCTGTGCGGTTTCCCTTTAAAGGTCACTTGTTTTTGTGACACAACCTTGCTTTTCCTCTCTAAGCTTCCCTCGATCTTAACATCCCTCCTCCTCCCTTCCCAGAAATGCCCCTGCTTCCCAGCATCTGACTTTCTGTGTCATCCACACTCGAGCCTTTATTACATTATTTCTTCTATATCAATAACCCTGGTCTTTCTCCTGAGTTTCAGCCTCCCATTTTCAAGTGTCCCTAGACGTTTATAATTGAATCTCTCTGCAGAGTGTGCAATCTGTTCTTCCCTACCCCTCAGCTCCCCTCAAGCCTTAGTTCCTGTCATTGCTCCTATACGTTCCCTAGGATCTTAGACTTACGACTTAAAAACAAAACAAAACAAACAAACAAAAAAACCCATATCCCTCTCTTTTGTTTCTTACAATCAGTCATTTGAAACTGGACTGTTATTCCTGGGCAATACCTCTTTTGTGTCTTTCCCAGCTATTGTCATTTGTATCAGTATTTGCTCTATATCAAACAGTATTCTACTGCTTTTAATCTTTGTTTCTTCCTCCCCCTCCTCCCCCTCCTCCTCTCCCTCCTCCCTCTCCTATCTCTCCTCCCTCTCCTCCCTCTCCTCTTCTCCTTCCTCTTTTCCCTCCTCCCCCTCCTCCTCCCCCTCCTCCTCCTCCTTTATGGTCATCTTACTTCTTCTGTGTCCCTGATGCATTAACTAAGCAGTGATACTCAATATGTTTCCTGAACAGTTTGTCCGAATTCTGTGTTCCCTTTCCTTAGGAACATTTAGTGACCATGTGTGGCCTGTTGTGCGAGGCACCCTTCTTAGCAGAGGGCTCTAGAATCCCAAACTCCAGGGAACCATTTAAAAGCACAAATGCACGTGTCCAAGATCGGAAGAAACAGTCTTTTGTTCATTCAGTGAGAACGTATAGTTCTGCTTTCAATCCAAGATTCTTTTTAAAGATTTATTTCATGTGTGTGATCATTCTGCCTGCATGTGTGTATGTACACCATGTGAATTCCTAGTGTCTGTGGAGGCCAGAAGAGGTTGCTGGATCCCCTGGAACCGGAGATAAGGGTGTTCGTGAGCCACTGTGTGGGTGCTGGGATTGAGAGCCAGGTTCTCTGTGAAAGCATCCTGTGAATTGCTCAGCCATCTCTCCAAGTCTCCAAACTCATAATCAATTTTTCTTTCGAAGGCAGGGTCTCACTGTGTTCCCCTGTCTGGCTTCAAACTCACAGACCAACTCATAATTCTTAAAAGCAAAATCAAGCTAAACAGAAAACGCTCTGAAGAACTACTATGTTCGTCTTAGCCTGACAGTTAATGTCCTCTTCAAACAAACCGTAGTTGAATTTCCTGAATGAGCTCCAATATGCTGCGAGCTGACTGTAGACAACCGACTGTTTAACCAGGCTGGACCAGTGACCGGCAGGAATATAGACACCACCCTGTTAGGGCTTGCCTCATGTCACCTCTCCCTGATGCATACTACCAGGCTTCCCTCCCTGAGGAATGCCCTCTCACTAACTTTAACGAAAGGGCTTGCTCACATCTCAGCACCTCATCCAGGGTTCACAAGGGCTTTCCTTGGCTTCAGGGTCCACGGACTCTGTTTCACGTGCACTTGGTGCAGACGTGTCCGGTTTTATTATCTGTATTGTTACCTGCATTTGTAGACCACGCACAGCACTTATGGTTCCCATCCTTCACGGCAGCTAACACAGGGCGTTCTCTGGAGGAGGCGCTGATAGATATTTTCGGAGTGAATAACTTTATCTTCTTTTCCTATGCTCTTGCCCTGAAGGAGTCAGGAAGAGTTCCTGTGGAAGAGGGAGAAAACATACAGCATGTGTTTGTAGAAAACAGTTAGAGAGAAAAAGAATGAGAAGAAGCGTAAAAAGAGGAGGAGGGTATAAAGAAGGCGACGTGCCTTCCTCTGCACAGTCCAAGGAGGCAATAGACACAAAGGCCTTCACCTCAGCCACAGTCCCTTTACGTGCATGAACGCACAGAGAAGACACCAACCCATTGAGGCTGCCGGCACCCCTGGAGAGAGGGGCTGCTGTGCTGCCCTGAACCTCCAGACATAAGGGCCTTGAATAGCTTGGTGTCAAATGGGGAGGGCTGGGGATGAGAAATAAAGAGAAGAGAAGCAGTAGCTGGGACCAAGAGGCCTTACATAAGCCGATGTCTTATGTCGAGAGAGTTTATTAAGAAGAATAGCATCGTAAATACTATTTACAGGGGAAAACAGCCAAGGTCAGCAGAGAGCTGAATAGGCAATGCTGGCCAAGAGGACACAGACGCCCCCGACACAGCTGCCTTAGGACTGATAACACGGCCTAGCGGGGAAGCTGGGTCTCCAGACGCTTCAACCTTGAGTCCTTCGAGCCGTTGGCTCCAACCCCAGACAGGCTTTGCCAAGTCCATTCCTAGACAAGGGCACGGAACTAAAGTTCCCTTTTATCAGTGCCCTTAAGGAGGTCTTGGGTCAGCCGGGTTCCCACACCGTGCCCATTGTGAAGCTGGAGAAAGCTGTAGCTGAAGCCGTGAAGACAAGGTCAGATGACAAAGAGACAAAGCACAAGCTACCAGGTTCGGATGAGAGGGACCCCAGCACGCGTCTCTTCTTTGGTGACTCTCTAGCGTAAGATCTTTTCTTGTACACGGGGCGAACATCTTGATTTTCCTCTGACCTTAGGACTGTATTATCTCCCTTTAAAATCTCCTCTATCTATAAGACACCAACGGGTGTTCTTTGAGGCCGCGTGAGCTCCTATTACGCAACAACCATTTAAACACAGAAAATCTACGGATTCCACCAAGAAGCCATACAAGCTAAGCATGCCATTCCATCCATAGTACCCGGGGCACACAGATGACCCCCTTCATCAGACATTTTGCTGGCTCGTCTATTTTGCTCGTGGAGGGACACCAGTGCGCTCGTATTATAATCGCGTAAGGTTGGGCCATGACACAGCCCTCGCTTTTTCCAAGCAGAACGTATAAATGATGACAAACTATGACTGAGAAAATGGATATTTTTGCGACTCCGGTTCTGCGTGGAAGCAGCTGACCAGTTTCCCATTGCTTTTACGCTGCTCCTTCTCTGCTCTTGGTTGATTTTGAGTAATAGCCTCACTTCTGCAGAGAGGGGATTTTATTTGAAGTCTATTCAGAGATTTGGTTCAACAAACTGGACTATAGGTTTCAGAAAATCTCTTTTGAACCTTCCTATAATAGATTTTTCTCATCAGTTATTCCTGGAACACTTTACCCTTCGCGGGCTAGCAAGCATTTGCAGCTCAGTGTGTTCCGTTTGCCCATTTAATCTGCCTTTCGATTTGAGCAAAGTTGTTTTAAATTTTCCTAATTAATCTCTCTGAGCCCCACTTTCCCCTCACTACCAGGACATCCAATACCTTCCTGAGAACTGCCTTTTCTTCATGCAGTCTTCTGTAAAGTATGGTTTTCATATCTAAACAGAGAGAAGAGGAAGAGCTGGAGGCCGCTGGCGCCCACGTTTCATCGCTTTGGGGTTCTGCTCCTCCCCATGTCTGTGAGCCACTTTGTTTTGGTCCATTTCAAAACCACATAGACTGAGCAGCTTAAAAAAAAAAGAAGCATTTCATTTTCCACAGTTTTAGAAGTCAGGGATGTGGAGACAGAGGACCCAGTAGATTCGCCACCTGGCAAAGGCTGAGTTCTCACAGACTGATGGTTTTTATGTCCCCGTGGAATGTCAGTGTGGAAAGGACAAAAAAAAAATCCTCTCTGGACCATTTCATTTATCAGGCTAAGAATCCCACCCTCAGGATCCACCACCTCATAGTAAAATCGCCTGGAGGTTCCTTCAGTTGGTGATTTGTGGAGAATAACACCCGCTGCACTCCTTTTCCATGCTGTACGGAACTAGAGAAGGTCCTAGCCTGGGCACTAATCCAGGGCTGTGGAAGAATTAAGCACGCGGTTCTAGACACCCTGGCTGTCTGTTCACTCCTTTGTTTTAGGTATCTTACCTCAGGGGTTGTCTTAGTTACTCTTTGTGGCTGTGACTCCAGGCGGAGAATCCATCACGGTGAGGGTGAGGGCAGCTGGCAGCAGGTCAGAGCAGGACTCAGAGATCACAGAGAAAGAAAACTACAAGCGGGCCAGACTACCAACCCTCAAAACCCGACCCAAGCGATGTGCTGCCAGCAAGACCCCACCTCCTAAAGCTCCCATAACCTCCCAAAGCAGCCTCCCCAACAGGAGACCAAGGGCCCAGGTACCCGGCCTCTGGGGACACGCTCGCTGAAGCCACCCAGTGGAGGAGCTCTTCATGTCTAGCCACCTACGGGCTCACCTCAAGTCTGGGGAGAAATGATAGGTTTCCTTTACTTCTAGAAGGTTCTTACTGTCTTCCTAAGCTGCTGTAACAAATCCCACAAACTGGGTAGTTTAAGACAGTTATATTCTCTGTATTCCAGAGAAGCCCAAGTGTTGTCAGGGCCATGCTCCCTGAGAAATCTGTGAGAGACTCTGGGTCTTGGTGATTCTCTGGGAAGCCTTGATGTTTCCTGTCTTGCAGTACCTCTGCTTTGGCCTCCTCCATCCCATGGTGCCCTACTGCCTTTGTTGGCGTCTCCACGCTTCTACTTGTCTCTTCTCTCTTTAGTTTTAGTTTTTATTCATAACTGTCCATGCACCTCTATAATCCAGCTAGACGTGGAGGGGAAGGAGGAGAATATGGAACCAGAGAGAGGCAGTCAGAGCATAAGATCACAGGGCATTGCGAGCAGATGTGAGGAGGGCACTCTCCAAGCTACAGAAGGGATGGACTGTCCTGACCTCTGAGATGCACTCAAGTACCAAGTGCCGGAGCTGTCCACGGTTGGCGATGCAGTTCTTCTTGCTGGTCTTGCTGTCCCAAAGCTCCCCACAGCCTCTACAAGGCTCATGCCTCTTTCAGCTTCTTAGAGACCACAGACTTGCCATCCTACCATTTTAGCCATTTGTGTTTGGTGTAGCATTTGCCACAAGCAGGATTCAGTCCCAGTTCTTATTCTCAAGTTTTTTCCCGTAGATTGACTTTCTGCCAGTGACATCATGGTGTGAAAGATCACTGCCCTTGTGCATGAATCCTGGAATAATTCTGTAAAAAGAGAGACCCTCATCACCAAACTCTTGTCCTTCAGTGCCCAGAGAACAGGAAAGTTTCTTCTGTCTTTGAAACTTGGTCTGCCAATGATGAGAGGGAGACTTGGCCCAGGGTTTTGCCATCAACTGGGATATCAAAGGATAATGTGGAGCTGACCTTGTCTAACAACAAGTGACCTCGGTTAATGACAGCAGCTACATGATGGCTTAAAGGCACACTCTCTTTCTGTCTTATTTCACCATAATGAATTTTATCTTTAATGACTATATTTCCATAGAAGGTCACACTTTGAGGTACTGTGAGTTAGGACCGCTAATTGTATTCTAGGGGAAGACAACTCAATCCACACTAGCTCAGTGCTTCCTATTTCCGTGTACACCTCCTCTTCCCAGAGAAGTTAGACTCCAGAGAGCCAAATAACCCTATTAAAAATGGGGTACAGAGCTAAACAAAGAATTTTTACCTGAAGAATATCAAATGGCTGAGAAGCACCTAAAGAAATGTTCAACATCCTTAGTCATTAGGGAAATGCAAATCAAAACAACCCTGAGATTTCACCTTACACCAGTCAGAATGGCTAAGATCAACAACTCAGGAGATAGCAGGTGTTGGCGAGGATGTGGAGAAAGAGGAACACTCTTCCACTGCTGGTGGGATTGCAAGCTGGTACAACCACTCTGGAAAGCAGTTTGGAGGTTCCTCAGAAAACTAGGCATGACACTTCTGGAGGACCCCGTTATACCACTCCTGAGCATATACCCAGAGGATTCCCCAGCATGGAATAAGGACAGGCTCCACTATGTTCATAGCAGCCTTATTTATAATAGCCAGAAGCTGGAAAGAACCCAGATGCCCCTCAACAGAGGAATGGATACAGAAAATGTGGTAGATTTACACAATGGAGTACTACTCAGCAATTAAAAACAATGAATTCATGAAATTCTTAGGCAAATGGTTGGAACTGGAAAATATCATCCTAAGTGAGGTTACCCAATCACAAAAGAACACACATGGTATGCAGTCACTGATAAGTGGATATTAGTCCAGAAGCTAGGAATACCCAAGACACAATTCACATATCAATTGATTCCCAAGAAGAAGGAAGGAGAGACCCCTGGTCCTGGAAAGACTAGATGTAGGGGAACGCCAGGACAGAGAAGCGAGAGGGGGTTGACTGGGGAACAGGGAGAGGGAAGAGGGCTTATGGAACTTTCAGGGGAGCAGGGAACCAGGAAAGGGGAAATCATTTGGAATGTAAATAAAGAATATAGAAAGTAAAATATAAAAAAAAATAACTAAAAAAAATATGATGGAGGAGACTCAGGGAATCTTCAGGAAACCCCTCAAAAAGTCTAGGAAAGAAGAAACGCAGAGAGACAAATTTTTAGAAGCCAATGCTTCTTTTAAAATTCGGTACACACCGGGGGCTACTCTCAAGGGGGAAGGGTGAGTTCAGTGTTGGATGCAGAAAGCTTGCTGTTCACATGAAGCATTCTAATAGACTAGCCCCACTAGTATCTGCCTTTCAAAAGGAGGAGACAAGTAATTCCAAGTTTGTCATTTCTTTATGTTCAAGCCCTGCAGCCCAGGTCCTAATGGCAGAAGCATCCCTCTGTGTGCTGTGTCTCCTCTCCATCCACCGCGTAGCACTTCATCAAAAGTTCCTGCTTTAGAAGCTGCAAAAAAGGATGACCTATATGAACTGCCATCACAAAGGAGATAGTTCAATGACCTAAGATCTATGATATGGATAAACGAAGTTGTGGGAAAATCATGCCTAAAAGAGGTCTCCAGGTAGGTGACCTCAAACTGGATTATAAAGAAGTCAGCTCCAAGTTGAAGTGGCCAAAGGTCATATTAAGATCATAGAAAGAACCACATCATGGATGGCGGCGGGGGCGGCGGGGGCAGCGGCAGTGGCAGTAGCATCAGTGGTGTGGATACCTGGAAGGCTGAGGTGTCCAGTAAACGTGTACCATAGGACACAGGGAGACTGTGGAAGGGTCAAGTTTGGGTTCTGAGGACCATGATGAGAATGTAAACTTGCTCCAGCCAGAGCAAGAATGAAGGAGACACGGGGGCAGGGAGTTGGAGGTTGGGGACGGAACTAGGACTGCCATCTCAGGAAGCATAAAATCTTCATGCTTGTAGGAACCATCAAAGACAATTCTCTATTCACCCGAATTTACAGATAGAGACAGGAATCCCCAGTGGCTTTGCTCAGGGTCGCTTGGATAAGCTAGGAGAGAAGTTCTGACTAGTAATGTTCTTTCTATTGAATTGTCCTGTCCCTTCACTGAGGACAAGCAACACTGGAAAGGGAGAGGTTTGAGTCACCTAATCTATCAGCAGCAGAAGCAGCGCTTTGGACGGCCAGGGCAGCACACAGAGCATGGCATGAAGCAGCTCTGAGGGATCCTGAGAACAGCAGCTTTCGTGCCCATGGTGTGCTGACAGGGGACCATGAGGAGTATCTCAGAGCCCTGTCTGGAGTGGCGCTATTGGAAGGTCACTGAAGAGCAATGGGGAAAAGACTGTGTGCCCGCATCTGCATTTGTCTGGGAAGTACTGGATTCTAAAGGTAGAGGGGGACATTGTGGAGAGTGCAGAGTCTATGTGTGTGTGTGTGTGTTGCGGGGGGGGGGGGGAGGCAGGAGGCAGGAGTACCCAAGAGCAGTCACTACCACAAAGAGGGGAGCCAGGAAGAGGTTGTAGAAACTGGGTCTCCTGAGTTATCCTGTCCTCCTGAGGAGATTTTCGTTCCAAGAGACAAGGTCCCACCATGTCACCTACAGCAGCCTTGAACAACATCCTTCAGCATCCTGAAAGCTGTGACTTCTATCATCAAAAAAAGAGAGTTTAAGACAGTGGTGGCACACACCTTTAATCCTAGCACTTGGGAGGCAGAGGCAGGCTGAATTTGAGGCCAGCCTGGTCTACAGAGTGAGTTCCAGGACAGCCAGGGCTACACAAAAGAAACCATGTCTGGAGAGAGAGAGAGAGAGAGAGAGAGAGAGAGAGAGAGAGAGAGAGAGAGAGAGAGAGAGAGTTAGTTTAAGATCTCAGTGAGAGGAAAAGCAGAATCCCTCAGGACAGAGACAGTGAGATTAAGAGATGCTCTGACTAGACAAATGTGAGGGAAGGTGCCTTTGAGCCCTAAAGGAAGGGGTGAAGGGGACAGGGTAGGGGTTGAGGATGGGATGGTAGTTTTTCTAGCATGGGCCAAGGCAGCATGCCTAGGACCAGGCTGTGTGCCTGTTCCTGTAGCAGTGACTTGATCAAGCACCTCCTACCTGCCAGGTGCTGGGCTAAGTGCCTGAGATGCTGTGTTACCCACCACATGACCCTTCTAGGTAATCAGTCAATGCCTAGAATGACTCCATCACAGATGGAGGCACAGAGAGGAAAGATGCATTAATGGTACAGTCCATACAAGCAAAGCTGAGCTGGGTGTGGTGCTGCGTGCCTGCACTCCTAGTATTTCGGAAGCTGAAGCAGGAGAGTCACAGGTTCAAGACCAGACTGAACCTCACAGTGAGACCTCGTCTCATAAACAAATGGCAAGGTTAGGATTTGAACGTGGCCTGTCCGCCCTCTAAACTTGTCACCACTATGTTTCTCTTCTTCCTAAAAAGGCACGTGACTAAGAAGAGCTGGAATGTCAGCAATGTCTGGTCCCAAAGTTCTGCCTGAGACCATCCAAAGAGCAGAACAAAAGGTCTGGAGCTGTGGCTCAGTGCTCAAGAGCACATCCTGGTCTTGTAAAGGGCTCTATTCCTAGTACCTATGTCAGGCGGCTCACAACTCCCTATAATTCCAAGTCTAGGCATTCTTCTGGCCTCTGAGCAAGTGCTCTCAGTATGAATATACCCTGATGCGTAATACGCACGCACACACACACACACACACACACACACACACACACACAATTTAAATTAAATCTTAGAAAAGAAGGAAAGAAGAAGAAAGAAAGGAAAGAAGGAAGGAAGGGGGAAGGAAGGAAGGAGGAAAGAAAGAAAGAAGAAAGGAAGAAAGAAAGAAGAAGAAGAAATAAAGGAAAGAAGAAAGGAAGGAAAGAAGGAAGGAAGGAAAGAAGAAATAATGGAAAGAAGGAAGGAAGGAAGGAAGAAGAAGAAATAAAGGAAAGAAGGAAGGAAGGAAGAAAGAAAGATTGAAAGGAGACAGCTTAGTTTTACCTCCAGTTTCTATGACTAGGAACTTAATGGCTTGGGACACATTGTTGAACCCCATGTTTGGTTTTTATAGATACTGTAAGGAAACTCAGAATCAAAGGTCCCAGACGCAGTGGAGAACCTACCCCAGAGCCACACTCTGACCACCCAATGTCCTCCAGACTCAGAGCCAGAAGGGATGGTCATGGTGGCCTCCCAGCCCCACAGGGTCTGGTCTTTACCTCATCTTCCTCGCTGGCTCTGCTCCAGCCATACCCTGCCCTCCTCCGTGTGCCCTGAACACAGAGCCACCCTCTCTTCATCTAGAACACTTTCTCCAAACACTGTAGCTCCCCAGTTCCTCCATCAGAGTCTGCACTCTCTGCTCTTCATCTCCTTTTCCACTCATCTGTCACTGCCTAAGTCACTCCAAGACTCATCAGGTGCTTATAGGAACCATCAAAGACAACTCTCCGCTGGCTGCCGGAATTTATAAATAAATAGAGACAGAAATCCTTAATGAATCGATTGTTCTGGATTTTGGATCTCTCACATTTGCAGTTAGCTGGTGGCCAGGACTAGAAAATTGGAGCTGGCCTGGTGCTGCGTCAGAGCCCATCTATGTGGCTTCTCCTTCCAGACTGGTTTTCTCCTCGAGTGTTGGCCTCAGGGCAGCAGAGACTTTCTTTCAGTGGAGCGAGGCTAAAGAGAGTAGACAAAGTAGCAACTGTGTTACTTTACACGACCTCACCTAGATTTTGCAACATAACTCGCACATCCTCTCTTTGAATGACTAGTTGCAAACTCGCACAGTTCTGAGGGAAGCAAGCCTAGAACCCACTCCTTATTTATAGAGGTGTAGCGACAGTCAGTTTTGTCAGCCTGACACAACGAAGAATGACCCAGGCAGAGAGTCTCAGTGAGGAACTTTCTGGTTAGACTTCTGTCGTTGTTGGGGGATTATATTGGCTATGTTAACTGAGGTGGGAGGAGCCAGGCTGCTATGGTTTGTACCCTTCCCCAGACAGGGGATCCTGGACTTTGTAAGGGTGAAGGAGGACTGTGTTCGTTCCACTCTCTGGGCACTTGACTGTGGATATGACTAGCTACTGCAAGTTCTGTCTCCACTTCTCCGCAATGATGGATTTTAACCTGGAGTTGTAAACTAAATATGGTGTTGTGGATCAGAGTGGTCCCATAGGCTCATATATTTGTATATTCAATCCCCGGTAGGTGGAAATGTTTGGGAAGGATTAGGGGATGTGGTCTTGTTGGAGAAGGGGGTTGGCTTTGGGGTTTTAAAAGCCGGTGGCATTCCCAATTGGTCCCCTCTGCCTTGTGGCTGTGGATCAGATATAAACTATCAGCTCCTGCTCCAGTGTTGTGCCAGCCTTCCTGACACCGTGCTCCCTGCCACGATGGTCATGGACTCACCCTCTGAAGCTGTAAGCTCAATATATGTCCTTTATAATTTGCCTTGGTCATGGTGCCTCTGCATGGCAACAGAAGTAAGACACTGAATTTCACCACAGCAACAGACCTGCTTGTGGGAAAGACCTCAGGAGGGAGAGACCTCAGGAGGGAGGAGAGACCTCAGGAGGGAGGAGAGACCTCAGGAGGGAGAGCTGCTGCCAGCCCTCTGCACAGGAGAGAGGCTGCATCTCTCCTCTACTCCTCAGCACCTGGATCAGACTCTCCGTCTTGTGTCCTCTGCAACCAAGCGACTTCTTCCCTACTGCTTCCCCAGTGCAGGTCCTGCCATACAGCGGTACTGATACACACTTCTTGAATGAACTCTGACCTCACATCTACCAGAGGTCTCTAAGTTAGATCAGAATACAGCCAGTTTACAGTTGAGGGAAATGAGGCTCAGAAAGGTTTGTAAGTTACACAGGACACCCAGCTGCAGAGTGTAAACAAGGTCAGCAGGCATATCTCGCCGGTCTCTCAGGCCACACACCAAGGACTCTAGTCCAGCAACCATCTCTGCCCCTGCTACTGCCCCACCCACCGGCAGGCTAAATTCAATTTTTCCTGTTGGTTGCACTCAAGCCCAGAGCAAAGCAATTACACCTTAAATCCCCCTATAGTTGATATTTCAGGATCTGTTCGGGGGTAAGAACCTCGATAGCTATTTTGATCTGGTTTGCCACAAAAGGTGATAAATAAAAGGTTAGGCGGCTTTTAAATGGCAGACTCAAATTTTTGGCTTTTTTTTTCTTTTGCCTTGCTGCCCTTATAGGCATGTTACCAATATTTATCTGTTTCCCCAGGAAATCATAGAGCTGTGATATTTGAAATAATAAGGCCCCTCCACTGGCCCAGTAAAGATCTTGATTAAAACTCCTGCCTTTCTGGTGCGGCCCCTCACTGCCTGGCTCCGTTGCTCTTAATCCCACCTCCCTCCAAAGAGGGTCTCCTACACTACCCTTTGAAGGCTAAAGACTTCAAAGCAGATTTCTTTACCTTTTTTTTTATCTTGAAAAATATTCAATATTTGTGTAATTAAAGTGAAGTCTTCCCAGAGAAAATGACAACTCAAATAATCCGAAATGTACCTCCAAGAAAAAGACTGTCAAAATGACATTTAGTTGTATAGTCACACACTCTCTAAGGCCTTCCCTTCTCGCCCTGATTTCTTGTAATCTTTGAAGGTTATGTCATGGCGGACTTCAAGTCACGTTTTAAATTACCATGGCCTCCTTCAGAGCAGGTTTCGAGAGCCAGGAAATCTTTCTTTTGCACCACTTTTTTTTTTTATCTACTGCAGTGTTGCCGAGGATTTGAAACAACAAAAGCTGAAAGCTGAGGGAGTCGTCCTTGTCCTTGGCTTTCCTGCTAGCTAACATCTTATTTTTTTTTTCTTTTGCACTAACAGTTTTTAAATAGCTCTTTAATACCTTCTGTCTCTGTTTTCTTCTTCGCTAAATTGTGCAGCAGAGGCGACCCATGCCCTCCAACCTAATTGGCAAATCTAAGGGAATTTGTCAAGTTCTCATTTTAATTGGATCCTTCCTCTCCAGCCTTGACATCATGCTTCTCGCTCCCCCCACCCCGCCCCGCCCCGCCCCACTCCGGGCCTCAGCATCCATTTGCCTAGGTTTTCTCCCAAATCGCAGCACAGTTAGACCCCGTATGTATGCACCTGTGTGTATAAACCGAAGGTTTCAGCACCAGATGTATAAAAACTGACAACACGGTCATGCCATGTATGGCTGAGGGGAAGGATTTTTATTGCAGATATGAAGGAGAGTACAGCCAGGGGCATCTGGAAGGGTACAGAGCAGGAAGAGACGGGAGTGAGTGAGTGAGCTAGCAGGCTGGGCTTGGCCATGGGGGTGGTGAGAGATGAAGGCAAAGAAACAAGCAAGAAAAGAGGAGCAAAAGAAACCAGGAGAGAGAGAGAGAGAGAGAGAGAGAGAGAGAGAGAGAGAGAGAGAGAGAGAGAGAGAGAGAGACAGAGGCAGAGACAAAGACAGACAGAGACAGAGAGAGAAACACAAATAGAAACAGACACAGAGAGACAGGGAGACAGAAAGAGACAGATACACACAGAGACAGACACAGAAAGACAGGGAGATACAGAGAGACAGACAGAAACACATGTAGAGACAGACACAGAAAGACAGGGAGACAGAGATGGAGAGACAGAGAGAGACAGAGAAAGAGACAGTCAGGGAGACAGAGACAGAAGGAGACAGATACACACACATAAAGAGACAGACAAAGAGATACAGGGAGACAGAGAGAAACAGAGAAAGACAGACACACATATAGACACAGAGAGACAGGGAGGCAGAGACAGAGAGAGACAGACAGACACACATACAGAGAGATACAGAGAGGCAGGGAGACAGAGACAGAGAGAGATGGAGAGCCAGGGAGAGCATAGCCGAAATAGCCAGGCTATAAGTAGAAATGAGAAGCTGGGGTGGGAGGTGCCTAAGGCCTGGAGGAGTGTAGGGTAAGAGGTAGGGTGAGAAGACACAGGGCATCAGTATGGACTCTGAAATATATAATAGGTACTTGTGATACTGAGGGAGGGAGCCTGGAGTTCAGCATGCATTCTGATATGCTAATAGGCATCACAGACAGCCATCTGTCCCTTCCGACAGGCAAGAGAAATGGCTTCTTCTTCGCTACAGAGGAACCAGCTTCACCAGTCCCTGAGGAGAGCTGGCTTTTGATTAACTCCCAGAATTTAGACCTGAAGGTTATACACAGGACACTGAGGGAGAAGAGAAAGCTAGAAGTAGATGAGATTCTGGATAAGGAGACCATCAGTCCATCTCTAGGCCTCAGGTCTGCAGGGACAGCTCCTAGAATCCAGAGTGGGTTGTAGAACTTGGCTAGACTTTGGCCAGTGCAAAGTCCAAGGGTCCAACCCAGTGTGTAATGAGTATCTCCCAGGAATGTCTGTATTTGTTCAGTGATCATTCTCTAGGTGTTACCTGTTTGTTGAGCACAGGGGCTAAAGTTGCTGGCTGGCAAGGAGAGGGAGAGAAAGATAAACAGACGTGTTCAAAAGTACTGGAGAACAAAATGGCTCCTAACATTGGTTATTGGTCATGTTTAACTAGCGGCTCTTTCCACAGTTCCAGATGCCTCTGTTTAGTACTATGTTAAAGAAAGGCAATGCTTTTTCCCACAGTTAGACACACGAATACATTAAGAGGACTATGCTTCAGTAACTGTGTTTTAAAGTGTGTGTGTGTGTGTGTGTGTGTGTGTGTGTGTGTGTGTATGAGCACTCTTAATCTCTGGTCCATGTCTCCAGCCCCCCCTTAGCAGCTCTTCTACATAGTGCATCTCGGAATGATTCAAACCACCGACCTCTCAGAAACTTGTCCCATAAACTCTTCACAGCCCTCTACACTGTTGTACTATACATTCCTTTATCTATAAAAACACCACTGTTTTCTTTCTTCTTTTTCACACACACACACACACACACACACACACACACACACACACACACACAGAGAGAGAGAGAGAGAGAGAGAGAGAATACCATGAAGGTTGAGCTCTAAAATCTAAAATCTGTGGCATACAGTCAAAGCCAAACTTGTCAAATTCATAATCTTGAGCCCTCCCACACATCTCAAAAATTTTAAACCAGAAATGTTCCTGTCCAAAGGAAAGACAGAAACAAACAAACAAAAAAAAAAATGGAACAAAGACTTAAGGAAAGGACATCCAGAGACTGCCCCACCTAGGGATCCATCTCACCTGCAGACACCAAACCCAGACACTATTGCTGAAGTCAAGAAGCGCTTGCTGACAGGAGCCTGGTGTGGCTGTCCCGAGAGGTTCTACCGCACCTGACCAATGCAAGTGCAGATACTTACAGCCAACCACCAGACTGAGCCTGGAGACCCTCATGGAGGAGCTAGAGGAAGGATTGAAGGAGCTGAGGGGATTGCAACCCCATAGGAGGAACAGTTTCAATTAACTGGACCACCCAGAGCTCCCAGGGACTAAACCACTAACCAAAGACTACATATGGAGGAAGCCATGTCTTCAGATACATATGTAGCAGAGGCTGGCCTTATCCGACATCAGTGGGAGGGGAGGCCCTTGGTCCTGTGGAGGCTCGATGCCCCAGCCTAGGGGGATGATAGAGGGGTGAGGCTGGAATGGGTGAATGGGTGGAGAAGCACCCTCATAGAGGCAAAGGGAAGGGGGAAGAGGGGGATGGAAGGAGCACCCTTATAGAGGCAAAGGGGAGGGGGAAGGGGGGATGGGGTGGGGGGGTTGTGGAGGGGTAACTGAGAAGGGGATATCAGTTGAAATGTAAATAAATAAAATGATTAATAACAAAAAAAAGATGGTCAGGTCTTTGTTCAAATCCACCTATTGAACGGCCTTATTCTATTGGCCTTTCACACTCTCTTTCTGCTTATATGACGGAGTAAAGATTGCTTGCATAAAGAACAATGGTATAAGATATGGTCAAGAGAGTATCTGGTGTAGAATAGTTAATAAATACTAGACAGCATTAAAGATCTATTCAAGAGCTCTAGTTTTTATTTTGACTAGTCATCAAAAAATTTTAGACTTATACTTAAATATTCCTAATAATTCCAAAGCATTGGCATAATCTAAGTGTATATTAACAGTCTTTGTCTTAGATATTTGTCTTCTTTTCTTTGACTAGATACAAGAATCCTACATTTTTCAGAGAGGAGGCAGGTGCCTTTTTCCCTTAGCACTTAGGAGGCAGAGGCAGGCCCATCTCTGAGTTAGAAGCCAGACTGGTTTATACAGTAAGTTCTAGGTCAGTCAGGGATATATAATAAGACCATGTCTCAAAAAAGAAAAGTATCAAGTATAAAAGTAAATTAATAGTTTTAAATGAAGTTCTTAGGCATTATTTCACCTGGTATGTGATAAATAAATGTTTCCTAAAATAATCCTGTTGTTTCTATTTTGGAAATTGCTTCCTTAGAAACTGTTTGTATATACTGCACTCTTAACCTCGGTGCACTTGGCAACAGTTTATTTATTTTAGTTTTTAATTTGAGAAGGGGCCCATTTGGGTCATTTAGAGCTTTGGCTGTGTTTTTCTGGCATTGAGAGAGGAGAAGATAGGAATTCAATTAGCACCTTGGTATTTTCTCTTTCCTTTCTTTCAGTTTATCCCCCCCACCCACCACCCCCTTCACAAGCGCCTCTCGTGTTAAGTCACATCAAAAGATGGGGCAACAGCTTCCTGGTTTTTAATTTTCTACCAAAAAGGCAAGGCATCCATTTTGTTCCGCCCTAATTAGTACGAGAGCTACTCTACTCTTGCGTGAGGTAGCGAGCTGCCGGACGCTTGCAAGCGGTGCGCACCGGTCCTTCTTCCACATCAGCGGGGACGCGGCTTCAGCCTTGCAAGTCCAAGGTCAAGGTCCTCCACTTCATCCTATATCAAAGTACAAAGGTGATTATTTTAATAGGAACTCAGAAATTAAATTTTTAAAAGAAGCTGGTGGGGAGGGTCCTCATGAAAAGCGGTGGAAAGTACCTGTTTAACCAGTGTAGTAACCTCTCTTTAGGAGGAAACCAGGGTGGGAACCTGTAGAATGTTTATTGTGCTTTTCCCAGGAGGAAACTGAGGCTAAGGCTGGTAACTATCTTAACCAGAATGACGCGATCTCATTAGCACGCTGGGCCTTTTATGAAGCACAGAAATCTCAATCCAACAGAAACCTCTCTGGTCGAAGGAGCTTCTCTGGTGTGTTGGTTCAGGGATCCCCGGGTCCCCACTATCAAGAGAGCACATTGTAAAGCATTGTGGGTGATTCTCTGCATGCCGTGCAGCAGGAGAACTTGGGGAGACTCCTGCTCAAAGGCTGACTGTCTCATCCAGCGAGGCTCCATTCTGTTAGCTAAGCATCTACTTGGTGTGATGAACTATGAAGGTTCAGAATGACCAATGAGATTCCACAGAGGCGGCACAGCATCATTTTAGGGGGAGAATTTAATGTGAGTGAGCTTGAGGGCTTCTTTTAGGCTAGAGTCAAAAGCCTCACGTGACCTCAGACAGCCGGGCTGAGTGATGGGGCAGTCGGAGAGGGGTAGGGACTGCTCCAGCTGCGGGATGCCTGGGGGTTTTAGAGGGAGCAGCTGCCACTCCCTTGAAGCCAAGTGCGTTCTCATGAAGAGTGCAGCCCCATGCAGCCAATCCTGAAGATTTCTCAGGAAAAGTCAGAAATCTCAACTCGTTTGGGAAAATTGCTTACCCTTCCTAAAGGTCTAAGCAGGCCCGTGTTCCCAACCCAGTGTGTCCTGTGCAGGTCGCAGGGGAGTGGGCCACATCCTTAATGAACATTCTTCTTCATTTTATACCTCCCTACCTCCTGCCTCCTGCTTCCGGCTTCTAGACAGTGGACCTTCAGAGGCAAACCAGGAGGGTCACTTGCTGGTATATTAGAGACATCCTTGGAATATATACTTCTGCAATGGTAAGCACACCACCGTAGGTTTTTAATTTCAGCAAGGTAATATTTATGATTTGGTTCTTTGTGAGAAGAGCACCATCAGGTTTAGTTATCTATTACTTCAAGGCTGAGGCACATTAAGAGACTTGTGCTGCGCTGTGCGGTACAGAATTCCATTTTGAAGCAAGGGCAAAAAGCATCAAATGGCACTTGAAAGTCACCGCCGGAAGGGTTGCATTAGTATTAAAACTGGGTTAGAAACAGGACAAATACGCTAGCTCTTAAAAGACCTTCACATGACCCCTCTCTGGCTTTGAAAGATAATATGAATATCTGTATGATAAAGAGAAGTCTAATACTTCCAACCTTGCTGTCCACACAAGCACCAAGAGCCGGAAGCTAAGCATCAACTGTTAATCTGTGCACTGGGCAGGGTTGGGGGGGGGGATGGGGAGGGTGGGGTGGGGCCAGAGATCAAGCAACAGGAGGAAGGACCAGGATCAAAAGGTGAGGATGGAACCTTACCCATAAGAAATGACTGGAAAGGTAAACTACTGTGTGCCATTGAAGGGCTGGGGCTGGAGACACTATTATATGTCTGCTGTGGTTTGACAGGGCCCCGGAGAATTTCTGTTAAGTGTGCTGGCTTCAATGACTTGTCCTTCATGATCTTGGGCCTTTGAATGCTAGGTCCCTAGTTGGTGGTACTGTTTGGCCTGCCTTGGGTGATATGGCTTTGTGGGAGGAGGAATGTCCCTGGAGGCAGGCATTGAGTGTTTAGAGACTAGGGCCATTTGAGTTTTCCTCCTCTTCTTCTTCTTCTTCTTCTTCTTCTTCTTCTTCTTCTTCTTCTTCTTCTCTCTCTCTCTCTCTCTCCCTCTCTTCCCCTCCCTCTCTCTCCTTTCTCTCTCTCTCTCTCCCTCTCTCCTCTCTCTCTCTTTCCCTCCTCTCTCTCTCTCTCTCTCCTTCCTTCTTGTGGTTTGAGATGTGAGAAGCTTTCTACTCTAGCTGCCGTGCATATCACTTCCTGCTATGACAGGAACCATAAGCCCAAATAAAACTTTTCCTTCTATCAGTAGACTTGTTTTATGACAGCAACAGAAAATTAACTAACGCAGTTTGAAATGTAACTTCTTAGTTAGGGTTTCACTGCTGTGAACAGACACCATGACCAAGGCAACTCTTATAAGGATGACATTTAATTGGGGCTGGCTGACAGGTTCAGAGGTTCAGTCCATCAGTTTATCATCAAGATGAAAACATGGCAATATCCAGGCAGGCATGGTGCAGGAGGAGTCGAGAGTTCTACATTTTCATCTGAAGGCTGCTACCAGAATACTGGATTCCAGGCAATTAGGGTGAGGGTCTTATAGCCCCCCCACACACACAGTGGCACACCTACAACAGGGCCACACCTTCTAATAGGCCAGGCCACTCCCTGGGCAGAGCATATACAAACCATCACAACCCCCAACACAGCGGTGTGGAGAGCTGAGACCTTTAGGTCAGTAGGGCTCTCCAGGGTAGGTTCATTGCCGTAGAGGCTCCTTAAAAGGATGAGTCTTTTATTTCTGTTCATAGTTCCAGTCCAGGTGCCTGGCACAGATGGGGTATTCTGGAGATTGAATAAGGAAGCTTTATCAATTGTGATGCTGACGCCATGTATCTGAGACCTTACGAGGTACCTAAGTATTGGATTCAGGAACTCAAGGCAGGAACCCGGAGACGAGAACTAAAGCAGAAACCATGGCAGAGTGCTGCTTACTGGTCTGTTTCCTCCTGGCTTGCTCAACCTGCTTTCTTATACCCAAAACTACCTGCCTGGAGTGGTACCATTTATATTGGACTGGGCCCCCCTACATCAATTATTAATCAAGAAAACATACCACAGACTTGCCCATAGGCAATCTGTTGGAGGCAATTCTTGAACGAAGGTGCCCTCTCCTTAGATGACTCTAGCTTGCATCAAGTTGACAAAAACAAGCAAACTCTATCTGGTACACCCTCTGTGTAAGACACAACAAGAAGGACTCAGCTAGACACTGTAACCTCCATGAAATTAATCTCCATTCTTCAAGAATTACTCAACTCAGGTATCTGGCATAGCAACACAAAACAGACCAAGTCACTGTGTTATTGAAAATGCTGAGTTACGGTATAAAATAGGAAGGTAAATGAAGCCAGTGAGAAATGGTGAAGAACGCTTATGTGAAGGGATCAGGGGTCTGAGATAAATATAAACGTGTATATATAACACTCTGCAGGAAAATGTCTAACAACTAACTGGCTTTTCTGGAGGAGGTGCCCTGGTATGTTTCATTTGCTTGCTTCTACGCTATAAATATTTTAACTACAACCAGTTTCAAGCTATCAACATGAAGCAGTGGAGAGTAGTGTGGGCGTGAAATAGGCACAGGTCTTTGGCAAGGTCGGAAAAAGGAATCAGCAAAGCCAGTGAAAATTCTGATCTCGAGACACTCGATTGAGGAAAGACAGGGCCTCAGAGTTCATCAAGCTAAGGAAGTGGAAATGGAGATTTGAGATCCCCAACTACATTTGTGAGGGTGGCTCCAGAGGGACTAGGAAGGAATAGAAGACTGCATTCAGGCCCAGAAACCACAAAAGCAAGTAGGACCTTGGTCGTAAGCTCAGCACCTGCTAATCTGCTGCCACGTTATGCTATGTGACAGGCGACTTATCATTCATCACTTGCTCCGGAAATTGCCTCTACAGGCATGAGGCTATGTTCCCTACGGAGATGTGTAAGCCCACATTCCTGTCCATTTGGTAGATAGAATGAAGCCTGTGCAGTGCATACAGGTGCTCGGTGTCATGTGCACAGTGTCATGTGCCTGGGAGAGATGGTACGGTAGAGATGAAGAAAGGAGACTCGTAATACTTGTGATATAGATACCATTACCGGAGCCTTTACAAGGAGCCTGAGTATTGCATTAGGAGACCCCTCCCCAACCACATGACTATACCGCCCCCTCTGGAAGACACCATTCTGATGGAGAAGAAGCAGAGAGTAGTCAGAGATGTTTAGTTCCTTTTTAAAAATTGTATTCAGCCTGCATATTCCTAAAGAGTCAATTCATGTTTTTTTTTTTAAACCCTCCCTTGTGCCTGCATGTGACATGTATTTTTAGGTTCTGCTGTTAGCGAGTGTATTTTTGTGTGATTGAGTGGGAGAGTGGGAAGGGTTCTGCAGAGCTGTTTAAACCAGAATGCAGGGGGCACAGCAGAGACTGTTAAAGCTCTGCCATGTAAGGTCTTAGAAGAATCACGGAGACACGTGCTTGTTCTCACTTCATTATTCTGTGTACACCCGGACAAATGACTAAAGACATCTTTAAGCTTTTTGAATGACCCACTCCCAGCAGTGAGCAAAATCACTTACTGGTCTAAGCCGATTGGAATTTCTAAGATTATAAAACCTCAAAGCAGGGAAAAATATTAAGACAGAGAAAGCAAAAAAATGATGCCCGAGACAGGGAAAGAGCGAAAGGGAGGCTTCCTGTCTGCCAAGGCAGATGGCTGACCACTAGGAGGCCTTCGCTGCAGCCGCCAGGGTAATTGGATGCTGGGGCTTTTCTGGCAAGGACTGTGTAGCTCCGTCCATGAGATCCAAGCCTGTCCCTGCTTAGGTTCCTCACACTACCTCTTCTCCACAGCTAGAGCGAATGGCTCATCCAAAACATGAATGCTACCTTTACTTTATGACGCTTCTCTGGTCACAAGGACATGAGACGTAATTAAGGACTGAATTTCCTCACTGACTCTCTCTTGCATGCACAATTATCCGCAGATATAAAATTGCCCGCTTTGATAATTACACCATCAGAACGAGGGGCAAGTGGCTAATTATGCCCACATGTGGCCGATTGCACTTTCCATTAGCCAATTATGTGCACAATTATTTGTGCACATAAATAATTGCACTCATGGAAAATAGCAGTCCTCCTTTCAAATCTTCCTGGTTAGAGAGGCTGATGGAGTAATTGCCACAGTGGAAATGTTCTTGGTGGTCAGTAGAAGAGAATCAGATACCAGGAAGTGGAAACTCATGAGTGACCAGAGCCTGTAAATAGCATTAAGTGCCAAAGAGAGCAAAGATGAACCGGCTCGGGGCCAGCGCGCATGTGAGGAAGCGTGCTGAGCGGGTGGCTGAGCTGGCCAAGCACAGTGACCTCAGGCGGGGGACACTGGCCTTCCTTCATGTCCTCTCATTCTGCGTGCATAAGGGGAGATGCAGATGACAGTGCTTCATTCCTAGCACTTTCTGGGGCTGATCAGACAATCCTGCAGCCTCCTTGGGTCAAAGCATCACACACTTATCGGCGCCATCACGGCAGCTGGTACACGTCTAATTGTGCAGGAAAGGTAGCTGCCCTCTATAGCAAAGGAGGGCCTCCAGACGGGATAAGGTCAGGAAGCCTTTTGCTTTGGCTCTAATGTTTCTACTGATGACAGCCCTGAAAAAGACATGCTGCCATTCAAAATTCATTCATTCATTCATTCATTCAACGAAATCAGTCCAGCCTTAGGCTATCCTGGGCAACAGGAAAAATAAGCATGAGGTCATTGCCCAAGAGCAGCCTTTCTCTCTGATTCGCTCTAATTAGCAAAGGAGGGGACGTTTCATCTCATGAAACTGGGCGTGGAACTTCACGGTTTGGTCGCCAGCCACATTTGGTGACAGTGATTCTTGTGGAGTCGGGTCTGGCTATTTTCATCAGCCTCAGAACTGAGTGACAGCCACTGCAGACCATCAGTGGACCTTAAAGTTTTCATCAAGCTCTTTGACTTCCTCCTCTGGTTCACTTTTTTTTTTCTAATTTTCTAAGTTTTTTTATTTACATTCCAAATCATTTCCCCTTTCCCGTTTCCTCCCTCCCTGAAAGTCCCATAAGCCCCCTTCCCTCCCTCTTTTCCCCATTCAACCCCCTCTCGCTTCTCTGTCCTGGCCTTCCCCTACATACAGTCTTTCCAGGACCAGGGGTCTCTCCTTCCATCTTCTTGGAAATCTATTGATATGCAAATTGTGTCTAGGGTATTCCGAGATTCTGGGTTAATATCCCCTTATCAGTGACTGCATACCATGTGTGTTCTTTTGTGATTGGGTTACCTCACTAAGGATGATATTTTCAAGTTCTGACCATTTGCCTAGGAATTTCGTGAATTTATTGTTTTTAATTGCGGAGTAGTATTCCATTGTGTATATATACCACATCTTCTGAATCCATTCCTCCGTTGAGGGACATCTGGGTTCTTTCCAGCTTCTGGCTATTATAAATAAGACTGCTATGAACACAGTGGAGCATGGGTCCTTATTACATGCAGATAAACCTCTGGGTATATGCCCAGGCGTGGTATAGCCGGATCCTCTGCGAGTGTCTTGCCCAGTTTTCTGAGGAACCGCCAGACTGCTTTCCAGAGTGGTTGTACCAGCTTGCAATCCCAACATCAGTGGAGGAGTGTTCCTCTTTCTCCACATCCTCGCCAACAACTGCTATCTCCTGTGTTTTTGATCTTAGCCATTCTGACTGGTGTGAGATGGAATCTCAGGGTTGTTTTGATTTGCATTTCCCTAATGACTAAGGATGAACATCTCTTTAAGTGCTTCTCAGCCATTAGATATTCTTCAGGTGAGAACTCTTTGTTTAGCTCTGTACCCCATTTTTTAATAGGGTTACTTGCCTCTCTGGAGTTTAACTTCTTGAGTTCTTCGTATATATTGGATATTAGCCCTGTTGGATGTAGGGTTGGTAAAGATCATTTCCCAGTTAGTTGGTTGCCACTTTGTCTTTTTGACAGTGTCTTTTGCCTTGCAGAAACTTTGTAATTTAATGAGGTCCCACTTGTCAATTCTTGATCTTAGAGCATAAGCTATTGGAGTTCTATTCAGGAAATGAATCCACACTCCTATGGTCACTTGATCTTTGACAAAGGAGCTAAAACCATCCAGTGGAAAAAAGATAGCCTTTTCGACAAATGGTGCTGGCTCAGCTGGAGGTCAACATGCAGAAGAATGCAAATTGACCCATTCTTATCTCCTTGCACTAAGCTCAATTCTAAGTGGATCAAAGATCTCCACATAAAACCAGACACACTGAAACTAATAGAAGGGAAACTAGGGAAGAACCTTGAACATATGGGCACAGAGGAGAATTTTCTGGTTCACTTTCTATGCCCAACTCTCTCTCTCTCTCTCTCTCTCTCTCTCTCTCTCTCTCTCTCTCTCTCGCTCTCTCTCTCTCTCTCTCTCTTCCCTCCCCTCTCTTTTTCTCTCTTCCCCTCCTTCTCCCTTCCCCTCCTCTCTTCCTCTCCCTCTCTATCACCATCCTCCTCTCCTCCCCCTCCCCCTCCCCCTCCCTCTCCTTCCCTTTTCTCTTTCTCTCTCTCCCCCTCCCCCTGCTCCCCTCCTCACTCTCCCTCTCTCCACTCTCTCTCCCTCCCCCTTCTCCCTCTCCTTCCCCCTCCCCTTTATCCCCCTCCCCTTCCCCTCTCCCTTCCCCCTCTCTCTTTCTCTCTCTCCCCTTCCCCCCTCTCCCTTCCCCTCTCTCTTCCTCTCCCCTACACTGGCACTAATTGATTCTCCAGTTCCTCTCTTACTACGTAGAGAAGGTCCTCTATTCCGGGAAGGTAAAGAAGAGAGTCACAGAGGCAGGCATGAAAAGTAAGGAAGTGTTGGTTAGGTGAACAGGGCATAGAGGTCAGGGTCACGTAACAAAAAGCTGACATATAGAATAGCTAGGTAGAGAGCTGGAGGTATGGCCACTACAGCCAGACTTTCTTATATCTGAGTCCCCATTGTATGATACTGAGCAGTTAGCTTCTCTGCTTCTGCTCAGTCTCCTATAAAAGGGAAATGATGCCCACTTCATAGAGTTATTGTAAGAATCGAATTATGAAACATAAGAATGGGAGTATTTGGAATACCCATAGTCTATGCCAATTGTTTTCCCTAGTTTTATTTGTGGACTGAAAATATACAAAAACACTTCTAAGTGATAGAAATGGTTTTGAAACTTAAGCATGACTTTAAAAACCAACATGAATAACTGATTAGAGAAAGCAAACAGAAGCTCCGTTCTCGGAGACTCGAGTAGTGAGTGAAGTTAGAGTCCAGGTATCTCCCCCTACCTCCCACCCATGTGACCTGAGGCCCATGCTGTGAGGAAACGAATCACACGGGGGGGGGGGGTGTTCTGACTGTACCCAGCGTCTGTTTGGCATATTGAACCCTGGAGCAGAAGTGTCCAAGGTTTTGGGCAAAGTTTCTTTCTCTGGAATCACCGATCACTTTAGGTCGATATCTTTGGTGATCGGCATTAAGGCCCTGAGTTGCTACAGCAGGTTGGTACCTGTGCTGTCGCACTCAGGTGTGGGTCTGCTGAGTACATGCAGCGGTTTCCATCGCCGACTCTTAATTTTCGGGAAATAATACATGTATTTTTAAGTACTGTTTTGTGATGAACTGAATTTCATTTCTGCAGTTCTGTAAATAAGAAGAAAGCCATAATCGTTGGCCCTTAGGGGAGCGAGGTGTCAAAACGAAATGCCTGGTCTTCTGGGTGATTCATAGCAAGAAGAAACAGAGCTGGACGCTGGCCACTGTGCAAACATATTGATCGGTGTTGGATGCTCTGCAGCCTCCAAAGAGAAATGAGTCTACCTGCTGTGCTGCGGCTCTTAGGGGAAGAGGCTCAAAGACATCGGCTCTATTCACCCGGCTCTCTTAAACAGCAAATTCTAACACCAGCAAAGTTAAAATGGTTCCCAGGCTATAAAGGGTTCCGGCACACAGGGTAATCACACACTTCTGTTCTCAAACGAGTGGACGAGTAGCCTCATGCATTTCATAATGACTTCCAGGGTCTGAATCGTAAGTGATAGCTGAAAAGATATAATGCGTGATCTGGATGCTTTCAGCGGGAATTTTTATCAGTGTAAAAAGAAATAGTGATCATTTGTAACAAAAAAAAATTGTTCTACTTTAATAATACAGAAGGAAATTTGCCTGGCCTACATCTGACTAAATTCTGATCTTTGTGAAGATGAATGAATCTTCCTGCCCACTGGCAAACACTACAGTTTGGAGGTGGGATGTCTCCCATAGGTGTGTGTTCTCAGTCTGGGGGAGCTGTTTTAGGAAACTGGGGTGCCCGTTGGAGGGGTAAACTAGAAGAAATGAGCCAGTCAGGGTGCTCAGGAGGAACAGGACGAGGAGAGTGAATCCATTATATAAGGGGATTTATTAGACTGACTTACGTGAAATGGCCAGGCAGCCCAGGGATGGTGTCTGTACACAGAAGAAGCCAAGGACTGGAAAGCTGTTCAGTCTATGATGCCAGCTGCCTCAGCAGTACCAAACTAGTGCTGAAGTCCTGGGGTGTTCCTGGGGAGCCGCTGGTCTTCAGTCCTTGGTGGAAAGCCAAAGAAACTGGATCCTGGGGTAGCAAAATGTGGTGGTGGTGGTGGTGGCCACAGCAACAGCAAGAGAGACCATCACCAGCAAGTGTCTTAGGCGGGAGAGCAAGCTGCACTGGATTTCCGCAGACCTCTTTACATCTGGTCAGCCATTAGAAGGGTCTGCCCGTTCTGAAGGCTTTTCCCCACGTCAGCCACTCCTTCCTGGAAACAATCCCAGAGCTGTGTCTCTTAGTTGATTCCAGCCATCAAGTGGACAAGCTCAATTGTCACGGTGCAAGGTGGGCCCTGAGAGTTAGAGCCTAGTATTGCCAATGGCCAAGCCTCCTCTGCTTCCTGGTGTGCATACACAAAGAGAAGCTAGGTCCACGCTCCTACTACCCGGTGTAAACTTGATTTCCCTGGCTTCATGGATGGTACTGTGAGACAAAAATCAGCTCTCTCCCCCGAGTCAGGTGATTTGTAACAGTGATAAGACACAATAATTAACATGTCCCCTAACAAACCTTGTATGATGACCCCACCCCCACCCTGGGAACAGCCTCTCCCTGCTACTGGAGAGTTAGTTTGTTACACACTGGGCGCACCGGGCAGCATCTGCATCCATGACTTTCAGAAGATAACACCCACCTCCAGTGTCACGTGACTGAGAAGAGTGATGCTAGAGTTGGCCTTAAATGTCCCCCAAAGTCTTGTGTAATGACTTCGCCACTCAGCTGTGGTGCTGGTGGAATCTTGAGGTTGGGTCGTCCAGGAAGAAGTTACTTCCGGCTGCACCTTCCTGCTCTGTACTCCTACCATGAGGTCCTGTCTCCCCATCAGCCCAAAGCGGCTGAACCAAACGATCACAGCCACCCCACTGGCTCCCTTACTTAATGGTTATTAGCTCTGTTTCTCCAGATAATTGGGTAAAAACTTTGACTCATCCTAAATTTATGAGTGACTCTTAATTGTACTTTGGTATGAGGAAAACAAGCTTATTTACCCATATTCTTACTGGTGTATCGGAATGATTTGACACAGAGAATCGGTAGGATTGCATGACCATGAGTAACTATCCATCTCTCTGACCCACTTCCTGCTCAGACTTATGTGGTCTCGAAGGTGTGAGTCCGAAGGTTGGAAATGAGAAGGTAGGATTCACCTCAGGTCCATTTGCCTCTGATGCCCAGGGCCCCAAAGCAGTGACTCCATTTGATTTGGTCAGTTGACGGGAGCCGGGGTGGGGTGGGAAGCCGCTCTGTGAACTCCTCTCGAAGACTGCCAAGCAGCCATCAGACAGCATTAACGGCTTTTGATTTAAGGTTGGAGGAAGCAGTCCCTGGGGTCACTTACTGTACTGCATCATCCTGTTTGGGAAATGCTCTCAGGAAACTGCTGGACAGACTGAGGGGATGAAATCTCACTGAGGAAAAAAACGGCACATAAAGTCTGGCCTCTCTGACGCGCTGGTTAGCTGTGAGCTGGCTTGTGGGAGAACACATTTTCCATGTCCGTAATAGAGAACACTCATTTGTTCAACCCCTCCTCACTCCCATGTGACTGTTCCTGTCTTTGTCTCTGTCTCCTCTGCCTCTTTGTGCACACAAACATACACATACACACACACATACATACATACACACACAGATATACACACACATACACATACATACATACACACACAGATATACACACACATACACATACACACACATATACACACATGCCCACACATACACACTAATACACACATACACATCACACACACATACACATACTCACACACATATACACGCACATACACATACATACATACACACACAGATATACACACACATACACATGCACATACACACACATATACACACATATACACATACACACATACACATCACACATACACTCATACACACATGCACACATATACACACACATGCACACACATACACACACATGCACATACACATCACACATATACACCCACATACACATGCACACACATGCATACATATACACACATGCCCACACATACACACTAATACACACATACACATCACACACACATACACATACTCACACACATATACACGCACATATACACACATATACTCACACCCACATACATGCACACACACACACACACACCAGTTCACTGTCAGCAAGCTCCTTTACCCCTTAGAAGGAACTGGGTTCTGATGGAAGGGCACTGACTAGACTGCACTTCATCACAGAGACGGTGCTAAATTTAAGGTCTTTGTCTTTGCACGGGTGAAAGGCCTGGTGGAAGCAGTTCTCTAACCTAGATCAGATAGCAAGGTTCCTAGCAAGGGTGATTACTCTGCAGCCTTTGATAGCCTTCCCTCACACCCAGGGAGGAAATCCTTGCTGTCTTGCAAGGCTTAGGTGCTGGCAACTAGAATTCATAGGGAGGGAAAATGGTGGAGCTGTGTCTTCAGACAGATGCTCCGATTCTGAAACCAAATATCTAGTGGGCTGCCAGTGGTTCTCCCCTTCGCTAACTGCTCTGAGACGACAGCCTGGCAGAGGTTCTGAAGGACATGCTGCAGGTTAGGGCTGAAGCTCTGATCTCTCTCTAGACTTACAGAACGTCCTCTTGCCAAACTGATTTGTCTTTGCTGCTGCAAGGGAAGTCCCTGTCATGATCCTTCTTCTAACACAGTGTGTCTTGAGGTTCTCCTTGTACCAACCATGACAGGTTATCAGAAATTAGCAGGCACCAGGCAAAATTCCATAGCAAATACTGGACTGGTGACCCTTGTTGGGTCCCTCCAAATCTCACCTGGATGTTGCTATACATCCTGTCTGCTCCTGGTGTGCACAAAATAGTATGGATGAGTCAACCATAGAAAGGACATCCATAACAGACTGCTTGTCCAAGTACCAGTCAAACCAGGCATGGTACCAGGAAAGGTACTACCATTCTGAGGCTAGTCTAGCCTACAGAGTGAAACCCCGTCTCAATAAACAAACAAACAATTTGATTAATTCATTAATCTAAAAATGGAAAATCCAGGGAAACGCTCAGTGGTAAGAGCTCCAACCCTCAAGGCTGATAACCCAGATTTGATCCCATGTGGTGGGCAGAGAGGATTGACTCCCCTGATTGCCCTTTGGCCTCCCTATGCACACCATGTGACCCCATGCACATACACATAGGCTCACACAATAAATGAGTAGATAGAAGGTAATAAAATTTAAATACATATTTAGAAAAACAAGGAAAATAAGTCTAACCAACCAACTGACCCACCAACCAACTAAAGCCTGTGGTCGAATGTGACACTCCTTCAAGGTGTGTCACATTCTACCTCCAGTCTAGCCTCTGTACCACCCACCATACCAGAGCTACACGCGGATGAGAAATGCTGAGTGCTTAGGATGGCGACATTATGCCGTCTCTTGGTTCTGACATCCTTTGGGAACCCCTGCGGTGTAATGACGGGGGGGGGGGGGGAGGCGGGGGGCGGTGGTGTCAGCAGGCGGTAACCTTTGGGAGGACTCCAGAAGATACTTGACCAGATGTGTACGAAGATGTGTGCTCTTGAAAGAACTGAGTGCTTGTGATGTTTAGTGATGTCCCAGCCACAGGGCACACATTGGATATGACAAGAACCTAAATCCCTCAGTTTCAATAGGTGACAAAGGTTTTTCACCCTAACCTGAGAATTCGGCTTCCTTTTTCCAAATTCAGACTCTATGTTTCTCCCGTGGATAAGCTCCACACTTGGCCTGGAAGTCCAGAGACAATCACAGGCTCTTACTAAGTAGGGTCAGGGCTTCCTGGTAATGTGAGGCCTGGATTTTGGAAGTCCCTAAATGGCACTCTAGCATTCTATCACAGTGGAGATGGATGACAAAAAGAGATACCCCCAAGCTCCTCAAGCGAGAAAGCCACTCATCATTTGGATAGGGTGGAACACGGGAAATGTGGTGAGCCTTACCATCCCCAGTCATCCATGAAACGAGCGCTGGAGAGAGAGGGAGTTGCTGTAAGAGCTCACCGAGGCTGCCTGGTGTTTGACACGGAAGGCAAGGGAGAAAGAGTGAGGCCAGGTCAAAAACTTCCTCCAATCATACCCCGCAATTGAACGTAATTATAATTTTTAATTGGGCAAACACTAATGGGGTCCTTATTGTTTAAAAACGAATTGCCTACTAATTGTTAGTGTAGTATATAGATAGGATACACTGAGCCAAAGCTATTTTAACAAAACATCATTTTTTTAGGAGCTGTGGAAGAATCTGTAGCTCAGACACGATAAGCCATAAAGAGTAAATGCTGATTCATTATTTTCCCTTGGAACTAGGAAGTGGAGGAGGGTGAGCAAAAACATTTACTTATGCTCTTCTGGGCTCTCACCTTCACCTAAGGGGTTAACAAGTAACTGCCCTGACCCTCAGGTACAGACCGCTTCAGTCTGCTAAACTGAACTGTGTGTGTGTGTGTATGTGCATGCATGTACGTGTGTACATGTATACATGTGTGTACGTGTGTGTACATGTGTGCATGTGTGTGTGCATGTACATGTGTACGTGTATGCATGTGTACATGTGTGTGCATGTGTGTGTGTGTGTGTGTGTGTGTGTGCTGTCCTGAGCCAGGAATCCTAGTTGCTTTTAAGACTGCAGGTGACCTTCAGCAAGACACCTAAGGCCCATGCAGAACCACAGACTTGTAATCTCTTTGATGGAGTTGATAATTCTATCTGCATCTCAAGCCCACCCTGGGGGCGGGGGGAATGGTTACATCACTGCTGTTATCTGAGAGCCTCATGGAAAGATGCCTTCTGAATACTATAATTAACATTATCATTGAGCATTGCTTGGATGCTGAGCTTCTAAATGCGCATGTCAGAGGAATGAGAAGTCAGAGGAATGAGAAGTCAGTTTTCTCTGAAGCAAGACCGAAATTTGAAAATCATGTGTTTTGTGATTTGTGATTCTAGAAAGTTAACAAACAACACATTCAAACATCTTTTTTTTTAACCTACATGGATTATTGATAACAAAATTTAACTTAAAGTCTTTATTTTCTGGGCTGACTAGAGCAGTCAATAATAATGCCAATGGGAAGTTCATCTAAAAGATTTCATTATAAGTCATTTGTCTTAGTCAGGGTCTTTATTCCGGCACAAACATCATGACCAAGAAGCAAATCGGGGAGGAAAGGGTTTATTCAGCTTACAGTTCCACACTGCTGTTCATCATCAAAGGAAGTCAGGACAGGAACTCAAGCAGGTCAGGAAGCAGGAGCTGATGCAGAGGCCACGGAGGGATGTTTCTTACTGACTTGCTTCCCCTGACTTGCTCAGTTTGCTTTCTTATAGAGCCCAAGACTACCAGCCTTGATCACTAATTGAGAAAATGCCTTATGGATGGATCTCATGGAGGCATTTCCTCACCTGAAGCTCCCTTCTCTGTGATAACTCCAGCTTGTGTCAAGTTGACACACAAAACCAGCCAGTACAATGACAATTAAATTTTCTTTACACTACCAATCCATACTGAGGCTGAGAGACACCATCTATAATGTCAATTAATTAAAACAGACTATGTTTATTTAGAAATGATCACAGTGTTGCCTCTTTCTGGTTAGTTAGGAGGCTAGAATCAATAGTTGCAGGGTGGCGTGGACAGGGGGCAGTGGAGAGATAGCTGGTGCCACTCAGCATGTTCACAGTGTGGCAGTGTGGCGCTGAGACCAGCATTCTAGGTGAGGATATTGGGCCTGACCATAAACCCAGCAAATCTGAATTCCCGGGGTCCCAGAAATCCATGGTTCAGAAGCCTTTCCCCTGTTTATGTTGTGCTTAACATTGTGTAGCTGATCCCAGCTCAGGCCAACTTCCCAGAGTCTCACTGAGCTCAGCTTTCTGGAGCTTAAAATGAACTCATTTGAGCCAGGTGTGATGGCACACACCTTCAATCCCAGCATTCGGGAGGCAAAGGCAGACAGATCTCTGAGTTCGAGGCCAGCTTGGTCTATGAAGTGAGTGCCAGGACAGCCAGGGCTACACAGAGAAACCCGGGCTCAAAAAACACACAAAACAACAACAACAACAACAAAAATATGTCCAGTTGTCTGGGTAAATGGCTCAGTCTGTAAACTGCTTGTTTCATCCCCAGGTCACATGTCAAAGCTAGATGTAGTGGCATACACTTGTAACATCAGCACCGGGCAGGTGGAGACAGATCCTGAGGGTTTACTGACCAACAAGCCTGAATCAGTGAGTTTCAGACAGTGAGAGACCCTGTCTAAAACAAAACACACCAAAAATCAAGATGGAATAACACCAAGGAATAACACTGTGACCTCCCACATCCAGACATACAAACTTGAACATCCACATGAGCCAATTAGGTCTACTTTATAAGATGGCTTTTGCTGGGCAGTGGTGGCACACACCTTTAATCCCAGCACTTGGAGGCTGGTGGATTTCTGAGTTTGAGACCATCCTGGTCTACAGAGTGAGTTCCAGGACAGCCAGGGCTACACAGAGAAACCCTGTCTCAAAAAACAAAAAACAAACAAACAAAAAAGATGACTTTCAAGATTAGACAAGATATTCGTGTCTCTGGCCTCCAGTTTGACACTCAACAAATATAGCTGCTGTAAGTCTCTGCTCTGCCTTGCACCAGCTGTTTAACTATGGGCAAACAGTTGAGCATTTCTTCATATATAAAAGAGAACGATATCTTTTATAGTTAGCTCATGAAGTTGTAAAAAATCAGTTGAAATTATGTGCTGAAGGCTATTTCTAGTCTGCACGGGGGCTACACACAGGAAGGGTTGATGAGCCCAGGTTAATGGCTTAAGTTTGCAGTGAGCAACATGATTGACCCTACTCTAAGTCCGTAGCAGAACATAGCCTGCTGTCCGGCTTCTTGGAATTGGCACGTGAGTGCAAATATTTGGCTCATGAAGATTAATCAAAGATGCAAATGTAGGTATTCTCCCGCCCTCCTCCTCCCTGCTGTCTACTAGAGATTCACCAATAAACCAGTGGTTTCAGGGTTATTAACTAGCCATAGTTTGGATTCTAGACTCATATATATATATATGATTGGAATATCCATTTATTAATTTATGCTGAGGAGACTTGCCCTAGGGCATTTCCCCCAAGGGAATACAGAAGGAGCTAGTTAAATATTTTGAAAATTTAGTGACATTAGGCTAAAGTGACACCAAACACTCATTTCCTGAGTGGAGATGTAGACTTAAGGAAGGCACGGGTGGGTCCGTAGGCGAGGCTACACTCACTCTTCACACTTAAGTGGACATTGTCCTTTCAGAGACTCTCATTATGGCATAACTAAGGCTGACTGTGCCCAGGTAACTTCTTAATTCCATTTCGTGACGCTGCAATGACTCCAACTGGGCTAAAGGCCAAGGCCTATTAGCTATTTTTTATTTTCAAGGGAGGACGTTTTTTGTTTGGTTTTTTCCCTCCCAGAGGTGGAGATCCAGCTCAGAACCTCATCCAGCGTCTAAGCTACATCCTCAGACCTAGGTGGGCATTTTCAGAGAGTTCTAAACCACCTGCCTGAGGGCTGTTTGGATGTATCGTAAGAAGGCAAAACGGATGACTCCCCCAATCTCCTAAGTCAATTTCTTTCATCTGATTTCTAGGTAATTTATACACTGCAGTGTGAGGGCCAGAGGCTCCCCCTCACAGCTCTGTTAAGTACAGAACGTACGGTCTTCTGGACTCCCTCATTCCTGGTGGTGTCATGTGGTGGTTTCTTTGTATTATTTTGTATTAGTCATGAAAGATACTATGGAATAAATATATCTGTCCTATCTCCCTACACAAATATTGAAATATTGATTCCCAGTGAAATCGTGTTAGGAGGTGGAGCCGTAGGAGGTAACTTGGTCCTGAGGACAGAGATCTTCAGAACGAAGGCGTCGTACCTTAAGGGGCCAGCGGCTGCCCTGTCTGCGATGAGAAGCTAGCAAACCGAAAAAAGAAAGAGAGGCCTCACCAAACCTGGAGGCTGTTCCGGCCTCCAGGACTGAGCACCAACATCTCTGTTGTCATGCCGGTAAAGCAGCTAAACCACTGCAGATTACATGTGTTTAGGAAAGAAAAATTCTAACTGTAGACCAACCCTACGTCTTCACTCTGTTTCATGAAGAGATCACCTGAAACCATTATTTCTGGGGGTGGAAACAGGAATGAAAATTTGTTCTTGGTGAAGCCTTCCTATACAGATTATATGGGTTGACTATCATTTATGGGAAGCAAAAGACACACATTGTAAAAAACACTACCTTTATTTATTTGTGGTGTGTGTGTGTGTGTGTGTGTGTGTGTGTGTATTTATCATGTGTATGTGTGTGTGTGTGCCTGTATTTGACATGTGTATGTGTGCATGTTTGTGTGAGTGTGTGCATGTGTCTGTGTGTGTATTTGTCATGTGTATGTATGTGTATGCCTATGGGGATGTGTGTGTGTGTGTGTGTGTGTATGCCTATGGGTGTGTGTATGTGTGTGTGTGTGTGTGGTACTCACATCCCACACTGTGCAGGTGGAGGGCTGAAGAGTTGGGTTTTGTCTTGCACTTGTGGTCCCACGAACTGAACTCAGGTTGTCAGGTTTGGCAGCAAGTGCCTTTCCCCACTGAGCCATCTCACCGGCCCAGAAATATACTTGGAGTGGAGATTGGTACATTGTTTGAGAATCACTGTAGCTCATCGGAGCTTAAGCAGGGGTGAGCTTGATTCCCATTAGCTATGTTACAACTTGGGGAAGGGAAAGATAGGGTGCTGCTTCCTCCCAGTAGGTGGGATCCAGAAAGCTGTTTGATACCTCTCAAAGCACAGGACGATTCCCTACAACAAAGAATTGTCTGACTGAAAATGTCAGTAGTGCCCAAGCCTGCTCCAGTTCTCCGCTGTCTCCACCATGGCCAGTGACTGCCCTTCCAGCACCAACCTTCCTCCAGCCCCCAGCAGTCTGCAGAGAGTTTTTAAAGGGCTGAATCATATTAATGTCAAAAGAAAAGAATAAATTCACATGAAAGCCTGGGGCATTTTAAAAAATAATGTTTTGCCTTTCACATACCAGGAGCTCAATAAAAAATATTTTAATTAAATAGTGAATAGATTAAAACATTAATTTCAAACATGTTTTAATAAATAACAAGAAGATGACTTCTCATATATAAGACTTGTGTTGGTCCTGAGTGGATTGTCAAAAGACTGAATGCTTTCCCCTTCGAATGCGTCCAATGTCAATGCCTTAAACAAAGAAGAGTGGGTTTTATCTGCTGAAAATGTGAGGCTTATAAAAGTCAGTCCCGCCCAGCCCCCAGATCTATTTAAAGAATTTGAAGAATTTCAGAAAAGCTCGTGGTTTCAAGGTTAATGTGTGAGATTTACAGAAACTGGAAAAAATCACGGACTTAAAAAAAAAGTATGAACTTCCTGCATGTCTCTAAATTAGAAAGCTCCAGCCAGTTAATTATATATATATATATATATATATATATATATATATATATATATATATACACATACCATAATTTAACAAGCCTTTCTATTTGCTCTTTGTTACAACCAGCATTTAATCAGTAATATCTGAGGAGAAATTATACGTAAGGGGAAGTTCTAAGTGAAATTTGCTTTATTGTGTATACTTAGGTCAAATGTTAAATTTCCTATCTGCGAATTGGGTACTTGGATAGCTTAATAGATGTATAAGACATGATTTAATTGTATAGAGTATCTATAGTAGTGAATGATCAGGGAAACTCCACAAATCAGTTAAAGGAACCAGCGCTTAGGGACTGGGGAGCTGGCTCGGTTGGTAAAGTGCCGTCCGTGAAATTATGTGGACCTGGGTTCAAATCTCCAGCACCGTTAGATGCAGCAGCATGTGCCTGCAACCTCAGCCCTGGAACTGGGGAAGTTAGCTTGAATCTGTGCAGCTCAGTGGCCAGTCATACTTGCAGAATCAGTGACCTCTAGGTTCAGTGAAAAAAAATCCTCTTTCAAAAAAATAAACAGAGGGTGATGGAGGACACCCTCTGGCCTAGACACGTCTACGTATTACCTGCTTACACATGTTTGCACACCCATATGAACATGCACGTATGTCTCATATACATATACACACAGATGCACCACTAACTAATGAGTCCTCATTGTCCCAGCAAAGGTGTCGTTCTTTTCTGATCTATTTTATTAATAGCAGCTGATTCTTCAGCCCCAGCTAATCAGAACCACAGATTTTTAATTCAAAATATGCAATGTCTCCAATACTGTCATCAAGGGACTCTCAAAGATCCCTCTGGAACTTCCCATGCCAGGCCTCCACAGCTCCATGCCTCCTAACACTTTTATCTCCCAAGCTCCCACAGAACACTCACCGAGCTTTAAACAGTCAATGGCTTTCTAGTCCAGAGTTTCAAAGTCCTTCTACAAGCCTCAAAACGACACCATCAGGTCTGTCACAGTGACACCCCACTCCTGGTACCAATTTCTGTCTTAATCGGGTCACTATTGCTGTGATGAAACACCACGACCAGAAGCAACTCAAGAAAGAAAGGATTTATTTCACTCAAAGTTCCATATTGCACTTCATCATGGAAAGCAGTGAGGGCAGGAACTCAAGCAAGGCAGGGACCTGGAGGCAGGAGCTGATGCAGAGGCCATGGAGGGGTGCTGCTTACTGGCTTGCTCCTCATGGCTTGCTCAGTCTGCTTCCTTGTAGAACCCGGGACCACCAGCCCAGGGGTGGTACCAGTCACATGGGCCCTCCTAAATCACTAATTAAGAAAATGTCCTACATCCTTGCCAATCATATTGAGGCAATTGAGGTTCCCTCCTTTCAGATGACTATAGCTTACGTCAAGTTAGCATAAAAAATAGCCAGCACATCAGGGTATTTTATTGCCTGCACATCAGGGTATTTTATCACAGCAATAGGAAGAAAATCTAGGACAGAGTTTAAGGCCAGCCTGGGCAACTTGAGACCATGACTCAAAAATGTCCAAAATGCAAATATAAAACTGAAATCCCAACGTCTTCAGTTTTCAGCTCAGAAAACCCAAAGGACAGCTAAATAACTTGCTCAACAACTCAGGTTTCCCCAGAATGGAAGTTCCATAGCAGAAACCCAAGGCTCTGGGCTCATTCAGAAAGAGAATGTTTCCAAACACCAGCTTTCACACTGTGTTGCATCTGTCCTTACTATTCTTGCCTAAATAAGTATAGCCCTGCCTTCCCCTGGGCCATAATCTCAACCACCTTCACTCTAAAGCCTCGAGTCCAATAAAGTTGGGTGATCAAAACAGAGTAAAACTGAGTTTTTCTGATCACAGTCTGCTCCCCTTTGAAATTGTCAACTTATGTCTTTAGTTCTGAACCTGTGGGTCATGACCCCTTTGGGGGGGGTGTCAAATGACCCTTTCACAGGGGTCTTCTAAGACCATTGGAAAAGACAAATATTTATACTATGATTGATAACAGTAGCAAAATTACAGTCATGAAGTAGCAACAAAAATAATTTTATGGTTTGGGGTCACCACAACATGAGGGACAGTGTTAAAGGGTTACAGCATTAGGAAGGTTGAGAAACGCTGACTTACATGAAGCTAGAGAGCATATGATTTGCCTTTAAAATTATTTTTTGCATGTATGTTCATTCTAGATGTAAATGTTCCACAAATGTTATTGACACCCAATGCATCATTAGACCCTGGCCTTCGGACTAGGTTTTGTCATCATGATAATATATATACCAATTTTTAAAAACCAGATAAATGTGTGAAGATTCAGGCTATCTATAATCCTGAATATATTTTAGTTAATGTTAATTTTCATCTTTTGTTGTCCTCTTTTAAAGTAACATTTTCTCTTATTTTAATAGTAATTTGTTTCAATCACAGAAACCCTAGAAAATAGTACTTTATTTTGAAATTTAAATATTGAAAGTTGCCCAAAATTTAGCCACATGTCCTAATTTTTTTTTCTTTTTGGAGACAGATTCTCACGTAATCCAGGCTAACCTCAAATTGGCAATGTAACTGGGGTAGCCCTGCACCCCGCATGTCTCCTATGCCTTAGTATTAGGATTGCAGGCATGTACTACCTTGTTCTGTTTGCATAGTGAGGACTGAACTCAGAGCCTCATGCAAGTGAGGCAAGAACTCTTAGGTGCAGCCACGGCCCTGGTATTCCTTTTAACCCTTCAGGAATAAATTCAAGGAACACGGTGTAGCACCAAGGCATAGAGCTTTGAGAAACGAGGCTGACTAAGATTATCTAGCATCTGCTTGATGACGTCGTTTTGTAGATGGCACAAGCCAGAAGGCACATCACCTGCCAACCATACGTGGTGTATAAAGGGTTTGGTAAGATGTCAGGACCAGATTTCTCATTTCTGGCAACACTGTCTCCCTAGAAGGGCATTTACTTCGTTTCCACAATAAGCCACAAGGGGTTTCAGTCCTCTACTATGCCTCCGCTGTACTTAGAATCTGATAAGGCCCTTATTAGAATTCATCTCTTTAAGAAGAAAAGGAACCGTGGAACTAAAGAGAGCCTTGGAATAATCCATTAATTATATCCGTTAAGCTTCAGTTACAGCTAACAAGGAATATCACATGACCGCGGCGTGTGCTTGTCCTAAACAATAAAGAACATGAGGAAAGATAAGATTCAGGGCGAACACGTCCTTCAGCGGTACCCATAGGCAGTGGGGATGAAAGTCATTAAAAGAAAAATTGATTGAGGTATTTTAGTAAACAAAAGGACTCGCTGCTTCCCCATCAGGGAGCGCATTGTTAACGTAGCACTGCTTGGTCTGTTGAGGAAAATGTTCCTTGGCTCCTCTCTTTAGATACATTCTTTTCCTGTCACTTTTCAAACAAAATTAAATAGAAAAAAAAACATATTGAAGATGATGGTCCTTTCTTTTTTTTTTTTTGCTTCAAAAGAAACAGGCTGTTGCATTGTGCTTGGAAAGGCTTCCTCCTGGCCTTGAAGTGAATGAGAAAGAGAGGCCCCGTGATTGATTGACAAGAGGCTGGGTCCCTAGGAGGCAGCAAGGGAGGACTCCTGCTAAGAAATGAACAGGCAGGAAAACAAAGACAGAGTGATAAAAGCAAACACCCTCTGCAGATAATGGAGTCTCACACCCTTTCTTTGATATTGACAGACAAGGGTACCCTGTCCACATTGCCATCCTGATATCTTTATTTTACATCGTTGAATTTTTATATCCACACTTGTATTACCTTTGGGTTATAGTCACTGTAACTTTTATTAAAAATATGGAGCATTATATACCTGGAATATATTTGCATTCTGTAGGTTGGGGCTGAACTACAACATTTTTAACTGTAAGTCACCACCACCACCACCAACATCATCATTGACAGGGTCCCACTCCATAGCCTTGGCTGGCTTAGAACTCACTAGGTAGACCAGCTTGGCTTCAAATTCATAGAGATCCACCTGCCTCTGCCTCTCACGTGCTGGAATTAAAGGTGTGTCCCACCGTGATCAGCTAGAATACTCTTCTGAACATAAATATAAGACGGTAAGATGGAGTAAAAATTAAAACAGGTCGTTCCAAATTGCACATCAGATGCCCATACAGGGCTGAAAAGAAACATCTGTGTGGGCTGGAAGTGGCAACAGAAGATCTGTTACCTTGCTGAAGTATTTCGCCCCTAGGTGGTTGGAGTGGGGAACTGGTAATCAAATGGGAAATGTTTTTAGAGTGATGTTCCTATGCTATAAATGAATCCCTCTTTACCTTCATGGACAGGCAAGAAGGATCAACCATTTCACTCCAGCAACTTGGAAAGGGACCTCACCAAGCCTATCCCAATGGCCTAACGTGTGAAAACTATCACCCAGTGGTCCAGTTTCTAGTTCCCAGTTTGGGAGACGATTAAGCCTCAGAGAGGTGTCCCCAATGGCCTCCACTGAGAAGTATTGACTTTGATCTTGTCTAAGAGGTCCCTGAACTGCATACAACAATCTGCTTTTTAAAAAAGGTTTGTTTTATCTTATGTGTCTCAGTATTTTGCCTGCATGCTTGCATGTGCATTGTGTGCATGCCTGGTACCTGAGGAGGTCAGGAGAGAGTGTTAGATCGCTTGGGGCCTGGGGCCTTGACTGAGTCATTTTTCTAGCTCAGTGTTTTATATAGCACCAGACTAGAGGAGGAGATGCCCTCAGCACAGAAAGAAGAGTAAGCAGCAGGAGCCTGGATTCCTATTCTGATGCGTTACAGTTGTCCCTGTGGAGAGAGAATAGCAAGATGATGTCCAATGATATCCCCAGTGATGGGGCTTGAGGGTGTTAGAAACAACCACAATGTCACATGAAGGAACTCAGTGACAGCAGCTCAGTGAGGCAATTGCTTTCTTCCAACAGGGTGTGCCGGAACCCAGCAGACCTGGCAAGCATTTGCTTAAGATGGCCTCTGACTTTCACTCCTGATGTAGGTGGTGACTGTGTGAGAACTCACCTCACAGCCTCATGGCACAACTGACCAGTCACACAAAGGGAAAAGTTTGGGATCTCTCTCTCTGTCTCTGTCTCTCCTCTCTCTTTTTTTTTTTTTTTTTTGGTTTTTTGAGACAGGGTTTCTCTGTGTAGCCCTGGCTGTCCTGGAACTCACTTTGTAGACCAGGCTGGCCTCGAACTCAGAAATCCTCCTGCCTCTGCCTCCCAAGTGCTGGGATTAAAGGCGTGTGCCACCACCGGCCAGCTCCCCTCTCTTCTTTCTTTTCCTCCCTTCCTCCCTCTCTCTCCCCTCCTCCCCCTCTGCTGTCTCTCTCTGTCTATGTCTCTGGCTCTCCCCTTCCCCCTTCTCTCTGTGTCTCTGTCTCTGTCTCTCCCTCCCTCTTTCCCTCTCTGTCTGTCTCTGCCTCTCTCTCCCTTCCTCCCTCTCTCCCTGCCTCTCTCTGTTTCTGTCTCTTTCTCTGTCTTTGTCTCTGTCTAGTTCCCTGTCTCTCTATCTCTCTGTCTCTCCCTTTCTTCCTCCCTTTTCTTTCCCTCCCTTTCTCTGTCTCTTTCTTTCTCTGTCTTTGTCTCTGTCTGTCTGTCTGTCTGTCTCTTTCTGTCTCTGCCTTTCTCTCTCTCTGCCTCCCCCTCTCTCCCGTCTCTTTTTCTCTCTTTGTCTCTCCTTCCCTCCCCCTTCTCTCTGTCTCTCTCTTGTCTCTCCCTCCCTCTCTCTTTCTCTGTATCTCTGCTTCTGTCTCTGTCTCTCTGTCTCTCTCCCTGTCTCTCTCTGTCTCTCTCTCTCTCTCTCTTTTATACACACACAGCTGAAAACCTAGTGCAAGTCTAGAAAACTCAGATATCACATTACCCCACTACTGTACCAGACAAGTGGGTAAGTGGAGAGTGAAGTCCCTTTATCTCAGTTTCCTCTTTGCAGCAAGGGACTGGAGGAAGAGAATCCCTGGGTCAGAGGAGAAAAACAAAGAAAAGAGAACCAGATTTTCCTCTGTCCTCAACTGCGGAATCTTCCTTGCCACCGACCACTAGATTGTTGGAAGCATAAGGAGGTATGCTTCTTCTAAAACTGGAAATCTAGTTGTATTTCATTTAAACATACTTACCTAGACCATGTTTTATAGCTTGAAGTGATAAGAGAATTCATTTTCTAAGGGGATTCTGAAAAGTAAGGGGTGCATGTGTGTCTGTGTGTGCATGTGTGTGCTTGTGTGTGTCTGTGTGTGTATCTCTGTGTATATCTGTGTGTGTCTGTATGTGTGTGCATGTGTGCATCTGTGTCTGTGTCTATGTATGTTTGTGAGTGAGTGTGTGATGTGTGTGCCTGTGTGTTTGTGTGTGTGTGCCTGCACGTGTGTGTGTGTGTGTGTGTGTGTGTGTGCCCGCACGTGTGTGTGTGTGTGTGTGTGTGCCCGCACGTATGTGTGTGTGTGTGTGTGTGTGTGTGTACTGGTTTGTTTCAACAGAGATGGTTAGTAGGATCTCTATGCCCTTCAAGCTGGCTGCTAGTATTGAACTCATTAACTCATCAGCATTGAAGAGAGACGTGGAAGGGAAAATAGAAAGAAAAAGAAAGAGAAAAGAAAAATAAATTATAAATTCACTTTGGGGTTAGGGATATAGCTCAATTATTGGTTGTTTGCCTAACATGCCAAAAGCCCCGAGTTCAGTCCACAGCACCATATAAACCGGGTATGGTGATCCATGCCTGGTAATTCCAGCACTTAGGAGGTAAAAACAGGAGGGTCAAAAGTTCAAGGTCATTTTTAACTATAGTGAGTTCAAAGTTAGTGTCTTAGCTATGGTTTTATTGCTGTGAAGAAACACCATGACCATGCCATTAAAATAAAAACAATTAATTGGGGCTATAGTTCAGAGGTTTGTCCATCATTATTACTACGACGGCTGGGAACATGGCAGTGTGCAGGCAGACATGGTGTTGGAGAAGAGGCTGAGAGTTCTACATCTGGATCCAAAAGTAACAGGAAGTGACTGACACACTGGGCATGGCTTGAGCATCTGAGACCTCAAAGCCCACCCTCTGTTAACACACTCCCTCCAACAAAGCCACACCTACTCCAAATAGACCATACCTCCTAATTAGTATCATTCCTTTGGGGTCTAATGAAGCCGTTTTTATTCAAACCACCACAGTTAGCCCATAACAAATAGACTGATGTAAGTTAGTGCTTAGATATGCATATCTGTGGGTTAGTGCTTGTGTGGAGGGGAGACAGAAGAAGAAGAAAAGAAGGAGGAAGAAGAAGAAGAGGAGGAAGAAGAGTAGGAAGCAGAGGGGAAGAAGGAGGAGGAAGAGGAGAAGAAGAGGGGAAGGAGGAGGAGGAAGAGAAGAAGAGGAAGAAGAGGAAGAGAGGAGGAAGGGGAGGAGGAGAAAGAGAAGAGGAAGAAGAGGAGGAGGAAGAGGAGAAGAGGAAGAAGAGGAAAAGGAGGAGGAAGAGAAGAGGAGAAGGAGGAGGAGAAGAGGAAAAAACAGGAGGAAGAACAGGAGGAGGAAGAGAAGAAGAGGGGAAGGAGGAGGAAGAGAAGAAGAGAAGGAGGAGGAGGAGAAGAAAGTCTAGTATTTTTTTTATTCTCTTTGAGAGAATACAAACCTACAGCAAAGCTGAATTGAAAGCCCAATGAGAGGATTTGCATATTCACATCTGGGACATATCATTTAATTATGGAATTATGGTATTCATTATTCCCGGTGTCAAGCTGGCTTCCCCTCTTCTAATTTAACAAGTCAATTTTCCCTGGAACCTTTGGTTTGCATTTCAGGACTGTAAGCTTTCATCATGAAAAGTTAACAGCACTGAAGGTGAAGTGTGGGGTTCTCAAGACGTCCTGCGGTCATGCAGAGGATTCTTTGCACACACAGACTATCTTCTGTCTTAGTACCTGTCTCCCATGTTTGAAGGACATGCCAGAGAATAGATAATACAGTTTTATATTAAAGGAAGATTCATCTGACTTTTGAAGTTCATTTGATTTACGGCACATCGTTTCCCCTGAAAGTGTTAAAGAATATGTACAATCAGGTTGGCATCTTTCTGTAAAATATTTTTTTTCCTTCTCTTCCTCTAAAAACTGAGCAGAGATTGGACTGGAGAGAGAGATTGGCTCCAGCGGGAAGGCTGAACAGCTGAATGCTCTTGTAGAGCTAAGTCCTAACACACACATCAGGTGACTCACAGCCTATTATTTCAGTTCTGAAGGATCCAGGAGAGCACCCACACCCAAGCTCACATGCTCACACACTCACACTCTCTCTCTCTCTCACACACACACACACACACACACACACACACAGAGGTAATTAAAATTAGAAAAATTTTCAAATAAAAAGGTAAACCTTAAAAATGATGATCAGTTGTCAGGAAACATTGCTTTTTTTTCAAATTCCTCAAAAACTTGTATATAATTATGCATATATTTTCTTCATGGATTGGATATTTTTCTTTTTGCCTCCCTTATGGAAAATCTGAAGCTAGAAGTAATGTCTTTTTTAACTACGTAGAGATTCAGAAGGGTGCTATGTTCCTAACCACACACAATCATATAGTGCTATAGTTACTTTGTTTTGCAGAGAATCCATTTTCTTTGTGTAAAGTGATTTGTTAGTCACAGTTTCCTTGTCTTCACATTGTCAAGGGAAACATTGTAGACATTTTAAAGAGGGCTGTAGGCAATACTTTCATCCTTGAATCTTTGGAGCATTATAAAAACAAAAGATTACTGAACCTGGAAGGAACCAATCCTGAAGTCATTTTAGCTGAGCATTGAGAAAGATTTCCTTTTGGATCATTAAGTTATAGAACAGAAAGATTGCATTCTGGGAGCTGGAGAAAGGTGGGTAATATCTAAACCAAACAAATAACATTTTTACAGTTCCCGTATATTGACGGCAGTTGAATTTAATAGACATTTTTCACATTCCAAATGCAAAGCCTTTTTAGACTATGCACCAGGCATTTAAGAAGAAAGCACATAGAATCAATCAAAAATTTAAAACTGCAATATGTTTTTATTTGTTCTCCTTATTCATGCACTTTTGGGCTAGGGAGTGCTGGAGGTTGAACGAGGGTCTTGTGTCTACCAAGCATACACTCTACCATTAAACTACGCTCTGAGAATCAAATAAAAAGTACAAATGCTCACAAAGTGGAGTCAATCTACTTCCCCTCTCCCCTGCTCCCTCCTTGAGACCTTTTCCTATAACTAAGGTCCCTGTGAAGAGGGACGTGGGGCCACCCAGTCAAGCTCAGACCAAAGACAACGACTGCTCAACCTTCTTCTCAAGCCTTGACTTTGGGCTTCATTTTTCATTCTCAACCCTGTCTCTGACGTATCAGACTAGATGACAAGTACCAGCCTTCTAATCCTAGGAGATCCCAGCCTCCTACCTTCCTGTGGTAAGTGTGGCATCTTTAGAACCAGCTCCTGTACCACTCTCTGGTTTCATCCCACAAGGAAAGCGCTTTTATTCTGCAAGCACAGATCAGACAGAAACATAGCTGCTCATAGAGATTTGGGTGTTTTTTTTTTCTTTCCTAAGCGCAATTCAGGTAAAATTTTGACTATCCTGTGTTTTTATTTAAAATGACAAAACAATCATTCTAGTCTCTGTAATTGCCATCTTTACAATCATGTGATATTGTCTAATTGATAAAAATGTACTTGGCCACCCTGCCCTGGTGGTGGACATCTGCTCTACGTTCGTGCTTTTAGGGAAATGTCATTTCCTCCTCTGAATGAGTCTGCACAGGCCACTGACCACAGCATTTTTCATCCCAGTGTTGAGTTACCCAGGGGTTAGAGGGACTCTTTCCAAGCAGTTATGCACAATCACTAGATAATAGGGTCTTGGGTACCATATCCCATTGCTCAAGTGCGGGTAGAAAGAGGGTGTGTTCATTAGTTTTCCTGTTGCTATGTCTAAATGTATGACAGACATTAACTTAAGGATACAGTTCATGATGAGGTGGGGTGTGTGAGTAGTCATCATAAGAACGTCACATAGCATCTGCCGTCAGCAGGCTGAGAGCAGAGACCACACAGGACAGAAACCAGGCCCCAAGGCTTCCAGGTCTGCCTCCAGAGAACTGCTCCCTTCAGAGAAGCTTGCCTCTCTGAACCTCAAAGACTGTGCCACCAGATGGGGCCAAATATGAGACTGAGGAGGGATTTTATATTCTCTCTACAGTGGGCCATTTTAAGACCTGAACTTGAAGGTTCATGAGACCTCAATGCCAAGGACCTTGAAGCTAGATAGACCTTAGTTCTGACCTTTCTTTGTGTCATTCAGCCCAGGAACTACTCCCTGCTATTTTCCTTGACTGAATATACTTAGGCTAATTTGTGCTCTCTGCCACCAAGAAAATCTATAAATGATAGACAAATTGCTAAGCATTAGGCTTGTCTATATTATTTTGAATACTCCTGTGAGGGGGTATGGTTTCTTAGATATTTTACATAATTTCCCACCAGTGGAATTACTAAGTCAAATAGTATTACCATTTTTCAGATTCTTAATATAAATTTCCCAAATGCTTCCTAAGAGGATTATATCAATTTACATTTTATGTTATATGTTGCTGAAATGTTACCAAAAATTAGATCCTGTTCAAGAGGGCCTTATAACAGATGAGATGTCTCAAGTACTTAAAAGGAAGAACAGAGTATTTTCAGTTCAATGTTAAGATGATTTCATTGAGTTGTTTATGCCATCTTGTAGAGTTATGGATGAGTTGATTCTGTACTGAATCTAGGTTGGTAAATAGACTGCGTTCTCAGGTCACTCATACATACCCCTGCCGAAAGATGACCCTTGGCCCTCACCAACTGGTTAATTTGCCCTTGTCACTCAGTGAGGTCATACAGATTGTCTTCGTGTTATCTTCTAGCGAAGGAGAGGAGAGCTTACAACTCTGCACCTTCCAGACCAGAGGAAGGGCTACACAGGAGCTAAAAGCCCACACGGTTCTTGAGCCTGCCTCATAGATCTGAGTCACCAATGTCTGTTCCTCTAGAACCCAGTGTGAAGTGAACAGTCAGGTGGGAGCCTTGGCTCCACCATGTAGAAACTGAATAAGGCGAGGAATTTAATCTCTATGAATCCTTCTTTTCTGATCTATAAAACTACGGTAATAATAACTGCTTTGCCACTAATAGGACCTTGCAGAGCACATAGTGGTATTATGGAAAGCCCTATGAATGTGTGAAGCATGCTGTTTAAGGTAGCAAACACCATTCATAAGTATCTCTGACTGTATTAAAGTTCGTAAAACACCAGGACTTGACTATCACTCTTCCTTTCCCGTTGAGTTCTGAAGCCATCGGGATTCTTTCGGGAGTTCTGTGGAGTGGGGTGGAGCTTCCAGAAACAATGAAGAACATGGCTTCATTGTGTGGCCCCAGTGGGCTTCCTGCTCTTCATAACCAAACAAAAGGACAGAGTCACCGCTCTGTCACAAGCAGAGCTGAACACAAGACGTCTCTCTTACCAGAACGTTTATAGCCTGGTGGTGGAGGAGAAGGTTAGATAAAGACAGACTACTCCAAAAGAAACAAGCACTGAAGGCGTTGAAACACACCGAGTCAAGCCCTTCTTGCTAAGAGATGACCACATGATGATCTGAATAAAGCCAGGGGCCAGTGATATGGATGGAGACAAGCAGCCTGGTAGTCTTCTAGGCTTCCCTTCCTAGAATTCTTCACGGGTTTTTAAGATGTGGGAGAATGGGGCTTCTTTCCTAACAATGCAGTCACCGAGTCATTTAGTAATAAGAAATCTCTTAGAAAGATTGTGGGGAATCTTTCGTCAACTTTTCTGCCTCCTACTCGACGGAGCTGAAGCCGCCATCTGTGGCTACTGCATATGACGCTGTCATTTCTGCACCCACTCCTTAACTCCCACCCTGTGGCCAGAAGACTTTTAAAAACATTATTTAAAAAATTTGAAATATGTTTCCTCTTCCAGAAAACACAGCACAGTGTCCATGCAGGCTTGTTTTCTGACCACCTCCTGGCAATGTTTTGGGTCTGTTCTCTCTACGGGGTCTCCTCCAGGCGAGGGCGTACACTGTCCTCCTTTGAACAGCATATCCCTGTGGAAGGGCATTAGGAGACAGGAGCTAATTGGAACTTTGTGATTAGCTGTCATGGATGCCTGGGTGTGTCAATACTGCTCAATAAAGCCAGAAAGTCAAGTGTTTCCTCCTGCATACTGATTGCTGAACCAACGTCTCAGTACAGAAAAGCTTTCTAGACAGATGGCTTCAGAGTGATGCTCTTGGCTCATAAGTGGTTAAAATCCCTAGCCGCTCTCTGATGGTTCTGGAGAATTCTTCATTATGGATGAGGTGACAGTGTAATAATAGTTTTGCCCTCCAGGATACACAAGCGCCTCCCGGTCTCCTCAGTCCCTGCATCAGTTACATCTGAGCAGCCATCTCTTCTAGCTCTCAGAGCAATAAGTACAAACTCTCTCTGGTTAAAGGATGTGGGGACTCTACATCTCGCTCCTTGCCCCTTCACTCCACTGTCCAGGCAAGCCCAGGCCTGATTCTTCATGTGCGTTATCACGATGAGCAACAAGGAGGTCACCTGGGGCCACTCTGCCTCCTTCCTTCTCAAACTCTGTTGTATAACTCCTTTTTTAAAAATAGAATATTTTGTTTTATTTTGTAGTGTGTGTGTGTGTGTGTGTGTGTGGTGTGCTGTGTGCATAGTGTGTGCATGTGTTTGTAGTGTGTGAGTGTATATGTGGTGTGGTGTGGTGTGTGAGGGGCATGTGAATGTGTATATATGAGTCTGTGTGTGTGGTATGTGTATATGTGCATGTGTGTATAGTATGTGAATGTGTGTTTGGTGTGGTATGTGTGTGGTATATGTGTGTGTATGAGTCTGGGTGATTGTATGAGTATGTGTGAGTATGTGTGTTTGGGGGGGTATGTGGTATATGTGTGTGTGTGGTGTGTGTGTGCATGTGTGTGTGGTGTGGTATGTATGCATGTGTGTGATGTGGTGTGCATGTGTGTGTGGTATATAAGTATATGTATGTGCATGTGTACGTGGTATATTAGTACATGTGTGTAGTGCGTGAGTGTGTGTGTGCATGTGTGTGTGGTATGTGTGTGCATGTATGTGTGGTATACGAGTGTATGTGTGTACATGTGTGTGTGGTGTGTGGATGTGTATATGTGGTGTGTATGTGCATGTATGTAGTAAGAGGGTATGTGAGTGTATGTGTGTGCATGTGTATGGTGCAAGTGTGTGCATGTGCACATGTGTATGTACATGAGTACACTTGCAGGAGACGAGGCTGTGGGGTCCCCTGAAGCTGGAGTTATGAGAGATTGTGAGGTGCCCTCTGGATGCTAGGAACCAAATATGAGCCCTCTGCAAGTGCTCTGAACCACTCAGCCATCGCTCCAGTGCCCATTGTCCAATTTATACAGTCTAGGTCATTGCCTCTTTTTCCCCCAGTAAGTTCTTATTTTGGCCAACATTAGCTGAAGTCTTCTTGCAACCAAGAACTAATAAAGCACCAGCTTGCACTGCTGTGTGCTGCTTTCAAACTTGTGGAGTTTTGTGGTCTATCCACCTACAGTCCTTGGTATCGGCTGTCTTTATTTGGGTGACTTCTGTTTGTGTGCACGCCTCATCTCCCCAAATAGAGTGTGGTCTTCTCCAAGCTGTCGGCCGTATTCTGTCCATCTGTAGGCACCATGCAGCACCTAGCAGTGCCTTCCACAAAGGAAGTGCACGGCAGACATTTCTTGATTGATTATTCCATTTTCTCTTATTCACCCCCAACTGTTCCCATCACTTGAAACATCTCCATGGAGGCAGCAGTGGGCATTTACTATCACCTCCTGTTGTGCTTCTCAGCTTGGACCAGAAAGAAAGCCCAGAGAGGCAAACTAAATCTTTCTTTGATATCAAGGTCTCAGCCTCTAATGCCTCATGGCTGTGGGGGCTATGACTCCATCATTTCCTGATCCGATTGCCTACCCTCGCCTTCCTATGAGGAACAAATCCCAATAGTGAACGGGTCAGATGTAGAGGGGAAAAATAGTCTTTTAACTTGATTATACCAGAATGAGTACTGACTATTCTAGTGTGTGTTCATGACAAACACATTTTTATTTGTATGAGAAAAGGAGAAAGAGAACTAGTCTGCCATGTGTATGACTCGGAACTCTTGAGTTGCACGTGACAGAAACGCCATGCAAATTAACCAGACAAAAGGAAAATATATTTGTTCGTAGAAGCTTCCAAATAGGTCACGTGGAGAGGCCTTCACTAGGATCAGACTAGCTTGGGCCACCTGTCTGCATCTGAAGTGTTAATGGAACTAGTGGGTCTTAAGAGGGGATGGAAGCTGGGGTGGGGATGAGGATGAGCTTACCAGGGCAAGGGCTACTAGGAAATGTTGAGAGCAGTTTCCCTTGAGGTCTTCCTATATTTTGTAAGAGTTTCCACAAAGTAGCTCATGGGGATGGGGGATACACTGTATCGCTGGTGTTTGTGTCTCGAGCTCAGTACCTTTACCAGCTCATGAGGCGTTTGCTGCTGAGGCAACACATCCCTTTTAAGAAGCTTCTGGAAGGCTGCTCCTGCCCGGGCTCCTTGCATTGTTCTCTCCCTTCCCCCTGCTCAGTGCTCATGGTGGTTGCCTTGTTCCAGACTTCCAGGATTAAGGCTTCTGGCTTTGTGTTTGTTTTGATCCTAAAAAACAATCTCTTCAGATTACCCTGGACCAGATACATTGTAGCCAGAGTCAGGCTCCCAGAGTTCTTAGTCTGAACCCAGGTCAAACACTCAGAAAGCAAGTGACCTAACTCAGAATAGGCACTCTAGAAACGGATTGTCTGGGGATGTGTGACTAGTTATTTACATTTTGGAACTTTCACATTGTTAGTGAGGCCTCCTGAAGGTGGGGTGGTCTGAAGAGCTGTATTTTGGACAGTCTGCATATTCTGCTAAAGGTCTGAGAAGGCGTTTAATGACATTGTCCTGCCCATGGAGTTCATTTGTTATATATGGCTGAATATGTCCAGTCTTCCCCCAAATCTTGGTGCTGTTGTATTGTCAGTTTCATGGTATTGAGCGGTGGTAGCCTTCTTAGGAGATGCTTGTCTCATGGGGACTGGGACATCCTCCATTGATTAATGCTAATCAGTGTGTATGAGTCTTGAATGTGAGTCCACCCCTGGGATTTTTGTGCTCAAAGACATTATTCTGTCCCTCGACTCTTCTGCCATGCAAGGGGACAGCACCAAGTCCTCTCAGTCCCAGCACTATCTCCTTGTGTTGATTACTGTTGAATCACCTAGGAGACAACCCTCTGGGTTATCTAGATTAGGTTCATTGATGTTGGAGAGTGGGTAGCACCGTTCTCCAAACTTGAGTCCAGACTATGCTCAAAGCAGAAAACTAGGTACATGTTATCATTCTTTGCTCCCTGCTTCCCTGACGGGGACACAGTGTGACCAGCTGCTTCAGGTCCCTACCACTGTGACTTCCCTGCTCTGATGCACTTGGAGCCCAAACACCCTCTCTTCCTAAGTTGAGTTTGTCAGGAATTTTGTCCCAGCAGAAAGCAAAGTTGCGGAGCCTTTAAAACTGTGAGCAGAACAGGCTTCTTTCGTTTATAAAGTACCCACTTTCTGATACTCAGTCATGGCATCAGCAACAGCCTGAGAGATAGACGCATGTATGATACAGTCTCAGAAGAGGAAGCCACCACTTCTGTGGGGCCAGCCTTCTGAAACCATCCATGCTTTCTATGTGGATGCCCTCAGGAATATAAGTTCCTGAATCCCCAAACCACCTCCTTAAGTAGTGAACATTCTGTTGGTTCAGCAAGTTCCTCCCCCCGCCCCCCACGGGAGTCCCAACTCCTGTGGTGAACTATGAGAGAAATAAGAAGGGCCAGCTTTTCAGATAAACGCTGCCTTTTTTTTTTTAAAACAAACCCCTAGCTTCACAACATAGTTATTTTGAATCCACTGATAATTTGGACAATTTTCCTGGAAGTCATTCACAAGTGGTTCCCTCTAACGTTGCACTCAGTTATGCTACCACATATCTGTCTGTTACTGAGAGCTGCGCTCCTGGAGTATAAATGTTTTATGTGCATTAAAGTTCTTGGCTTACATATCAAGGGGCATTGAACAATGTGATACAGAAGCCTTTGCCTTGCGACTCTGGTGTATAAAGAATTCACTGGGTTGGGTGAAATAGACTGATCTGTCAATTTCCATGCTCACTTCCAACAAGGAAGTCACTATCAGCCAAGGAACAAAAAAGTACTGTTTATGCAATTAAAAGAACAGGTTGGCTTTGCTCAATACAGAAACAAAGAAACCATGCAAGAGATACAGTGTTTCGTTAATTAGGAGACGGAGATTCTATTGAAGACACTTTGTGATTATTTTTTCTTTATGGTGGGAGCTATCAAGTGGGAAGTGCTGACTTCTGGCTTTTGTACCTATGCAGAGAAGTGGTTTTCCCATAAACACTCGAATGACCCGGGTACAGAACTTAGGGCTCCAGCTTGCTACTAGCATTCTGGGTGGTGTTTAATCTAGGAACTGCCTGTTCCAAGTCATTAAATGTTCTTCCAGATCATAAAACTGGTAACTGTCCTCTCATTTGAGATCCATTTATCTTCAGGGGATTAAATACTCAACTTCATGCCTTCATGGATAAAATCAGTCTTTCCCCTAAGCTCTTTCAGCAAAAGAGTTTGGATTCTTTGAAGAACATCCCTGCCTTTTATCCAGCTCCAGGCAATTGTTAATTCTGTCCATAGGCTCTGGGAGGTCAGCAAGACCAGAAGGGTGGTATCCTATTCTATTTCCAGAAGAGGAGAGGAAAACCTTTGTGGCAAGCCTGACCTCACAGAGGCTCATTAATGCTCTATAACTGTGAAGACCTTTCAAGAAAAATACACACACATTCGCAAACACAGACAGACACACACTACTGTCACTGTGGTACTTAGTCATTAACGTCCAGTACAAGCTGTTTCTCTGGAATGTTGAATCCAGTGTCCTCTATAGACAGTGAATGCAAACGACTTAGATTGTGAAAGTACATTAGCTTTTGATTAACCGTTGGATGAGGGCCAGTTAAATTTTTAAATCTGAATGAGCTTGCTGACTCAGGCTCCTGAGAGGCATAATGGACAACCTCAGAGCTTTCATTAAAAGGGTTTCTGGTAACTGATGTCTAGAGCAACGAGTTGACACACAATTCCCTCAACTATTCAGCTTTCATCTGCAACAGAATATGTAATTTTGGAATCCGACCAGTCTCTTGAAATTTTCAGGTAAAATTAAATTTAAAGAAGCTGGCACTCAGATGCTCTGAAGAAAGGGAAGCTCAGCGGCTCTTGACTGTGCCACTTTATCCCTTCTGAAGCTTGGATTTAATTATGTTTATTGCATTTATGGCTGCTGGAGTCACAAATCTGCTGATAACAAAATCTGGGATGGCTTGTGGGAGGTTCTCAGGAAGTAGCAGAGACCGATGCGATTTGAATATTATTTTTAACTGTGGGTTCTCTGAGCTCCGACTTCTCATCTTTGTCTATTTTTTTCATCACTAATAGGAACAAACTGTGACTTTATAGAAAGCCCAACTCTAGAAAAGCCGATAAAACTCCACAAATTGGGACCAAGGACTCTACTCTTTAGGCTGTAACCTGGAATGTGTCCATTGTCTTTTGACAGCAACCCTAGAGGTAACTGTAGGTTCTCTTTGTATCTTATAGGGAAATTTAAATGACATTGTAAACTTTCTTTCTCAGACTAGTAGGTTTTTGTTACATTTCTAAGATGGTAGCATTCCAAAGGAGAAAGAAACAATAGTTACTTTGAACATGGGTGAGTCCCTTGAATTCAACTATTGAATGTTTCTTGGATAACCTATCTTTCCAACTAGGCTGTGAGTTCCTTAAAGGCAACTATGTGTATGTATGTATGTGTATATATATATACATTTGTTTTGTTTTTGAGATAGAATTTCAGAGGTGGACCAGGAAAACTTGCTGTCCTCCTGCCTCTGTATTTTGAGTGCTAGGGTTACAGATGTTTGCCACCTACATTGACCAGCAAGTAAATCTTTTGTTCTTCCTTATTCCTCTGCCTGACAATTTAGAAACCTGGTTCTCAGGTGGTTTTAATTGTTTTACTGAGACATGTAGAGGGCAATTTTTAGGTTGTTCTTTCTCATCCACAAAAGTAGTAATAGCCTCCATCAAAATCAGTATTGGGCGCCATATACATGACTGTTGCTTGGAACACTGATAGACAAGGACTTTATGCTGGGTTATATTCATATCCATCCACACTCCCCCATTCTCTCTCTCCTTCCTTCACTGTCCTGCCGCAATCAGCTTTTAGCTCCTGTGTGTGGATGGGACTGTCACATATGAACACAAGAAATTGCAGGGATTCGGTGTTCTACCAGAAAGGAGCGAAGCAGAGGAAGGCAGTCCACGCAGAGGAAGAAGCAATGTTCAGTCAAGCAGACGGATGTGGGGAAGCCTGGCAGCCTTTTGATGGATCCCAGTGGCTTCAGCAGCCTGGGTGTCTTCCTTAGTGTGTAGTTATGGTCTCGTCTTATAAACCTACACCAGACCCTTTTTACATCCTTCCCATGCTGGTTTAAGTTCATTTTCTTATTTGTTTGGTTGGTTTTTTGTTTTTTTTTTTTGTTTGTTTTTCTCTTGAAACCTAAACAAATGCTATATGGAATGCAGACCGGTGGCTGCATGGCTGGGGGGAAGGAGGAAGAGGAAACCATCGTTTCACAGTTGTACTTTTAGATTTTGTTCTTCTTGTTTTGGTTTTTTTTTTTGAGATGGAGATTGGGCCTTATACAGTTCAAGCTAGCCTTGAACTTTTAGTTCAGGCTGGCTTTGAACTCCTGATTGTCCTGTCTTCACCTCCTGAGTGCTGGGATTGTGCATGTGTGGGCTACCATTTCTGGCTCAGTTTCTGTTTTTTGTTTTTGTTTTTTTTAAAGATTTATTTATTTATTTAATATGACTATACTGTAGTTGTCTTCAGACACACCAAAATAGGGCATCAGATCCCATTACAGATGGTTGTGAGCCACTATGTGGTTGCTGTGTATTTTACTCAGGACCTCTGGAAGAGCAGTCAGTGCTCTTTTTTTTTTATGATTTATTTATTTTATTTATATGGGTACACTGTAGCTGTTTTCAGACATGCCAGAAGAGGGCATCAGATCCCATTACAGATAGTTGTAAGCTACTATGTGGTTGCTGGGAATTGAACTCAGGACCTCTGGAAGAGCATTCAGTGCTCTTAACTGCTGAGCCATCTCTCTGGCCCTCAGTTTCAGTTTTATGAGATGAAAAAGTTATAGCGATCAACATGAATGCGCTTAACATGTATGAATGGTCAGGATGGTAAATTCTGTGTTACCCAGGGAGTTTCTTTCATTCTTTACAACTGCAACTCTGCTCAGGTCTCTATTGTCCGACATTTAGGCAACTGTTATTACCACCCTGCCAGAATAGACACCAGTGTTCCCCAAACAGCACCAAAGCTGTGATGTTCTCCAACATACAAGGGCTCTCTCTACCAAATCCAGGATCAGTCTGTACTCTTCAGCCTATCACATGGGTCTGGGAGCTTTTTCAGGCCTCCTGGGAAGCTGCTACTGGAGGAGGCAAGGAGTAGCCTTGTCCGCTGTTTTGGAGAAGTGTTTGATCTTCCTAGACTTTGGATCTTCAGTTTCAGTAAACATTTTCTTTTATTTTTTGAGACAACGTTTCTCTGTGTAGCCCTGGCTGCCCTGGAACTCAGTCTGCAGACCCTGCTGGCCTTGAATTCAGAGATCTGCCTGCCTCTGCTTCCTTACTGCTGGGATTGAAGACGTGCTACCACTGACTGCCCCTCCCCTTTTCTTTGTTTCTTTGTTTCTTTCTTTGTTTCTTCCTTTCTTCCTTCGTTTTTTAAATTTGAAATTTGTTTTACTTTGCGTGTATCAGTGTTTTATCTGCATGTATCTCTGTGTGCCATGTAAGTGTACCCACACAGGTCAGAAGAGGGCCTTGACATCCCTAGAGTTGAAATTACAGGAAGTCATGAGCTGCTATATGGGTGTTGAGAACCAAGCCTAGGTCCCCTGGAAGAGCAGCCAGTGCTCTTAACCGTGTCTTAGCAATTAAATACACACATTATTTCCTATGTATTTATTTCATTCCTTTGCAAATCTATAAACTGTTTTATGATAGAGACTGGGCTTCATGACCCTGTGTACTGTGTTCCTGGTAGACTTTTAATAATACTTAGTGAACTAAATCAAAATTGGAGAAAAGTAGCTTTGCCAGTTTTTCCCTTAAGGCAAATGCTTGAAGAAATGTTATAGACTTCAATATTTATTGAGCACTTGGTATTTGCCAGATACTATGCCAAGATTTATTTTATTTCATTATTATTTTTTGTTACAGTCTTAGTTACATATTTTGTCAGGCAGTGTGTGGAAGTCAGAAGGTAGATTATGGAAGCTGGCTCTGTCTTTCCAGCATGCAGGAAGTGAGGATTGAACTCAGGCTACCAAGGTTGCCCCAGGTTGACAGCAGATGCTCTCCCACTCTGAGCCATCGTCCCAGCTTAAGGACAAAGTGTTTTGTTTTGTTGTTTTAACATAGATTACATACTGTTACATAATTAGTCAATGATCATGTTAGGTATGGATTATTATCCTCACTCCAACAGATGAGGAAATGCAGATTCACACAGACAACTCGCCTATGATCATGTCTGTTGGTAACAGGCAAAAACCAAGTGGGTTAAACCTTTTTGGTTCCTAAGCCTATGTCATTTCTACTTTATCTCCCCACATCTCTTCTTCTTCTTCTTCTTATTATTATTATTATTATTATTATTATTATTGCTGAATTTCTTGCTTGTTTTTGTGTGTGTGTGTGTGTGATAATCTCCCCAAAGGCAGGAATCTAATTTCACTATGTTGAGTATGCTCATTAAATATTTATTGAAAAGTGGGAGAAGGGAAGAAGAGAAGAGAGGTGGAGAGAATGTGAAGGAGGAGGAACAGATGGGGGGCGGAAGGCACCGGAGAACAGGAACTGTGGGTGGAGCTGGGCCAACTGCAGGCTTGGCAGGAATCAAGCTTGCAGGAGGCTGGACTAGAGAAACACTAGCTCACCATTCCGAAACATATTTCCAACACCATCGATCACTTTCCTCGAGGGAGCGATTCAACTCCATGTCTACTATCGGATGGTCGTTGATGATAAACACTCTCTAACCCACTCTCTCTGCCCAGGGCACCTTGGCGTCCAACCTGCTTCTTACTTGTTTTGAATAGATAGCAAAAGACTTTCCTTTCTATTCAGCAAATGCAGAACTATTGCTTTTTCTTTTTTCTTAACTATCAAGTCTTCAAATAAAAGGCAAACGTGGTGCTGCCTAGCCCTGCCCCCGCAGTTGGTGGTGCACAGAAAGCTGACTGAACATATTGCATTTGTGTCTGGTTGGACATAGCTCATAGCTATATTAAGATGGCTATGAGAATTAAATAAGTTCATATATGTAATGTGCTTAGCATAGTATCTACCACTCAAAAAGCAGTAGCCTTTGTTATTGTTGTTCGTACTAGTTAAGAACTTCATGACTTCTCATGTAACATCCTGAAACAAAGTAGCACATTAAACCGTGAGTCACCTCCTGCCTTTTCATGGTGTTTCCCAAAGTGATGGCTCACTTGGGACAAAAAGCAAATTTAATGTAGTTTGGGCCAGAGGGACTTTATTAGAAGGGTTCTGAGTAGAAGCAAGGACCAGGGAGCCGGACCTCTCCTCTTTGCCAATTCTCCCAGGCTCTTTGGGATTTCATCCCTTCTCTCTGCAAGTGAACTTCCTACACACAGGTGTGAGGATAGCCACCTTGTGTCTCCTGTATCTCATCCTTCCAAGAAAGCTGCTTGGAACTTTCAAAATCCCAGGATGAATGATTATTGGCTAAGACTAAGTTGACGCCCAGCTCTGGAGAAATCATTTGAGGAGGGAACTTCAGAATCAGGATGAGCAACAACACAGGACACATAGACACACACACACACACACACACAGAGAGAGAGAGAGAGAGAGAGAGAGAGAGAGAGAGAGAGAGACAGAGACAGAGAGACAGAGAGAGACAGAGACAGAGACAGAGAGAGAGACAGAGACAGAGACAGAGAGACAGAGAGAGACAGAGACAGAGACAGAGAGAGAGAGAGACAGAGACAGAGACAGAGTAGGGACCTGTCACACAGAAAACAACAGTCTCTGTTAACCTTGCAGGTATCTGGCTCTAAAGAACATGGTGCATCTTGAGCCAAGATAGACTTGAAGACTTTTCCTTGGGCAATGGGAAACCCACATTATTCTAGCTATAAAATGTCCATCCTCTTCATGAGGAGCTTCCATGGGAAGAGAACACCCTTGCTGCTGCACTCAGCCAGGTCTGCCTACAACTCACACATTGCTCCTGACTCCCTTGGTTTCCGAACTTGTTCATATGCTACTCCCTAAGAGCTTCTCTGTCACTGAGCAGACTGGCCTGATTGTGAGCTAATTTAGATTATAATCATATACCTGGAAAAGAAAATGTCAGACATAACACTCATCACTCCATATATAAATCAAAAAGAAAGAGGCCCTCTTTGGCAAACCACAGCTTTCTAGTGATCCGAGGATAAATGGAACGCCTGCTGCGTAAGCAGGGGAGACACGGTGAAGAACAGTTATCTGCTGTCAGCTGCGGCTATGGCTGTGGTGGTTTGATCTGGGACCACCATTTCAGTAAGGAATCTGGAGGGCTAGAACAGTGTCTATATGTTTAGGGGCCAAGGGTTAAGCCATGAGGAAGGCGCATAGTTGGCGTACCCAACATGCCCGGAAAGGGAAGGGCTCTGGATTCTAGAATATTTGCCTCCTGGATTTGGAATAGTTGCAAATACATGAAAATACTCATGGGATGGACTCAAGTCTAAGTGCATGAATATTGTTTGAACTTTACCGACATTTTTTACAGACAACATGAAGGTAACTTTATGCAGTATTTATGTTGCCTGTGTTTCAGCCTCTGTGGAAGGCAGCTCCAGAGGGTTTGGGTCATGCTAGCTTCAAAACACTTCAAGTTTTGGAACACTGCAGTTTCTATGTTCTAAGGTCAGGTGCTCAGGTCTTAGAGCTCCCCAAAGCATGGGGCATGTGATGAGTGATTGAGTTCGCCCTGACCCAATATCCTCCTTCCCCACCCCGTCTCCTTTGCCTTTTATGAAACAATGCATGAGGAAGACCCACACCAGGTACCAGCACCTTGAAATTGGTCTTCTTAGCTTCAAGAACTACAAGGAGCACTTCTCTATAAGTTAATCTGTGTGTGATATTCTGTTATATCAGTACAATGAAGACTAAACCACTGCACAGTCAAAGGATGACAGGTAACCAGCGTGACAAGTCCGGAGCTTGTCGGAGGTCGGGGCTGTGGGAGGTACGGGTCTTATACCAGTATCATGGCCAATAGAAGAGCGGCAGCTCTTGCTCTGGGTCTACAGACGATGTAAAAGCATCTGGTTGGAGGAGTGACATAATTACTGTGTTTAGAATAAACCGGGGCGGGGGGCGGGAGGGAGAAATGGGAAGAATGTTCAAAGCTCTTAGAGCAACACAGGGAGCAGGTCGTACTTACAGGAGGCAACAAAGGTAAGGGAGTTCACAGGGAATTGTGGGCATGTCTGGGTGTTTCCGCCTCCATATTCCCCTTGCCTAGGCATTGAAACAGCACATCACTGGAATGGAGAATTTCCGTGAAGTGTAGTTTCCTCGCCTCTGCAGTGGGAGCAAGATTTTTCCTTCAAAGCTGATTGAGCTCTTTTTCTGTCACTATGAAAAACACTTAATGTAATTGAAACATGAAGAGCAGAGGCCACAGTCTTTGGATTTCCAATTGATCAATCGGTTTGATTGCTTCTGAGCCTACGAGGCTGTAGTCTGTGGTAGCAGCATGCAGCTCTACTGATCTCTTCCCTGTGGTGAGGAAAGCAAAGCTTCCACAGAACAGGATAGGTTAAGGGTCCTTGTCCCCTCGGAAGCACGCCCGCCAAGATCTGCAGACCTCTGGGGGTGTGCTTCCGGGCACAGGCTCCAGCACCCTTCAACTCTCCTGAGCTGGAGATCAGGCTGCTAGCACCCTGGCCTTCTATAACAGAGGGTTATTGAAGGAACCCAGTAATAAAACTTGCATAAAGTACTTAACAGAGCAGCTACAACATCAGGCTAAAATGTGGATATATTAATAAATATGAGACAATTTTGAAAGCATTGCCTTTGGAGAGATGGTAGAGGGTAACATTTTGATCTTCAGTTTAGACACTAAAAATAAATAAAAAAGGTTCTGGGTTTGCGAGTCAGTTTTAACTTCTTTTGTGTGCTTTCTATTGGTGTTTGAAAATTCTCAATAATGAATCTGTGGGCCGGAGACAGGAATGAGAGGAGAAGCTCTCTTGGAATATCAGTTTTCAGACAGCCGGTTTCAGATGCTGAGACTTTCTTCTGCTCCTTTGAATGTCCCATTTCTCTGACTTTGGTGGATGTGAGCGTCATCTTCACCGCCTCCCCTCCTCCTCTCTTTTTAGTTAAGGGTAAAGTGAGCTTTTGAAGTGGATATAAAGCAAGAACAACAACTTCCCTCTCTTAGGAGCCTCTTAATCCTTCAAAAGAGCAAGCGCGTCTGTTTAAGGGCGGAGTCCCTTGAGCTGTAGCCATTCATCATGATAACTATATTTGATCTCTTTGAAGTCAAAAGATTCCACTGAGGAGATGGGGCTCTTTGTTGGAATTTACTGAATATCCAAAAAGGGGTTCTAAGGCTTCTTAAATGATCATACCAAAAGGGGAAATGATACCTGCGGTTGGGGAGAGGGGAAAGGGCAGAAGTCGCTGGAGAAGTTGACCACCAAACCTCATCTTAAAACCATCTCAAGAGCACTGATGCTGGAAGAAGCCCTAAGATGTATGTGCTCCCTGGACACAGAAAGGTCCTCCCAGCTGACGTCCAGCTGACATGCAGAGATTGCCTGCTGTAGAACAGAGACTCCTGGAAAACAAACAAACAAACAAACAAACAAAAGACAGCAAAGATGATTTGATTTCTGGTCCTCACTCAAAAAGCATGAAAATAAAATCTCATCCTGGTAAATCCTAGATTTCTGTATTTTCTAAAACCCCTTACATTTTCTGGAAGTTTCTACTGTGCAGCCGGAATCCAGTCACACCGATGATGAAAGCATCAGAAACCCTGACAGAAGCCAGGCAGTGGTGGCTCACACCTTTAATCCCAGCACTTGGGAGGCAGCGGAAGGCAGATTTCTGGTCTACAGAGTGAGTTCCAGGACAACTAGGGCTATACAGAGAAACCCTGTCTGGAAAAACCAAAAAAAAAAAAAAAAAAAAAACAAACCCCTGACAGAGAGGATGTACTTTTCCTGGCGATCTGTGGAAGCAGTGATAATGCCAGCAATGGCTGTCATAATGCTGTTAGTATTAATATCACTCATTGATCTCTGAATGTGTTAGATAAATGTCTCAGGGTTTCTATTGCTGTGAAGAGGCACCATGATCATGGAAATTCTTACAAAGGAAAACATTTAATTGGGGCTGGCTTACGATTTAGAAGTTTAGTCCATTCTTGTCAGGGTGGGAAGCATGGCAGCGTGTAATCAGACAAGGTGCAGGAGAGTAGCTGAGAGTTCTACATACAGACCCGCAGCAGCACACAGAGGAGACCCTGGGTCTGACTTGAGCACTTGAACCTCAAAGTCTGCCCCCAGTGGTAGACTTCCTCCAACAAGGCCACACCTACTGAAACAAGGCCACACCTACTGAAACAAGGCCACACCCACTCCAACAAGACCACACCTACTCCAACAAGGCCACACCCACTCCAACAAGACCACACCTACTCCAACAAGACCACACCCATTCCAACATGCCCACACCTACTCCAACAAGACCACACCTACTCCAACAAGACCACACCTACTCCAACATGCCCTCACCTCCTAAAGCGCAGCTCCCTAAGCCTGTGGGAGCCATATTTTAGTCCCTAATAGCCCCACGGTTGTTATTATTAAATATACCCATTTTATAGATGAGAAATACAAAGCACAAAAATTTACATGGTTTTCCAGTGTTTCCTGATGTTGAAGCTGGGAATCAGTTTTCTTCACTGGTACACCGACTACCACCTGCCGTGTCCTGATGGTGGGCCAGGACAGTGCTGTGGTCAGTCAGCATTTCATCTCAGCCATGTTAGTGGAGACATTCATAATCCAGTAACCTCTCCCTAAAAAGCAGAATAAAGCTAATCAAAGTGATACAAGCAATCTCTCTTTTACACTGATTGATTGATTGATTGATTGATTGATTGATTGATTGATTGATTGATTTGAGTGTGTGAGCTACAGCATGCATGTGGAGGCCTGTTCTCTCTTTGCATGGGTCCTGGGGATCAACATTAGGTCAGCAGGCTTGGTGGTAAGTACTTTTACAAACCGAGTCATCTTGTCGGGTCCTCTAGCTCTCTTTTAAAGGTATATTGAAGGACTAACCAGTAGATTGTGATTCCTTTGGGAATCTCATAATTAGAATAAGCCCATGGTATGAGTTAGTTCCGTAAGTTTTCTATAATTTCTATAATTGTCAATCAGTATGTGATGTAAGATAAATAAGATCCATGCCCCCCCCAACCCCAAATGGTCTTTCCTTTTGTGACAAATTATTCTTGGCGATGCAATCAGTCAGTTGGGTTACTAGAACAGATGGGAAATGTTTCTTCCAGAATTTTCAAAACTGAAATGATTTCTATTCGGTCTGGTGATAAATGTCAGTTAGATAGTTCTCCCTTCACAGGAAAAAAATTAGTTTGAAAAAGAAAATATCAACCCTGATTGCCAAGAGCAATTTAGTTTCTCAAGTGAAACAAGCAAAATAAACCAAATCCCCCAAAACGAGGAACAAGCTGTTTTCAGAGGGAAAAATCACATCTGGGGAGTTTTACAGTATCTTTATAAAAGTTCCAGTGACCTATGCTTTAGCATAACAAATGGTTCTTGTCTTATTAGACCAGTCCTGACGCAGCTCCAACATGGTTATGTCGGCAAAGATGAAAAGATCTCTGATATTGAAGCCATCACTCAGCTGGACATAAATGCTGTTTGTAAAATATGCCTTGTGCATGCTCATTACCACAGGAGCGACCAACAAGTAACAACTGGCCAGCAAAATAAACGATCCTCTGGTAAACAGCGTGTTAAGTCCTCTTCGCAAGCTAAGCTTGAGAGGACACCACTCCAGGCTGAGGTAAAGCTGAGGCCGGAGGGCTAGAAGTTCAAGACTAACAAGGCAGTGGACTTAACCTCAATTTAAAGACATGTATTAGGAATTCTTTTTAGAGCCTTTTAAAATGTGTGTGTGTATGTGTGTGTGTGTGTGTGTATACATGCATATGCATGCAGAAAGAGACCAGAGGAGGATGTCACATACCTTGGAGCTAGTTACAAGCGGTTGTGAACCACCTGAGATGCAGGATGGGATGCAAACCCAAGTCCTCTGGAAGGGTCGAAAGTGGTCTTAATCACCTAGCCATTACTCTGGCCCCTTCAGTATGTCTTTTTTCATTTGTGTCTTTAACTATGACGTCAGAAATCAGAACTATAAATAGTGTGCATCTGACAGGACCCTGGTAGGACTGAATACCCATGTGTACAATAGTCAGCTAGTTAACTGAAATACTCTTTTTAATCTCAGCCCACTTGTTATTTCTTATTCTGTGTTATACATAGCAGATCACTGTCTCTGAATATATATGTGTATGTATATGATATATGTATATGTGTATATGATATATATGTATATGTGTATGTGTGTATGATATATATGTATATATGTTATATATGTATGTGTACATGATATATATGCATATATGTATGTGTATGTATGTTATATATGTATATGTGTGTATGATATATATGTATATATGTTATATATGTGTATGTGTACATGGTATATATGTATATATGTATGTGTATGCATGTTATATATGTATATGTGTATGCATATATGATATACATGTATATATGTATGTATATATGTATATGCATGTGTATAATATGTGTATGTGTATATGATACATATGTATATGTGTATATGTATGTGTGTATATGTATATGATATGTATATGTATATGATATATACATATGTGTATATGTATATGATATATGTGTTTATGTATATGATATATATGTGTGTATGTGTGTTTGTGTGTTCACATGTTCATGTGGGGGCACGTATACCTGCATATGCATGTAGAGCCTACAGGTCAGTCTCAGGCATGTTTCCTCAGGTGCTATCCACCTTATATTCTGACATAGGTCCAGGTTCCTGCTTTGAGTTCCTGCCCAACCTTCCCTTCATGATGGACTGTGATGTGGAAGTGTTGACCTCATACTAGGTTGACCTGGAACTCACCAAGTAGATTACACTGAGTCTTTAGAAGGCTAGACATAGGGAAAATAGATGTATGAGGACTAGTAGCAGCTTGGACATGCTAGTAATAGATCATATTATTATGATACTTGTGGGTATTTTGAAGATAAAAACAGAGTGGCTATTGAACAACAAAAATCAAGTACCGTGCAAAAGATGTCCTGGATATTTCCCAAGCGAAGCTAGAAATGACGGCCAAGACCTTGATGTGTTCTGATTGGGAAGACTGAAGTCTTCAGTTTGGTGAGACAGCAGCAGCCAGAAGCAAGATCCTGCATGACAAACCCTTTGAGAGTGGCTGTCAGGAGAGTTGGACCCTGTCTTCCCTTTGCTGGTGCCAAGTGGCCCTCCGTGGATGAGATTCCCCAGGAGGAGCTTCAGAGACTTGTCCATACATGTACTTCACACTGTCCGCAGCCCCTGCAGCCGCTGTTCTAGATCCGATGCCTACGTGTGCGAGCAACCAGGAATACATTGCCAGCAAGGCAGCACAAAGGCACATCCTTGTGTCTTGATCCTTCCTGTGACTAACTCACCTGTGCCTCTGTCCCTGTCCTCAACCCTGTTGACTTTCACATTGGGAATATTGGGAATGTAACCACTATAAAGGGACAAAGGAATAGTCAGCCTCCTGTTAGTCACAAGCCTTTCCTTTTTATGTCTGTCCCATTGTCTCTCTAATAGGGATATTGACATGCTAAGGAGAAGAAACAAATGCTTATTGAGCGCCTACTGATTGGGGTTAATACTAGTCTGATGACACTAAAAAGCCCAGAGATGCCGACCTGCAGCACTTCCCCTGGAGGTAGCCTGGGCGAGAGAGCTATGATGAGAGACTGTCAGGGAATAGGAAATCAAAGAGCCTCTTGAGTATTATGTGAGTTTTATCCTACACTTCATTGTGGAGCGCACTGGCAAACTGGACCAGTCTACAGGGTTTAGAGACATGGTCCAGAGTCGAGCCAGGGGTGGGGAAGGGAAATCTCTCTCCTAAACACAAACTCGAATCTTATAGTCATGCCTTGGAAAGGGAGATTTCAAAGGATGGTGAGGGAATCTAAATCCACTTGACAGGAGAGAAATGAGCAAGAGTGCCTCTCTCCCTTCTCCCGAGAGATTGCCACATTCCAGTGTTTCTGGGTTTCTTTTTGCTGCTGTCATAGAAATAAATCTCTGATGAAAGCAACATTATTGCTTTTGTCAAAAGCAATAGTTAGTCAAGCTCACAGTTTCGGGGTCCAGGGCGTCAGACAGGAAGAAGACAAGACATAGCACACCTGAAAGCAAAGAGAAGCCCATGCATCCACGATGCCTGCTTCCGTTTGCTTATGCCCTGCTGACTTTCTTCTATACTTCAGGGGATTGGCATGAAATGGTGCCAATCACACGCAGAGTGGGTCTGCCCAACCCAGTTTACATCCAAGACAGTCACTCAAAGCTTTGCCCCATGCCAGCTTTATCTAGAAGTTCCTTATTGGGGATCCCTTCTAGGCTGTGCCACAACCAAGCAGCACACTGTCTTCTTCAGGTTGCTGGGGACAGCCTGGCCTCACACTAGTCTCTCAGTTCTAAGCTGTTCCTTTCAGCAGGATCTCTGTCTGTTGCTTCGTAGTGAAGCGCTTCCCAGACGCCTGCAGTCCATCCAGATATGAAAGCTTCCCATTATCCTTTGCTCCTCAAAGAGTTAAATGGGATCATGGTATTTCAATGTCTTAGCCTTCTGTTTATGTGCTTGAAGCTAATAAGTGTTACATGTATGTAAAATTTCTGTGTCATAAGACCTGTTGCCACTATGAAAGATTAGAGTTCTTTATGCTTCACTTTAAGATGCGCACATATGTGTGGATGCGTATGTAATTCTATATAGATATTCTGAGGTGATTTAATGTTTTAAAAGAGTACCATGTCTATTCTCTTTTATAGTATATGTAAATTGATATATAATTATGAAACTATTAAAAAAAGTCTGGGATGGAGTATACATGTTTTCTGTGTCTCAGTCACAATTAAGTTTTATTAAAGTCCTCCTGGGCTCCGGAATTCCCAACACTGCTACTGTTCCCCTCCCCCACATACACCTCAGACACTTCAGACTGTTTCCCCATGCACCTCGGAGTTCTTCTCCTTGTCCATTTAGAACTGTGCTAATCTTTGAGTTCACCCATTTCCAAAAGGTAAATTGAGGCTCACAGAGACATTTGCCTCCTGTCCTCCTGTGCTGGGCTCCATGCGCCTTACCAAATAAACACGCCCTTTCCCATGAACTTTACTCAACCTTGTCCATCCAAGGATCTCCACCTTGGCTGTCTTGTTCTACACTTACGCCGTGTTTTCTGGGTGTCTCTCTGGCTTCGTAATAAGGTCAATATATTTCATGTCTCAGACCTCAGAGACAATACCAGGTGTATGGTTGATGATTACTGGACAGTCTCTGTCAAATCCTGTGGTTGACAAAGTTGTTATTTCACACACTGGGTCTACAGGGGAAGTTTCCCCAGCCGTGTGTGCCGGCTCTGGTGAGAGCCTGGAGATGTTGGCCCTGGTGGATCTTGATGCCTGCTCTCTCTCTAGACCTGCTTTTACCCTGGCCAATATAGAATGCCCCTGCCCCCACCACCACTTTGAGATTCCTCTGCTCCACTCTTTGGTCTGCTTCTGGTAAATGTTCTGGGTCCATCCCTGGACTCAACAGTGAGCCTCTTGTCCAGTTTACATCACAGGCTTACTCCTCTTTCTTCTCTGCTCCTTTGGAAAGTGTAACTGTTTGCTGTGCTCAGTTATACATGGTGACAGTGTTTTTTGCACAGACATTATATAGGTAAATGTCATGTGCTGTTTAAGCTTAGTCAGAAGCTGCTTCCAGAGGAAGGGTTTGATCCTCTTGCTTCAGACCTAAGTATATTTTTATCTCAAAGTGTCCTCCAAATTCCCTTTTCCTGGGTCAGGCTGGCCCCTGACTCTGTGACAAAACAGGCAGAAGTAAAAGCTCTGTGCCTTTGAACATCTAAAAGGTGAGGTAGCTCCCTGTGACAGGATGCTTCTTGTGGGAATGTCTTAAGGAGCTCATCACGGGAGCCTGGATGCCTAAAAACCCCCAATCGCTGACTCCAGCATCACGGTGGGGGCTCACTAGATGACTTCCAGTAGATGTTGAAATCACCAGCTTGATGATGTTTTGCACTGTATTTACCGTTTATCTCGATCTACCACTTGTATTGATTCGAGACAAAAAGCAGGGCCAGTTCTGCAAAGACTGCCTTAAGTCAAAAAAGATTGCCTTGTGTGTTCTGGGGGGTTTGCCTGAGAAGTATGAAAACCTCATAGTCTAACACTATGTATCCAGGTAACATTAATTTATTAGATGACCTTACATGCATATACTTTGTATTCAACTCTCTTTTAATAAAATGGTAACATTAATTTATTATATAACCTTCTATGTGTATACTTTATATTCAACTCTCTTTTAATAAAATGGTAGCATTAATTTATTATATGACCTTCTATGTGTATACTTTGTATTCAACTCTTTTAATAAAATGGTGACATTAATTATATGACCTTATATGTGTATACTTTCTATTCAACTTTCTTTTTATAAAATGGTAAATTTATTTATTCTACTGTCTCAGTATTAAGAGAGGAAATAAAATAAAAGGGATCCAGTAATTAGAAAGAAAAAGCTCGGTGTAGTGACAGGCACCTTTAATCCCAGCACTTAGGAGCCAGAGGCAGGCAGATCTCTGTGAGCTCAAGGGCAGCCTGGTCTACAGAGTGAGTTCCAGGACAGTCAGAGTGACATGTCTTGGGAAAAAATATTGAAAAGATGTAAGAATGGAAATATTTTTAGTAAAGGCCGATTTGTGTATGAAGATGAGGCTGCCTGGAGGTTTTCCAGAATGGAAGAGAAAATGGGACGACCAAAGCAAATAACAAAAGCTATGAGTCCGTTATATGAGCCCATAGAAGGTGAGACTTAGATGCTAAGCAAGATTTACTTAGAAGTATGTGGGGTTTGCCTAGGCTTTATCTAGATGTGACACAGTAGCAAATAGAAACAGGCTACTGTTACCAACCTTGTAAGGTCCTTCACCAGTCTGGTGAAGGACATACACACTAATCTTCCCCCTCAGGAAGAAGCCAGCCCCATCCGGCTGGAAGAGCTCTGTGGAAAACCACTGTGTCCCCTTCATCATCGACATATACAAAGGAAAGTTGGTCGGGCGTGTGAGCGATGGTCATGCCATTATGAAAAGTTCTTCCCTTTTTGTGAAATGGTGACAGTTTTCCGCACCCACAGTAATTAGCATCCCAGAAGGAACGCCTAGATCCCAGCTTTGAGTCACTCCTGCAGACCCCTGACAAGGGCTGGCCATAACAGCTAGAGACTGAATTCCTGCCACATCACTGCAGTTGCTAATGACAGCTGGCCATAAGAGATGGACATCACTCATACATCCCATTACTCCCTCCTCACTATTCATTTCTAGAAAAAAACAAATAAAAACCGAACAAACAAACAAAAAAAAAAAAACTCAAACAAATCTTCCCCTCAGTCCATCTTTTCCAATATAACCACAATGGCTTGTAAGCGGACATCAGGTTCCACTGTACAGAAATGCCCCCATAGCTCCTCCTGAACCATCTCAAAACAAACAAAGAACTAAACAAAACTTAGCTGGAAAGGAAATAATTTAAGCAAGATGAGATAAAATAACTATTCAGTGTAGCCAGAAAGAATCAAAAGGTGACCTGCTGGGACGTTTTGTTTGTGAGGAAAACGGAAAGCCGATAAACATAAAATAATGAATTTTAAAGAGAGGAATAGTGCAAGGAGATAAGGATGGGTCAATTTGCATTCTTCTGCATGTTGACCTCCAGCTGAGCCAGCACCATTTGTTGAAAAGGCTATCTTTTTTCCACTGGATGGTTTTAGCTCCTTTGTCAAAGATCAAGTGACCATAGGAGTGTGGATTCATTTCTGGGTCTTCAATTCTGTTCCATTGATCTACATGTCTGTTACTGTACCAATACCATGCAGTTTTTAACACTATTGCTCTGTAGTACAGCTTGAGGTCCGGGATACTGATTCCCCCAGAGGTTCTTTTACTCTTGAGAATAGTTTTAGCTATTCTGGGTTTTCTGTTATTCCAGATGAATTTTTGAATTGCTCTTTCTAACTCTATGAAGAATTGAGTTGGGATTTTGATGGGGATTGCATTGAATCTGTGTATTACTTTTGGTAAGATGCTCATTTTTACTATATTAATCCTGCCAATCCATGAGCATGGCAGATTTTTCCATCTTCCGAGGTCTTCTTCAATTTCTTTCTTCAGAGACTTGAAGTTCTTGTCATACAGATCTTTCACTTGTTTGGTTAGCGTCACACCAAGATACTTAATATGGTTTGTGGCTATCGTAAAGGGTATTATTTCTCTTACTTCTTTCTCAGCCTGCTTATCCTTTGAGTATAGGAAGGCTTCTGACTTGCTTGAGTTGATTTTATATCCGGCCACTTTGCTGAAGTCGTTTATCAGCTGTAGGAGTTCTCTGGTGGAGTTCTTTGGGTCGCTTATGTATACTATCATATCGTCTGCAAATAGTGATAGTTTGACTTCTTCCTTTCCAATTTGTATCCCTTTGACCTCTTTTTCTTGTCTAATTGCTCTAGCTAGAACTTCAAGTACTATATTGAAAAGATATGGAGAGAGAGGGCAGCCTTGTCTAGTCCCTGATTTTAGTGGGATTGCTTCAAGTTTCTCTCCGTTTAGATTGATGGAAAAAAGATAGCCTTTTCAACAAATGGTGCTGGCTCAGCTGGAGGTCAACATGCAGAAGAATGCAAATTGACCCATCCTTATCTCCTTGCACTAAGCTCAATTCTAAGTGGATCAAAGATCTCCACATAAAACCAGACACACTGAAACTAATAGAAGGGAAACTAGGGAAGAACCTTGAACATATGGGCACAGGGGAGAATTTCCTGAACAGAACTCCAATAGCTTTTACTCTAAGATCAAGAATAGACAAATGGGACCTCATTAAATTACAAAGTTTTTGCAAGGCAAAAGACACTGTCAAAAAGACAAAGCGGCAACCAACTAACTGGGAAATGATCTTTACCAACCTTACATCCGACAGAGGGCTAATATCCAAGATATACAAAGAACTCAAGAAGTTAAACTCCAGAGAGGCAAGTAACCCTATTAAAAAATGGGGTACAGAGCTAAACAAAGAGTTCTCACCTGAAGAATATCTAATGGCTGAGAAGCACCTAAAGAGATGTTCATCATCCTTAGTCATTAGGGAAATGCAAATCAAAACAACCCTGAGATTCCATCTCACACCAGTCAGGATGGCTAAGATCAAAAACACAGGAGACAGCAGTTGTTGGCGAGGATGTGGAGAAAGAGGAACACTCCTCCACTGCTGGTGGAATTGCAGGCTGGTACAACCACTCTGGAAAGCAGTCTGGCGGCTCCTCAGAAAACTGGGCATGACACTTCCGGAGGATCCGGCTATACCACTCCTGGGCATATACCCAGAGACTTTACCTGCATGCAATAAGGACACATGCTCCACTATATTCATAGCAGCCTTATTTATAATAGCCAGAAGCTGGAAAGAACCCAGATGTCCCTCAATGGAGGAATGGATTCAGAAGATGTGGTATATTTACACAATGGAATACTACTCTGCAATTAAAAACAATGAATTCACGAAATTCCTAGGCAAATGGTCAGAACTTGAAAATATCATCCTTAGTGAGGTAACCCAATCACAAAAGATCACACATGGCATGAAGTCACTGATAAGGGGATATTGACCCAGAATCTCAGAATACCCTAGACACAATCAGCATATCAATAGATTTCTAAAAAGATGGAAGGAGAGACCCCTGGTCCTGGAAAGACTGGATGTAGGGGAACGCCAGGACAGAGTAATGAGAGGGGGTTGAACGGAGAAAAGAGGGAGGGAAGGGGGCTTATGGGACTTTCGGGGAGGGAGGAAACGGGAAAGGGGAAGTGATTTGGAATGTAAATTAAAAAAATAAAATAAAATAAAATTAAAAAAAAAAAAAAAAAAGAGAGGAATAGCTGGATGCTCTATTTATACTTTCTAATAATAAAGGAATGAAGTGAAGTTGAAAAATACAAAGGCAGAAAAATGTAAAGCAAATTATGAGTTTTTTTTTAACTTAGTAATTAATTTTAGAAACATAATAATGGAATAATTGCCACAGACGCTTCAGAGGATGCAGGGAGACCGGGCATCTGTGTGAATGAGGATGCCTTTTGCAGAAAAATAATTAGAATAAAAATAATGAGCTCTAGGATGGCCTGAGGCTTTGGAGGGACACTGATCATGTAAACCAAAGAAAACGCGCCCACCTGACATAATATTGTCAGCCTGCTGGGCTGCTTGGCAACTATGAGTCTTCTGGGGAATGTGGGAGGTTAACCTCTGCTACCTTGGTGATTCTATCTGTGCCATCACACCCTCAAAGGCCACCATGCCGGCCCGGGACCACTGCTCCACTGTTTATTCAGACATATTTCCGGTGTCTGGCTAGCTCTGAGTGCCCATATTTTTTCTCCTTTAATGAGGCTGATTTTTTTCTTCTTATTTTGAGTGATCATTTCCAGTTTCACCCTTTCCAATCTTCCTCTAATAAATATTTCTTTTTAACTAGTCTGCATATTTAAAAGAAGATTGGTGGAGCCAAGAATCTGTCGGTTAGGATGTTATTATTTATGCAGAGGAGACATGAGAGAATCTTAGTGACTGACATTTCCTTACCATCCTCCTAGCTATTAAAAGTGGGGCTGTTGTTGATTATATCTGCAAGCCTGGGGTTTGGGGAGGATGCTTCCTGGTGAAGACTGAACCTTTCACTTTAATTCTCTCCTTGGAGCCATTCGTTATACAGTGAGAGATACCAGAGACTGTCAGGTCCGCTCTCCACTCAGGGGAAGTGTGTAGCTTCCTAGTATACTTGCCTTGAGGTACACATCAAATCTTCCATAAGTTATCACTCAGTCTAAAATCTAAGCATTATTTATTGTTCCTTGTATTCATCCTGTGTTTCAGTCTGCTTTAAAAACTGTAAGGAAACTCAGGAAAGCTTGCCAGTGGGTCTTCAGAGCTGTGCTCCCTCATTGCTTGGAGACAAAGCTTGATTGAGTTACATGTGAGCTGTGTGTTTGCTGGAAGGGGCAGGGGGTTGACAGCAGGAGTAATAGAAGTAATACATCTCTATTATTTTCTTGTATTCCTCATAAAAAAAATACTCCAGGAATAGGTAGTTTATGCTGTGATGCTCATGAGTTCAACAAACTAAATCTTAACCCTTCAAAGATGTTTGAAACAGTACAGATTCCGCCAAGCCCTCAAACAAAAGAGCAAAATCCTTAGCTGGAGTCCAAAGTTGTAACAGTAGCACTGGGCAATGTGTCTCTGACCCGCCCCGCCAGGTGCCCAAGGATCACTCCAGCTCTCACGTGCGCACCAACACCCACTCAGCTCACTGCTGTGAACCTCTGCTACATGAGTAACCAAGGCAGGTTTAGAGGAATAATCAAGCTTGCTTTCTGGTTCTTTTGTCATGTCATGGCCCTACCAGATTCTTGGGCCTCATTGTAAGGAACGGACAGAAACCAAGCCAAGGACTTTCCACTTATTTAGATAATTCTGATGCTTTAGCTCATTTGGAATTTTGAGCCTGCTAACAATGTTCAAGACTGTTTGTTTTATAAATGTAGGCACTGACAAAGAATGAGCCATGGGTTTGGTTGTAGGGCTGGGGCGGCTAGCTCTTTGTCCAATTCTCCAGGCATTATATCCTGCTACTTACATAACCAGAAGGGCTGTGTCTAGTGATAAACAGCAATGTCCTAAAGTGACGGCTACCAATGAGTCTGATAAATCACAGAAAATGTTCACAAATGCTTTCTAGATACAGATTTAATATTTACTCTTTTTATTCCGTAACTAATTTTCCTATAAAGACACGGTGTTTTTTTTTTTATGCTCCAAAATGCTTTCAGATTACATTCCAATTAAAAAGGAAAAACGTGGGACTCCTGCTTAAAATCAGCAGTGTTCACATTGACTTTCTCTTCTCTTTTAATTTAAAAATTTGCATCTGTTTTGCAGAGTGATCTGGGCGAACGGCTTACAATGGGAAGAATCATAAGCCTGGTTTTAATTTACTTGTGTACATTTTCAAAATTACTGTGCCTGGAGTCTTACAAGACTGATGTTTTTAATAAGTAGAATGTCATGTTATCAGGATTTGTGGGGCCTGGCTATCATTTTTCAGATGTGTGTGTATATGTGTGTGTTGGTGTGGTGTGGGGTATGTGTGTGTGTGTGTGTGTGTGTGTGCATTGTGTATATATGTGTGTGTTGGTATGGTATGTGTGCGCATTGTGTATGTGTGTGTGTGTTGGTGTGGTGTGCGTGTGTGCACATGTGCATTGTGTATGTATGTGTGTGTTGGTGTGTGTGTATGTGTGTGTGTTGGTGTGTGTGTATGTGTGTATGTATGTGAGTGTTTTCTCTTTTGTGGTTCTTCTTTGTCTCTGAGCACTGTTCAGGCACTCTCCCTGCACTGTCACAGCTAGGTTTCTCCTGATGAAAGGGCCCCATAATTCTTTTCTATAGTTTTCTTCCTTGTGTCAGGACTCCAAGCCCCAGTCTGAAAGCTAGTATGTTATTTTTCTTAGGGATTGTTTATTTCATTTGAGAGTTTTTTTTTTAATGTTCTTCCTGTTTTTCTTACTGTGACTGATATTTTTTACACAGAGCATTATGAAGCAAACCTCAAGTGGTCAAAGGTATCTTGGCGTTTTCACTGAGGTTACCGGGTAAGAGTGTAACACTTTAAGACTGTAACACTTTAAGAATGTGCCCATGGTTATCGGGATTTCTCATAACCAAAGCAGTCCTGGCCAATTCTCAAAGTTATAAGCATGGCTCCCTATTCATTTGCACAGTTCTTCAGTGTCTGACCATTCTTAAAAGTTGCTTTATTTGGACTCTTGACGATGTGGTAGAACTCACTAAGAATTATCTTCAGAAATAAGTTATCTACTAGGAGAATGATGACTGTGGGAAATAAAATCTTGTGATTTTGTAAATGTAGGTTATCTGATTCAAATAGGAACTTTGCTCATTTTTATTGACAGACTGGCGGGGAAGACACTTTGGGTTTGTAATGATGAAGGAGAGCCCAGAGCTTTGCACGTGGTGTGGCAGGTACATGCCCTGTCACTGAGCTACACTCCCCTCTATCCCCAGACTATAACTGCTAGTTTTAAAGAAAAGGTGTGGTTGATCTTTTCCATGAAAGAAAGTTGCAGTGATTGACTTCCTGTGCAGAATGAAGGAAGCTCCACACCTTTATTCCTTTCCACACTGTGTGAAGGAGAAAGGCGGGAAGTCCACTGGGTGTCACTATCTGAAGGAGGAAGGCCAGGAAGCCTACCCAGTGTCTTGCAGCAGCTAGTGCAGGGTCATAATCACTTTTTCCTGACACCAGTCTCTGGTGGTGTTTATTTCCCCCCACGCCCTGCACCCCGTATGCCTCTTTTTCTTTTCTTTTTCTCAAACTCTCCTGATTCAGTTGTGCATATCTATATGGTATATGCATGTGTATGTGTGTGTGTGTGCACGTGTACAAGTGTTTATGTGCACGCATGGGTATGACTATGTGCGGGTGTGGGTTTGTGTGTGTTCTTGTGTGTAGTGTATGTACCTGAGTATGTGTGTGAGTGTGTGGGTGTGTTCATGAGTGTGTGTATGCATGTATGTGCATGAGTGTGTACTGATCATCTGATACGTTGCACACTGGATCTGACTTTTAGTACTGTTTGCTCTTTTGGTGAACGTTTCACTGGGTTTTGAGATTTTGACCCAGGTGTTGTTCTTTGTCTGTCTTCTTGTTTGGTTTACCACTTAGGTAGGTCACCTAACTCTCTCTCTCTCTCTCTCTCTCTCTCTCTCTCTCTCTCTCTCTCTCTCTCTCTCTCTATCTATCTATTTATCTATCTATCTATTTTTAAGGCTAAGTATTTCTAGTTAAATTTGAATTTTCTTCTACTCTCCCAAGTTAAATGTTGGAAGGCAAAAACACTTGATTCAATTTTGGGAGAACTGGGGGTTTTTAACCTGGCTCTGCCACTGATTAGCTGGGCAGGAAGACATTTTTTTCCTAGTAGCCTATCTATGACATAAAGAACGTAGACACCATTGATCCTTAAGGTAAACATTCTCACTTCCGAGCTTGACTATCAAGTTCTGTCCCTGGGACCCACCACGATGGAAGGAAAGCACCAATTTCCACAAGTTGTCCTATGATCTCCAAACATACATGTGTCCAACAGAGAGAGGCAGAGACAGACAGAGACAGACAGACAGACAGAGAGACAGACAGAAGACACACACACACACACAGAAAGAGAAAGAGAGAAAGAGAGAGAGAGAGACAGAGGTAGAGACAGAGACAGAGAGAAGAAGAAGAAGAAAATGAAGATGTAAAGTTATCTGTGTCTTGCTGTTTTTCTGTTGTGGATCGTTTTGTACTGACTCAGATATCTTTCAATATTCTTTTTCCTTGCAAGAAGGTGGAGTAAGTGTTGGTGAATGTCAAATATTGTACTTTGTCTAGTACTTTACCATTGTTCAGGCACCTGCACGCTGCCTCCTGTTTGGACCCTCATCACTCTGAAATGGACGCTGGCAGGCACTGTGACTACACCTGTCTTATACACATGAAAACGAAGGGGCTGAGGTTAACAAGTCGTTCAAGGATAAACAGCACACAGAAAAGAGTTAGAAATAACACCCATGTGTTAGAAAAGAATTAGAAATGACACCCAAATTTGGGGACTGAAGAGAAGGCTCAATGTTTAAGAGCACTTGCCATCCTTGCAGGGGACCTGGATTGAGTCCTTACACTCTTACAGTGGCTAACAACTTATTGTAACTCCAGCTCCAATGGATCTTCTGTTCTCTTCTGGCCTTTGAGGGCCTCGGACATGCACACAAATAACACATGGTACACACACACACACACACACACACACACACACACACACGCATGGAGCAGGCAAAACATTCATGCACATGACACAAATAAATCTTTAGAATTAATATTTTTGTACACCTTAAGGTCCATGATTTTTTTATGAACACACATTTTTCTTATTTTTAATCTGTCTTAGACTTAATTTCTAATTCTCAATCAATGTGACAGTACTAAAAGCTTCCTAATAAAATATTATGTTACCTGCCTCTCCTATCTGCTGGAGAAGACAGGTCTCACACATTTTATTCAATGTAGTATAATATTGTTACAACTAGATTTATCAGTTTTGCTCAGGTAAATGGGTTTACTACTATCATTTAGCTACTTCCTATTTAAAAGAATAGAAGTAATTTGGGAGTGAAAGTCGGTCTGTGTTTGTCTGTAGACACTGGTCATAGCTTGAGGCATTTTACCAGGTTGACATTTTTTTCTTGTTTATTGTTCATTTACTCAGCCCCCTCTGGCCCCTCATTTTTGTTTGATTGTTGAGACAGAGTCTTATGTAACTGAGGCTGTTCTTGAACTAAATATATGACTTGAGGATGACCTTGAACTCCTGATTCTCCTGCCTCCCCTCCCAAGCGCTCTGGTTATGCATGCTTCAGCTTAGTTGCATGTTTCTACAGTTGTTACATTTCCCCCAACATTCCAGGACCTGTAACATAACATGGAGTTAATATTCTTTCCCAATGTGTGACAAATTTCAATTAACACTCATATCCATTATCTTCTTGGATACTCCCTTCCTGGTGCCTGACACCAGGTTGAGCTGTTTACATGTCAGCCTGGGCATAATTGTCTGCCATGACAGGTATTTATTTGTAATTTTCTTAAGGTCAGTCTTCTCTTCCTTTGTTGTATTTCCCAAAGAAACACTGGGAAAGTCGTTTTTATGCATGCTTGAAAATGAAAATGTTTTCATTCTCCAGTGATAGATTGGTTGGGTATAGAATTTTTGATCAAAAAGTTTTTTTTACTTGCATCTTGCCAGTTTTGTCATTGATAACTTTAATGGCATTCCTATTTCCAGTTGACTGCCTTTGTCTTCCTTCTGCAATTTATGAGACTTTGTTACTGTTTTAGACCAGGCCAGGTCTTACATGGAAAGCCTTAGGTACTTTGAGGAACTAATACAGAATGTTTTTTCTGCTCTTACGTATGTGGTATGTGGTGGGTGAATCTGATAACGCAGCAACACTGCACACACGTGAATACTCTGCCCCCCTCTCATGCATGATCATCATTGCCTCTTTCGGTTCTCTTCCTGATAAAGTGGGAGCATACATCTGTGATCTTGGCTTTCAGGAAGCTGAGGCAGGAGAATTGCTGCAAGCTGGAAGCCAGTCCAGACTACATAGTGAGAACAGGCCGGCCTGGGCCATAGAGCAGGAGCCCTTCTTAAAAATAAATGAATAAATAATAAATAAATAAATACCTGGAAACTGGAGGGCTCAGTGATTAGAGCCTTGGTGCTCTAGCAGAGGACCTGAGTTCAGTTCACAGTACCCACACAATGGCTCACAGCTCCAGTTCCAGGGGATCCGACACCCTTTTTCTGGCTTTCTTGGGCACCGGGCACACATGCTGGCAAAACACACATACATATAAAATAGAAATAGATAAATCTTAAAAACAAAACACTGACAAATTAACCAAAACAATCAAATCATCAACACCAAAAAGTGGTGGGGGAAAAAAAGCAAACCTAAGAAGTATAGTTTTGCCCTCCTTCTAATTTGTAGGCGATTTCCCAGGCTTTATTTCCAAGCACACTATTGCATTCAATCTTCTGGTTACTCATTTTTACTTATGTTTGTTTTTGTGCTATCTACCCTGTTCCCCGAACCTGTGCCCCCCCATTCCAGTTCTTTGTTGCAAAATCTTTCCATTTCTACTTGATTTCATTTTCCCTAATATCCTTCTCCCTCTCCCTGACCCCTGGTTTCTATTTTGTATGTCTTGTGAAACTTTACTATCCCTGTTTCACAAAGAATTTCAAACTGTGCAACGGGGTGGGGGGTGGGGGTGGGGGTGGGGGAGGGCTTGCTGCCTAGCAGATTTCCTTGTAGGATAAAGCAGAGGTTTGTCATCTGGTCAGGTGACTCCAGATGACAGTATGTTTTTGTCTTGGTATCCTTCCAGATCTGTATAATCATCTTTCAGTAGTCTGGGAACTAGTAAGAAAATGTGCTGTTCAGATGTAGACTTCCCCTATAATTTAACATTTTCAACCGTGTATCTAACTTATGCCTAGTATTTTGCTGGCATTCCAGGTCTGGAGTCTTTGTCTTTATTCCCTAAGAAATTGATCTTTCTTTCTTTCTTTCTTTCTTTCTTTTTTTCTTTCTTTCTGACATGATAAGTTCATCGTTTTTCACTGACAGTACCAATGCAAAGTTATAGGTATAGATTAAAATGAAAATTTAAAATCCAAACAACAGCAACAACAACAACAAAAGATTACAGCCCTGTTCCCACAGAACCAACTCTCAGATTACAGCCCTGCTTCCATAGACCCAACTCCCTAGCCTGGTCTCTGGAGACTATTAAGGATTAAAGTCTCAGATCCAGGTCCCCTGACACTATTGATACCCTTGTGACTCCCGAGGAACACTTGCTTGCTCATGGCTCAGAGCTGTCAACATGTTTCAAAGAATTTCATTTCATTCCTCTCTGTCTCTCTCTGTCTCTCTGTCTCTCTGTCTCTCTCTGTCTCTCTCTCTCTCTCTCTCTCTCTCTCTCTCTCTCTGATACATTCTTTATTTACATTTCAAATGTTATCCCCTTTCCCAGTCACCCTCCCCTCCCGGGTAGCTTCTATCCCATCCTCCCTCCCCCTACTTCTGTGAGGGTGTTCCTCTACCCACTCCTCCCACCTCCCCGCCCTACAATCAGGAATCTATCTAACCTTCATAGGCTTAAGGACCTCTCCTCCCCTTGATGCCTGACAAGGCAATCCTCTGCTACTTATGCTCCTGGAGCCATGTGTACCCCTTGGTTGTGGTTAGACTAGTCTTTCCCTACTTAGGGCGAGGACGGGGGGGGGGGGCGAGGGGTTAAGACTTGTGGGAATAGGACCTATAATGGGGGTGAGAGAGTGATGGAATCACATGATGAATCCTGAGCAATTCAACTCCAGAGACCAGTCTTAAGGTGCAGATCTGAGTTTATTGCCCAGCCCATAAGCTTATATACAGTGTTTGAGCCAATCCTAAGCCCCTAAGTCCTCGGCCAATTGTATCTCGCCACACAGTGCCCCAAAGAAAGCCCTGCCTGATGAGGTAACTCAGAAGGAGTCGAATGAGGACCTCTGTGAAGACCGGAAGCAGCCACCGCCCTGGCCTTGATTCCTTTTTTGCTATGTTAAAGGTGTGCCTGGAGTCATCTGAGATCTAATGCCAAGTTCTGCAGATCGGGACGCTTTGAGGCGTTGGAGGAGCCCGTGGCGCCTCCATCCCACGTTTTCCCTCCCAAGGTTGACCTCCACATCCCCAAAGAGTCAGTTCTTTGCCCTCACCAATTCCCCCGTTTTCATCCTGGAACCCAAACTCTGCCTTCTGTGGTAACTGTTTCCTTACATGAAGCTGTCCTGGGCCTTTTAGACTCATTTCTAGTTGGTCATCTTTGCAGACATGTACATTGCTTCCCTCATTGATATTTCTAAATGCATGGCCACTTCTGATTGTTAATGGAATCTTTCCTCATTTTCTTTGTCGTTGTGAGCTGACACCTCTAAACTCCAAAACGGAGCGAATGTGCTTCCGATTACAGGAGCAAAACCTTTTCTGCTCATGTTGATGAGGTTTGCAGAGGGAGTCGTTATTGGTGCTGTATTTATGTGAGTCAGGGTTTTACTATGTAGGATAGACTGGTCTTGAACTAGAGATGTCCCATTTCTGCCTTCGCAGTGTTGGACTTACAGACCTGCACTATTATGCCCAGGTAGATGGATATGCGTGATTCATGTTGCTTAAGAGGAATCATGGTCTGTGTCTTTTTGTTGTTGTTGTTGTTGTTTCCAAGACAGACGGAATTTCTCAGTGTAGCCCTGACTGTCCTGGAACTCACTCTGTAGACCAGGCTGTCCTCAAACTCAGAAATCCACCTGACTCTGCCTCCCAAGTGCTGGGATTACAGGCATGCACCACCACTGCCCGGCAACCTGTGCCTTACTTTAATAATTAAATTTCACAAAAGACAAATTTCTACAACTAAGTCTTGGCAATTTATTATTTGGGGGAGAAGGTAAGGTGGTATGTGTGAATGCTTAGAAAGAAAAGTTTAAGAATGCTCATTTTATTTTCAATTAAAAATTATATTAGCCCAGCATAGTGAATTTAAAAAATCTTTGGATTTATTTCTCTGGATTTACTTATAACAATATGTTTGAAACGTGTTAAGTAGAAAAATTGGCAGAAGGAGGAGTGGTGTGTGTGTGTTTGCAAGCATGTCAGAGAGAGAGAGAGAGAGAGAGAGAGATGGAAGGAAAGAACGGGTCCAAGAGGAAGCAGAATGTTAACTTTTGGTTGGGAGGGTGTGATGTTTCAGATTATAGCCTTACAGGCATCTTTCATATCACTGATATTTGTTAGTGAATATTTAAATCTGACTTTTTCTTTATTTCCCAGTCTCAGAGTCCAGCTCTGCTCTCTTATGGTCTTAAGGATGCTGCCCTACTAGCTTGGTCCTGCGATGGTGTTTCCTGAGACTGAGCTGTCTGCTGCTTTCTTTATTTCTGGCTGCTTTCAGAGGTCTCTTGTGAGTCAATGGTGAACAGAGAGAGCAGAGCTCAACCCTCAGACAAGCAATTCTGCCTTCTTTAGTCTGAATGGCAGCTTTTGCTTTTAGAGTAACAAAATTCAGTATCAGCGGATTTATCTTCCCCTGTTCTTTAAAAAGTATCATTTAAATGTCCTTTGAAAACGTCAGCAATGAGAACTCTTAGGGTTTTGTCTATCATATTACATTTTTTTAAAAAGCAGTATAGATAGAAGTGAAGTATAATGTTCCAAATAGCCAAGGGTCCTGATATGAGTTATTTTTTGAGAGAACAGATGCACTTACATTTCCTCTTGGAGAAATTGTAATCACTAATTCTGAATTAATTTTACTTCAGTGAAGCTGACTTTTGCCCTCTTCCCTCTTTGGTGGCTTTTACTCTCCCACCAGAGTGACAGCTGCTGTCACCAGTACTGTGAATTACTTCGGCAATTTTTAGTCTGCTAGGATGTGACAACCTGGGAGCTTAAACATTTTTTGATCATAGAAGACACTGAAACATCAGCCAAGAGGCTACATGGGCTTTGTTGCTGTCATTTAAGTTTTCTCTGTTTATATCTGCAGATTATACGACACACACGTGCATCGGGAGCTTACAGATTTGTGAGCCCAACACAAGGTAGACCTATTCAGAGGTAGACATTACCTCTATTCATTTTTGCTTTCTGTACCTTGAACTCATTGTAGTTGCTCATAAGACATCAACGCAAACAGTTCAAAGGAGAAATGGGATATAGGGGGAGCAGAAATTCTGTGTGATCCTTATGCGAATACTTTTATATGAATTTAATGTATTCAAGTCTATTTGAAAGGTAATATTGAGAGGAGGCCTTTGGGGCTGCACATTCAGGGTACAGTGAATGACTACAGTGGTCAGATGGCAAAAGATATATGTTTTTAATGGGTAAATCCTTTGCTCAAATACAGGCTACAGTAGGTGTGTGGCTGAGCTGTGATCTCTCTTGTTAGAGAGTCAGACTCCAGTGTACCCTTTGAATTACCTTTATTCAATAGAGGCATTACAAATTGGCTACTTTCCACAAGTCTGAAAGTGATGCTACGTTAGTCTGAGAGTGACACTACATTTGATGTGAGAAAGATGTGGCTGTCTTTAAACTTTAGCTGGTAGGAAGGGAAGAAAGGAAAAGCCAACAAGATTGTCCACCAACTGTGGATCCTAAAGAGTTTGGATTTTCTTTTTCTTTTTGTCACTGGAATTAAAAGGAATGGCCTCTAACAAGATTCTCTTAACTCCGTCCCCTTCTTTCTGAAGAACATCGGAATGTGGAAAAGGTGTGAAAGTAAGGGGCAAGTCAAAGTTCCAGCTTGATGGGGACACGGTTTGCAATATTGTGCTCTGGAAATGGATTTGTTTTTTGACCTAGTGAGAACCAGTTGCCTTTCTTCTTTTGCGAAGGAGCCTTTTTTTCCTGGACCTTTGTTTTCCTCTTAAGTCACTGCTGAGGTATTTGCAAACCAAGCCAGTACTTATGTTTTATTCACCAAAGGAGAACAAAGCAGTTGCAAATAGAAGTGGGTTGATGAACACTGGAAACCGCACACAAGTTAGAGGACTTGATCTGTTTCTGCCACCAACACGCATCCGAGCCTTTCTCATGTTCTTCCCTCATCGGCGAAATGGGGTTAATAGAGGATTTTCTCTGTGAAGTGGGATGATGGAGATTAAAAGAGATGACGTGGGTACATTATTCCCAAAATAAACTCGAAGTGAATCTTAACAATAATATTATGATTGTGGTTACAACCAAAAGTTTTCTGCTCCAACTGTCAGAAATGTCTGGTGAGTTTCACATTCTTGTTCATATCGCCTGCTCCTTGGTGGAGCTCCAACAACACTCGAGGGTACTTGCCTGCAATTTGTGCGCCGCTTCCTCTCAAGGGTTCAGCTAAAAGGCCCGTATAGAGAAAGCGCAAAAAGTAGAGGACATACCTCAGTTTATGCCATTAATTCTTGGAAAGTCATTTCAAGGAAGAAATAGATGCCGCTGAAAACGGGAAAGGGCCCGTTCTGGAAATCACTTCTGCTTTTCTGAAGGAAAAAAAAAAGCCCCGATGTCGCAATATTTTTCAAGACAGAATAGTGTCCTAGAGGAAGGAGGAAACAGACAAGAGAAAATAAGATTTGGTGGGGGTTCCGAGGAAGCGTCGGGGTAGGGGGTGGCGCTCGGGACAGTTCTTTGTTGGGCGTGGGGAGCTCCGATTCCACGATAAAGAGCTGCCCGCGGCTGAGGTCGCCCCACGGGAGCAGCTTCGCGCCCCTTGAAGCCCCTCACCCCACTTCGCCCTGTCCCTGCACCCCACACGTGGTCAGACCGCGGTGCCTTTAAGACTTTGCTGGCTGCACATGCTCAGCTCTTTGTGTGTAGTTGGGAGTTTTTAAGAAAAAAAAAAAAGAAGAAACGTGCAGGAGACCGGGGGAGCTCTGGGGCGGGCGCCTCACTTTCGCAGCCGCGGCCGGAGGAGTGCAAGGTTGCCTCCCCGCCGAGGCCCCTAGGCCGGAGTGGATTTCTCTTCCATGGGCTCCGCGGCGCGGGCCACACCTGAGGACGCACTCCGAGCGGTGCCCGCCGGTCGGGTGGGCGCGCGGGGGAGTCCCGGGTCCCCGTCAGGGGCCGGGCGAGACCACCGCGCCCTGACCGAGGGGGGATGGCCACGAGCGCGCGGGCGCGCGAGGCTGCGGGGACGTCCCTCCGAGGCGTGGACTGCGGCCGCGGCCACGGCAACTGTGGCTGCCGGGCGGAGGGAAGCCGGCTGCTGCGGGGCCTCGGGCTGGCCGGAGGGCGGCGGGGAACCGACGGCCGCCCTCCCCTCTTCGCGTGCTCCTGTTGGACGCGCCCATCTCGGGGGCTCCCGCGCGGCCCCGCCCTCCCGGGCGAGCCTCGGCATTCGGCGCGGGCCGCGGGCGAGGCGGGGCCGTGCGGGTCCCCTCCCCCTCCCCGCCCGGTCCCCTCCCCCTCGGGTCTCCTCCGGAGCGCGGGGCGCCGCCGGCTCTTCGCTCCGCTCCCGGAGCTACCGTGGCTGCAGGGTTCAGCTCGCGGAGGACAAGGTCAGGGGAGCGGGCGGCGATGCCCGAGCGTGACTGGAGGCAGCCGACCGGAGGCCGCCGCGCCTGGGATCCGCCGCTCGGGACCGGACAGCGGGACGGGGGTCGGCGCCGTTGAGGAGCCGAGGAACGGCGGCGGCGAGGTCCTCTGCGGCCGGGATCTCTGCTCAGCGGTATCCCCGTGCGCGCCCGCGAGCGCAGCCCCGCCGGGCCGGGACGCCGGGGAAGATGGAGCCGGGGGTCCGGGCCCGCTCGGGTGCCCCGCAGCCGGCCTCCCCGGTGCTGTGGAGGGCTCGGCCGGCGGGCGGCGGGGGCGCCTCCTCCTGGCTGCTGCTGGACGGGAATAGCTGGCTGCTGTGCTATGGCTTCCTCTACCTGGCGCTCTATGCTCAGGTGTCCCAGTCCAAGCCCTGCGAGAAGACTGGCTCCTGCTTCTCGGGTCGCTGTGTCAACTCCACCTGCCTGTGCGACCCGGGCTGGGTGGGGGACCAGTGCCAGCACTGCCAGGGCAGGTTCAAGTAAGTGCCGCCGTGGGACCCCCCCCCCCCAAGCCTCAGCCCTGCCCCGCCAGCGTAGCTCCCTGCCCCGCTCTGGCCTCGGGGTCCCCAGGTCCCTGAGCTCAGAGCGCCCGGGAGGGGGCCCTGCGCTGCGCCCCTCCAGCCTCCGGCTGCCCCGGGGAGCTCCAGCCGGCGCCCAGCTCGGGCTGACTCGGTGCTTTCCGCACGTCCTCAGCGACTTGTCATCCTCTGCGCAGAAAGAATGTTCTCACTCCAGTTCGTGCCAAACTCCACCAATTAGGACAGTATCTGCTTCCATCAGAAACGGAGGAAATAACTCAGGAAAAATCCATGAACATTGTGAGAAGTCAGAGGCGTCAGGGTTTAAAGTTGTGGCCCAGCTCCTACCCTGTGCTGTTCTCTCTAGTCATAGAGCAAAAACGCCTCAGTTTAGAATCGTCGAGTGTGGTAAATAGGGTTTACAATGGGCAAACTATGGTCTACACCTTGTTAGAAGTTTCAAGGTCGGTCCTCTCATCTATTCCCCATAAGTCTATAACTTACTGGAATTTTACGCCTCCTATTCAGAATCTACAGAGAGAAATCCAGGCAGCAGTTTAAGTTAACTCGATCAAGGTTACGCAGAAAATGCTGAGTCGTGATTCCAAACCCGCCAGCTTCACTCCAGAATATGCATTTAGAGGTGTTGAGTTTGTCAGGACAGTCATGGCTTTGTGTGACTTTTGACAGGAGGACGGGGACAGCAGTTTGGTTTTTCTGAAAGGAAGGTGCTAAGGAGCTTGCATCTCTAGGGAAGAGACACTTCTCCCTATTGGCTGATGCTTATTAGATTTCTGCCCCTATAAAAAGAAGCGAGGTTGCCGTTGGGAAGGCGGAGAAGTGGGTTTCTCTGACAAACTGCAGGAAAGCAGTCATTAAGAAAGCTTGTCCTAGATATTTAACACGAAGCTTATGGCTGATTGTGGTTGTGAAATAATACTATGTAGATAGCTAGTATTTGTTGTGGAGATGAAAGCAGAATCTAGGTAAAGTATCTCTGGCTTTGAGCCAAAGGTAAGAATATGGCTGATATTATTAATATATTTCAGGGTAGTTTCCTTGGAGTTTTAATTGCAGCATATTTTTCCTTTACTTTCTTTCCCACATTTTTACTGTGGCTGGCTAGAGCAATACCCTGTATTCGGTGTAAAAATGTTTGTTTTAAACGACACTTTGAAAATTTAAGTAGATTTTATTCTTTAGTTTTTGGTTTTGGAGGGAAATCTTAGGTGAAATTTCATAAAATTGGTTTGGAGCAGTGAGTATTTCCAAAATTCAAAGTTTCAGAAATTAATAAGTTTTACAGATGCCTTTAAAGTAATTTAAGAGAGGTATCAATTAAAAGTTTAAAAATATTTTACAGTGAGAGAGAATTATGCCTCACAAGTAGCATTATTTCCACTGTCTGTGGTAGTGTCAACTAGCCCTTTACCTGTTAAGAGAATATCTTGTATATACACATGCACATACACATGCACATGCACATACACATGCACATACACATGCACATGCACATACACATACACATACACATACACATGCACATGCACATGCACATGCACATACACATGCACATACACATGCACATACACATGCACATGCACATGCACATACACATGCACATGCACATGCACATGCACATGCACATACACATGCACATGCACATACACATACACACACACACACACACACATACACATACACATACACACACACACACACACACATACACACACACACACACACACACATACACATACACACACACACACACACATACACATACACATACACACACACACACACACATACACATACACACACACACACACACACATACACACACACACATACACATACACACACACACACACACACACATACACATACACACATACACACACACACACACATACACATACACACATACACACACACACACACACACACACACACACACACACACATACACATACACATGCTGGGAGCCACGGACAAGGAGAGAGCTACACTCACTTTCACACTTGTCTACAGAGTAGGATTGTTTGAATTGTTTGTATTGTTTTCTGGTGGTGAGTTAGCTCCATTTATCTAAAGAGGCAGAGCAGTGCCACAGTCTGAGACCTTCGATCCAGTTCTATGTTTTGTTACAGTAGGGATGCTTGTTAACCGCTAGGTCAGCACTCTGTGACTTCTTTTATAGATGCTGTCCCAGTTAGTAAGAGAAATCACCCAGATCAAGTTAAAAGAAGACCAAATAATGCTGAAAGATGTTCACGAACTAGATACATTGTTAACAGAAGGAGAGTAGATACACTTAAATGAGGTTAAGTCCTGAACGTATTGAATATTCATCCTTGGGAAGCTGTTACTATGATTCAAGTGCGGCTTAATTTTTCTATGAAATACAAATTGTTAGGGTGAATATACATAGTGCGTGTCTGTGGTGTCTCAGGCATACTTTTAGGGGCAAAGAAAGTGTATTTGATGTTAAAGACTGCGGACATTTAAAAGTACAGAACTATTCTTGGTAAAGTACATTGTGAGCTACAGTTTATTTGAAGATGTGTTTTCATGGGAAAGGAACCGAACTTGACAATTATAGCTCAAGTCTTTACTAGGCTGAACGATAGCTGCCTTACACATAGTCGTGAAATGTGATTGATTAATCTTAGTAAGCAGGTGTCAAAATTAATTGGTAGTTACCTTAGTCTTTTTCTATTATAGATGTTGCAGCTAGGGAGTGAAGCATTCCTCAAATGCCTTTTTGCATCTGAAGATTGACATTAGGGTAGAATTGTAGGAGCAAACAGTATCAGAAGTGATATTCCAGATCTCGTGGCATTCATTGTAGCCTTTTGTTTCCATTTGAAAAGAACAAACTCTTCAAAATTGTAAGACATTTCTGACAGAAACAAAACAAAACGACCACCCGTTTTCACTAATGCCAGACTAAAGGCTTTAGGAGTGAAGACTCAGAAAGCACCTCACCAGTTTGAAATAGAATCAAGACCCTAATTGAAATTATATTTCAGTAGCGTTGCATAACATTAGGCTGGAAAACATTTTGATGTAATCTACGAATCATAGTATAGATGACAAATGATATCTTTGTTAGATGCTGGTTAAATTATTTTTGTAGAGCAGTTGAAAGTTTTATAAGAATTGGTATTTTGTATTGAAACTTTAGACTTTTTTTTGATACTGTAGCTTTGATACTCATCACTAATCTCTTTAAGTCAGAGGTTGGAAATTATGTTACTGTATGTGAATTATTTGTAAATATAGAATTATAAGCATTCATGTATGGGGTACTTTAAAATCATTAACTTTATTCTATACATAATTTTTAGACTTTCAAGTTAGTCAAATTTGGATTCTGAGTAGCACATATTTATGATGGAATTATATTTTGAATAACTGCTATAATAGTGAACATATACTATGAAATAGTGGAATGTTTTCTATCAACAAAAGAGGCAGGATTAGAATTTGTAGTTCTTTTTTCTAAGCTACTTTTTTCTTTTGAGACAAGGTCTCTACACACCACTGGTTGTGCAACTCACTATGTAGACCAGGCTGGCTTTGGATACACAGAGATCCTCCTGCCTCAGCCACCAATCCAGGTGTAAGCTACTCTTAATCACTTCCTTATTGTTAATGACAGGAAACCTTTGAGTAATGAAAAAAATTGAATGTTCTCTGTCTACATGTCTTCATCTTCTAAGTAAAATTATAATAGATAATTTATATTATCATTTGTATTATTAAAATATGTAATCCCATAGTAGGGATTTAAAATAGTTTAAATGGTCTGTTCAGTCTAAATTGTGAAGTGGGTATCTTCCTTTTGTTTCCATTATTTGGCTTCTTAAGCAAATCAGATTACTCCTGGGCTGGTTCTCCCAGCATCTTAAGAATTCATTTGGCCTCGGGGTACTTGACACAGTCCTTACTTCTTTCCTAACTAGTCATCTTTGCTCAGGTAATTAATGATGAGCTGTCTAATCTTAGCCTGGCTACCAGGTTCTAAAGGAGACTTTTCTGACTTCCCAGTCAGTCATACCTTCTTACATACTGCTATAGAACAGTTTTTCCTACTTAGTGCTTTTAAGCAAAGTACTAATTATTCTTTCTTTAAATCGACACACAAGCAACTACAATTTCATCCTATTAATTTTTTCTGTGGTCCAACACATGCTCTGCAAGTGTTATGCTGAGTTGCAGTTTAAAATTTATTTTTTGAAATATGTGGTGTGTGTGCATATGTATGTATGTATGTGTGCATATATATACATATGCATGTATGTGTGGGTATATGTGTGCATGTATGTATGCTTTGTGTGTAGTGTATATATGTGTGTATGTGCCTATGTTTATGTGTGTGCATGTATGCATATGTGTATGTGGTATGTGTGTAGTGTGGTGTGTGTGTGTGTGTGTGTGTACATGTGTGAGACGAGCAGTGTAGAAGAGGGCCCCGGAGTCCTAGAACCAGTGTTACAGGCAGTTGTGAGCTAGCTAACATTCAGTATACTGGGAACTGAACTCAGTCCTTTGCAAGAGCAGTATGTATTTGTAACCTTTGATCTGTTTCTGTAGCCCCTGATTTTTTTTTGTCATGTACAATTTATTTAAAGTTTAGAATTTGGCAAGTTTTGTCTTATGTCTGTATCTATGAAATGAGCACAGTAATAATGGCCATGAGAAGAGAAATCTTACTGAAAAGTTCCTAATGCTTCCCTTTCTGTCCTGCTGCTGACTTTGTTCTCTCAGTACAGATTCGTGTTTTCTAGAGTTTGTTTTCTGTAAATGGAATCATTTGTTACTTTTTTTTTGTAAGTGGAATCATTTGTTACATTTTCTTTAACGGCCTCCTCTTTCACTATGTGTCATTTTGAGGTTGGTTCTGTTTCTTTTACTTCTGAACAGTTTCTGATTTGTGGACACACCCGTTTTGCTCTTCCTTTTGCCCTCTGATGGGATCTTGGGTTGTTTCCAGTTCTTGATTATTCCGTATAAAGTGAGTGAACTCCCTGTAGAAGTCTTTGTGTGGACACAGACTTTCGTTTCTTTAGGAGAAATACCAAATAGTGCAATGTCTGGATCCTATAGTAAATACACGATTAATTGCTTTTATTTATTTTATTTATTTTTTTAAAAAGTTTATGTATATGAGTACACTGTAGCTGTCTTCACACCAAGCACATCAGAAGAGGGCATCAGATCTCATTACAGATGGTTGTGGTTGCTGGGAATTGAACTCAGGACCTCTGGAAGAGCAGTCAGTGCTCTTAACCACTGAGCCATTTCTCCAGCCCAGATTAATTGTTTTTAAATTAAAGACATTTTAGGTGCATGACTGTTTTCCTTGCACCTGTATATGTGCCTCCAGAGACCAGAAGAGGGTGGTATATCCCTTGGAACTGGAGTTAGGGACAGTTGTGAGCCACCTTGTGAGTGCTGGGAATTGAACCTGGGTCCTGGGAGAGAAGCCTGTGCTCTAAACTGCAGAGCCATCTCCCCAGTCAAATACAGAAACTATTTTGCAGGTGATTGCTTAACTTCTTTAGTAGTTATGAGAATGTTCTAGTTAATTCATATTCTTATTAACATTTGTCTGTTTAAATTGTAACAATTCTAATGGACAAGTGGTATGTCATTGGCCTTTTCTTAAATGTTCATTTAGTGTGTGTGTGTGTGTGTGTGTGTGTGTGTGTGTGTGCACTCATGTGATAGACCATAATACATGTGTAGTAGAGATAAGGTATCAGTTCTAGTGTGGGATTCTGGGATGGAACTCAGGCTGTCAGAATTAACCCTTACCCTGCTGAGCTGTCTCCTTGGCCCTCACTGGACTTCACTTTGCGTTCTCCTTGTGACTAATGATACTGGATATCTTGTCATGTGAGTACTTGCTATCTGATTGTTTTCTTTAGTGAGGAAACTTTAAAATCTTGTGCGTATTCAAATTTCCCCTTATTTTTGATTTTTATTTTGATTTCTTTCATCTATTGGATAGTTCTTTATCATTTGGAACTATTTTCTACCAGTCTGGAGCTATCTTTTATTTTATTTATTTTTAATTTGTCTCTATTTTCTAAATATTCTAATTTAATTTCTTTTTAAAAATAATTAATTTATTGTATGTATGAGTGCTGTATCTGTATGTATACCTGAGTGCCAGAAGAAGACATCAGACCTCACTATAGATGGTTGTGAGCCACCATGTGGTCGTTGGGAATTGAACTCAGGACCACTGGAAGAGCAATCAGTGCTTTTAACCGCTGAGCCATCTCCCCAGCCCCTAATTTAATTTCTTATTTTTTAATGGATCTCTATGTGTAAGCATGTGAGTATGTGTATGAGTGTATACATGTGTGTGTATGTGAGTGTGTGCATGTGAGTGTATACATGTGAATGTGTGCATGTGGGTGTATACATGTGAGTGTGTGCATGTGAGTGTATACATGTGTGTGTATATGAGTGTATACATGTGTGTGTATGTGAGTGTGTGCATATGAGTTTATACATGTGACTGTGTGAATGTGAGTGTATACATGTGAGTGTGTGCATATGAGTGTATACATGTGAGTGTATACAACTGAATGTGTGCATGTGCTTGTGGATGTGAGTGTATACATGTGAATGTGTGGATGTGAGTGTATACATGTGAATGTGTGGATGTGAGTGTATACAAGTGAGTGTGTGCATGTGAGTGTATACAAGTGAATGTGTGCATGTGAGTGTGTGCATGTGAGTGTGTGCTTGTGAGTGTGTAATGCCCGTGGAAGGAAGAGGCATTGTATTTCCCCTGGAGTTGGAGTTGCAGCTGGATTTGAGCTGCCTGTCATTGCTGGGAACTGAACTCGGATCTTCTCCAAGAGTAGTACTGTTAGTCACTGAGCCAGCTCTCTCGCCCCTGGGGGTACCGTTTCTTTCTCTTAATACTTCTTGTCAAATAACAGTGGTTTCCACTTGGGCTGGTTTTGGTGTTCTAGTCATGCTGATCTCATAGAATGGAGCCTCATTATTTGTTGGAAGAGTTTTTGTAGAATTTACATTCTTTGTTGGGTAGAATTTACTGCTTGTCTTAGGGTTTCTGTTGCTGTGATGAGTACCATAACCAGGAGCAACATGGGAGGCAAGGGCTTGTTACATCTTACAACTCTAAGTTGCACTTGGACTTGGAGAGAAGTCAGGACAGGAGCTCAAGGCAGGAAGTAGAGTAGAAGCCACAGAGAAACTGCTTATTGGCCGGGTCTCCCTGGCTTGCTCAGCTACAACTCAGAGGCATCTGCCCAAGTGTGGCAGGCCAGTCACACTGGACTGGATGCTCCTGTACCAATATAAGTAAAAAAAATGTCCCACAGACTTGCCTACAGGCCAGTCTGATGGAGGTATTTTCTCAACTGAGGTTTCTTCTTCCCAGATACCTCTAGCTTGTATCCAGTTGACAAAACCAAACCAAACCTAATGAAAGGCCAACAAACAACTCCCCCTACCAAACAACAAGCAAACAAACAATAACAACATAACAACCAGAACACCAGTGAATTCCTCTAGACCTGAAACTTTATTGATTCTCCAGAGAGAACAGGAAAATCTACACGAACCTGGTCTCAGAAGTGACTTCTTATCCATGGCCCCAAAAGCACCGACCTCGAAGTCCAAACAGACATGCCAGTCGGCATGATGGTAAAGAGTGTCATTGCAGGGAGACACACCAAGAACCCTGTGGCCCTGTGGGAGTGACTGTCTTCTGTGGGCGAAGCTTGGGATGGTAAAGCTTTACTTGGGGTTCTGAGTGAGAACAGTTGATCACTGGGTACCAACGCTAGCAAGTGAAGCTCCTAAGCTCCATTCTTCCAGATGCTTACAGCCAGAGACTTCCTATAGACGCCTGCTGAGACTAGCTAAAGTCCCTCTCTGCTCTACATGCTAAGCACCGAGGTTCTGGTTGTGTCTGTAGCAGGTGCCACCCCATCATAGTGTACAAAGCAGGTTCCGGCAAGAGGTAATAAGTAATAGTCTGAAAATAAACTCTATGGATTGAAAAAGAATTGTAAGCCATACATTACATGAGGAACTCCTGTCCCGATTAACAAACTTAAGAACGACAAGGAAACTACTTCTTTAGAAACAGGCGATGGACGTGAATTCTCTTAAGGCCAAAAAACCATAAAATTTATGGTCAGCATCTCTAAGCATTAGGGAAATGAAAATTAAAGCTATAATTACCTCGTACCTGTTAGAAAAAGCTATTATTGAAAAGATGAAAGATAGCATGTGTTGGCTAGAATGTGAAGAATCAGAAAACTGTTTAGTGGAGATGTAAATCACTTCACCCATTTTGGAAATAGTGGGAAGGTTCTTAAAAAAAACCCTGAAAATAGAATTACCATGTGATTCAGCAGTTCCACTTCTGGCAATATATCTTCAATCCTATGTTTGCTGCAGTGTTGTTCATAGTAGCCCAAACTTGGGAGAATGTAAGTGCTCATTAATAGACAGGGGTTGGAAAAAGTGGAGTGCATGCTCAGTGACATAGAGGCTGAACAGAAATGATGTCATTTGCAACATAAAATACATTGTAGCAAGTGGATAAGCCAGGAACAGGAAGAGAGTAATAGCCCTGATCTCACTTACACGTGATGCTGAAAGTTTTAACTCATCCTGTGGGCTGCTGTTGAGAGGAATGGGCTAGGTAAGGAAAGGGGATGCTTGGCAAATGGTGTGATGTATACGAGGTTTCAGTTAGATGAGCGGAAATCCTGATGTTCCCTTGTACAGTGTACTGGCTAGTTTTGTGTGTCAACATGGCACTGGCTAGAGTTATGACAGAGAAAGGAGTTTCAGTTGAGGAAATGCCTCCATGAGATCGGGCTGTGGGGCATTTTCTCAATTAGTGATCAAGGGGGGGTGCATTGTGGGTGATGCCATCCCTGGGCTGGTAGTCTTGCGTTCTATAAGAAAGCAAGCTGAGCAAGCCAGGGGAAGCAAACCAGTAAGAGACATCCCTCCATGGCCTCTGCATCAGCTCCCCCTTCCTGACCTGCTAGTTCCAGTCCTGACCTCCTTTGGTGATGAACAGCAATGTGGAAGTGTAAGCTGAATAAACCCTTTCCTCCCCAACTTACTTCTTGGTCATGACGTTTGTGCAGGAATAGAAACCCTGACTAATACATACAACAAGGTGATTTATGTATGTATATTTCAGAATCCTTAAAGGTGAATTAAATGTTCTTATTATACAGAAAGCCAAGTATGTGAAATGATAGGTATATTAATTGGTGTTTTATTCATGTGTGTGTGCACACATATGTGCATGCATGTACATTCCTTTGAAAGCTAGAGGGTAGCCCTGGGTATGTGGTATTGTTTTTCACATGCTGTCCCTCCTTCCCTCCCTCCCTCTCTTCCTCCCTCCCTCCCTCCCTCCCTCCCTCCCTTCCTTCCTTCCTTCCTTCCTTCATTCCTTCCATCAATCCTTTTCTTCTTTCCTTCCTACCCTTCCTTCCTCCTCTCTTCCTTCTTCCTTCCTTCCTCCCTCCCTCCCTCTCTTCCTCTCTTCCTTCCTTTTTTCCTTCCTCCCTTCCTTCCTCTCTTTCTTTGTTTTGAGATAGTATCTCAGTGAGTCAATGGTCAATGATCCCTAGGGATCTGCCTCTGCATCCCTAATTCTGATATTATGTGCTCTTGTCAACGAGCCCAGCCAGCCACCTTCCCATCCATAGTGTATACGTGCTGAAACATCATATTGTGCTCAGAAATATATACAAGTGGTATTTGCTAATAAATGTAAAACACCAGAGATGTACCCAAGAGACTGGTAAATAATGTTTCAACTAGAAAATCTGTTTTGAGGAAGACATCTTGGGTTGGATAGATACTTCATGTGGCAAAGTGCTCACCATGGAAGCGTGAGGATCCAAGTTCAAGTCTCGGAACCCACATGCTAGTGTGTGCTTGTGGGCAGCAAGCCCCAGCAATGCTCTAGTCTCTGTCCCCAAATATCCCATGCAGCCACAGTTTTTTTTGTTTTTTTTTTAATGTGGGTGCTGGGCTCTGAAGTTAGGCACCCACACTTGTACAGTGTTTACCCACGGAAGCGTCTCTCTTGCCCAACAAACTATTCCTGTAAAAGGTTGCATATTGGACACCTACGGCTTTGTTGCTCAGATGGTTTCTGTGCTCTCAACATCATCTTTGTGGTATGTTAGCCGAGTTAGTATAAGTAAATGGGCGGAGCTGTGTTCTGATAATTCCTCATTTATGCAGACAGTTGGCCAGTAGTTTAGAGCCCTAATCTAAATTAATGTGTCTCTGCTTCTTAGGCCAAGAACAGGCATATTGTAGTTTAATGGTAGTTGGGTGTAGTGGTTTACAATTATAATTGCAAAATTCCATAGTTTACAGCAGGAGGATTTTCATAATTGGCAAGTCCAGCCTGGTCTGTGCAGAAAGTCCTAGGCTAGCCAGAGTTACATTTTTAGGACCTGTTTTAAAAAATTAAAAGTTTGAAGTTTAGAGTGCATCTTCCAAACTTTGCCAAATAGTTGAATTATGTGTTACTTAAGTTTCGGAAGATCTGCACAAGGAGGCAATATAAGTGTATTAGGAAGAGGAAGTAAATGAATAAATTGAAAACTAGGTGTTTGGGGTCACCTATGGCTTTGGAGTTTTAAGACCCTTGCTTCATAATAGTTCCAGATTGTGCATACGTTCAAAGTGTAACACCAGCGCTTTAAGGTGACAGGTGGAAGAATTACAAGGAGATCAGAGACTTGACAGAGAAAATTGTTCTTACTGTGGGGTGTGAATCAGTTCTTACTGTGGGGTGTGAGTGGAGGTTCTTACTGTGGGGTGTGAGTGGGCTCTTACTATGGGGTGTGAGTGGGCTTTTACTATGGAGTGTGAGTGGGTTCTTACTGTGGGGTGTGAGTGGAGGTTCTTACTATGGGGTGTGAGTGGGCTCTTACTGTGGGGTATGAGTGGGCTCTCACTGTGGGGTGTGAGTGGGCTCTCACTGTGGGGTGTGAGTGGGCTCTCACTGTGGGGTGTGAGTGGAGGTTCTTACTATGGGGTGTGAGTGGGCTCTTACTATGGGGTGTGAGTGGGCTTTTACTATGGAGTGTGAGTGGGCTCTTACTGTGGGGTGTGATTGGAGGTTCTACTATAGGGTGAGTGGGCTCTCACTGTAGGGTGAGTGGGCTCTCACTGTATTGTGAGTGGGTTCTTACTGTAGGGTATGAATGAAAGTTCTTACTGTAGAGAGTGGACTCTTAACTGTGGAGTATAAATGCACTCTTACTGTGCGGTGTGAGTGGGTTCTTATTGTAGGGTGAGTGGACTCTCACTGTATAGTGAGTGGGCTCTTAACTGTGGAGTGTAAGTGCACTCTAACTGTGGGGTGTGAGTGGGCTCTTACTGTAGGGTGAGTGGGCTCTCACTGTAGTGTATGAACGAAGGCTCTTACTGTAGGGTGAGTGGGTTTATTCTTATTCCTATATCTTAGTGGTGAGCATAGATTTCCATTCCGTCTTCGTGGCTGATCCTCTTGTGCCAACACTAGAATAGATGGAATTCCTCTGTAGTAAGTAGAAGTTAAGTTCTTGGTGGAGTCTTCAACTAGTAATGTGGGATGGAGGTAGGGAAGACGTCCAGGGCTGGGGGATGTTGTCTTACGATCCTTGTGGTGCCACTGAAGTCGGGCAAACCAGAGTGCAGTGTATGTAGCTTCTGGTATTCCTGCTGTGTAGGCTGGGCGAACAGCAGAGAGATTCCTCCGTATCTGCTTCTAAGGAGGAGAGGAGAGAGGTATTGTGGTAGTTCCCGCAGTGTGCTTCTTTCCGGGAAGGAGGAATATTTTGAACTATAGGCAGTGGACTGGAGAACACAGGACAGGACTAAGCAGACGGCAGAGAGCAGACTCTTGGTCTCCATAGAGTTCTGGCAGAGCATGACTATGTCTGAAACACAAAAACAAAGAAAATCACTTTTGGATGGGGGCCTCTGGCGGTATCTGTGCTTCCTTAGAAATACTTTATTATTTTTTAATTTCACTAATTAATTTATTTTTATTGTTACCACCTGTAATTGGGCCACATATTGGTTTCTTATTTCTTTGCATGGTGTGTAATTCCTTTCTGTCGTAGACGGGGACGTCTCTCATGAGATGGCTCTGAAGTTTACATTCGTGTTCTCCGGTGTTTGTTTTTGCTGCGGATTACATCTGTTTAATGGGTTTTCTAAACTATTTTCTAATGATTTTATTTTTTTACTGTGAGTGATCTCTGGCATCACCATTTCTTCACCTTGCGGTCAGCTACTGTTTCTAATAATGATTTCCAGGATTACCTGGAGCCAAGGAATAAGGAACTGAGAGCCTTTGCAGATTTCCTCTGGCTCCGTGAATGAAGCCAAGCGTGACTTTGCCTATGCTTGGTTTCTGCTTGTTCTGAGCTAAGGATAAGCAGAAGTCGTATCTTGACGTCTTTTCTGAGCATGTAGTCTGGCTTGGACTGGCACGTAGCCTCCTACGTTCCCTGGGGTAAACCTCTGGGGCTATCTCTGTCCAGTCTTAGGGGACCCTGGGTCAGCTTTCTCCTGGTTTTAAAGGAGTCTTCAAGCAGGTGTGTCCTTGTCAGGAATATTGTCCTCTTACTTTTGTTTTGGTTTTAATTGAAACTAAACATGTATATTATAACTAAAAACTAAATTATAACTCGGGAAACTAGAACACATTCAAACAGAATTAATTGTAAGGAGTGAAATGGCAAAAGAAAAATAGAAATTCTCAAAATTTTAAAATCACATCAAAAAAGAGAAAACGCTACAACTAAAAAGTGTTTCACACAGAATAGTAGTTGTTAAACTCCTAACTGTTGACTTTTTTTTATTTTGTTTATTTTTGTTTTTTAGTTTTTATTTTATTTATTTTTATGAGAGCTACTTTTCTGGAATGTTTAGTTTTTGGAGAATTTGCATCAGGTTTTGTCATCTTGAGCAGAGTATCCTGATATTATTAAGTAAATTGGCCTGGATCCCTTTTTTCTCTAATCTCTGAAAGAAGTTTCAGAACATTTTTATTATTTCTCATTTAAGTGATGGGAAGATTTTTACCAATGAAACCGTCTGTGCCCACGGGTATTTTTGATACCTTGTTTTTAACTATAAACTTCTTTAGCAGATATAGGACTTTGTAGATTTTTCTATTTCTTCGTTGTTGGTTTTGCCAAGTTGTGAGTTTTTCAGATTTTTTTTTCCATTTTATTTAAACCATCAAATTCATTGACAGGAAGTTTTAACATCCCATTTTTTCCCTATTGAATTAGCAGTAATAATAGCTCCATTTCCTTTTTGATAACTAATATTTTTCTTCCTTTCTTGGTGGGTTTGTTAGGAGTTTAACAACTACTATTCTACGTAAAATAGTTGTTAGTTGTACAGTTTTCTCTTTTTTGATGCGATTTTACAATTTTGAGTATTTCTATTTTTCTTTTACCATTCCACTCCTTACAATTCTGTTTGAATGTGTTCTAGTGTCTCGAGTTATAATTTTAGTTTTTAGTTATATAATATACATGTTTAGTTACAACTTTTGGTTTTTAACTTTTCTAATAGTTATGTTTAGAGCAATAAATTCTGCAAAGCGCTAGTTTAACTTCATCTTATGAACTTTAGTTGGTTGTGATTTCTTTTAGAATGAGTCGATTTAAAATGCTTTTTCGATGTCCCTGTGACTTAGCACTCTTGTTTGTTAATTCCCAGACATTTAGGGCGTTGTAACTTATATTCTCCATTGTTATACAGGAGCTGTACGGATCTTCAGAACCATGATTATTATAGCCAACTTTCATTAATTGATTAAACTGATTTAATTCACTTCTGGTATTACTTATTGCTATGGCCAAAGGACAAGTAGCCAACCACTTCCTCTAAGTTTGAAGTCAATGGTTTTTGTTTTTTGTTTTTTTGTTTTTCAATCCTGACTTTTGAAATACCATTGCTGCAGGCTCAGAAAGGCCAAAACATGTGGGATCCAGGTTCCAGAGTCCATGTAATTAGACAGAGCCCTCCTAACTTTCATGGCTCCCCCGGTTTTTTGGGGAGTCTGGGGGGGCCTTTTTAGTATTATTTTTAGTGTAGGACTTGTAAGGGCCATGAAATAAACCCATGAGAGGTCATGACCAGACTCATTTCGTTAAATCTTAGGGAAGTCATTGACATCCATACTGTACCAGAGTGGATGTGTAACTCTTTCTTTAGCATCTCGCTGTGCTTTTCACAGCAGTAAACTAACTCTACTGTCTTCAAAGAACTTGGTGGGGGGAGGGGGAGGAGAGAGAGAAGGAAGAGGAGGAGGAGGAAGAGGAGGAAGAGACTGAGTTGTGTGGAGGTCAGAGGGCAACTTATTGGAGTTGATTCTCTCCTTTTACCATGTGGGTCCTAGGGATCAAACTCAGGCTGTTTGACTTAACCACAAGCACCTTCACCCGCTGAGCCATCTTGCCAAACCCAATGTCACTGTCTTTATAATTGCCCTTGAACTAAATTTCTTAATTACCACTATGGATATTGCAGAACTTTCTGCATCAGTGAGCACAACCACATAACATGTACCTTTGTAAAGTTTGGAGACTGATGGAGAGGAATGGGCAGTCAGGTCGAGGTCTACAGTTGGCTAGCACATGGACTATTGGAGTTCAGTTCCACAGGGAAGTGCTAGGGAGGGACAAACAGATTTGGGCATTATTAATGCAAAGAGGCAGAGAAGCCAGGACATTTATGTTCCTCAGATTAGACTGTTTGTGGGCTAAAGGCTGTTCCTGGAAGGAGGTAGATTCATAATCAGGTCTCACCGTTTGTAGAAGCAAAATGAGTTTTAGCTGCTTGAGGAGAGCCCTTCAACAAAGATTCAGATACTCACCTTATATATCAGACCAAATGTATGGAAATGTAAGAAAGTCTGAGAGAATATGAACATAGCACTGCCACTGTCAGCTATTGCACTATGGTGTGAGCACAGCACTGTCACTGTCAGCCATTGCACTGTGGTGTGAACACAGCACTGTCACTGTCAGCTACTGCTCTATGGTGTGAACACAGCACTGCCACTGTCATCCATTGCACTATGGTGTGAGCACAGCACTGCCACTGTCATCCATTGCACTATGGTGTGAGCACAGCACTGCCACTGTCATCCATTGCACTATGGTGTGAGCACAGCACTGCCACTGTCATCCATTGCACTATGGTGTGAGCACAGCACTGTCACTGTCATCCATTGCACTATGGTGTGAACACAGCACTGTCACTGTCAGCCACTGCTCTATGGTGTGAACACAGCACTACCACTGTCATCCATTGCTCTATGGTGTGAACACAGCACTGTCACTGTCAGCCATTGCACTATGGTGTGAACACAGCACTGTCACTGTCAGCCACTGCTCTATGGTGTGAACACAGCACTGCCACTGTCATCCATTGCCCTATGGTGTGAACACAGCACTACCACTGTCATCCACTGCTCTATGGTGTGAACACAGCACTGTCACTGTCATCCATTGCACTATGGTGTGAGCACAGCACTACCACTGTCAGCCATTGCACTATGGTGTGAGCACAGCACTGCCACTGTCAGCCACTGCTCTATGGTGTGAACACAGCACTACCATTGTCAGCTACTGCTCTATGGTGTGAACACAGCACTGCCACTGTCATCCATTGCACTATGGTGTGAACACAGCACTGCCACTGTCATCCATTGCACTATGGTGTGAGCACAGCACTGCCACTGTCAGCCATTGCACTATGGTGTGAGCACAGCACTGTCACTGTCAGCCACTGCTCTATGGTGTGAACACAGCACTACCATTGTCAGCTACTGCTCTATGGTGTGAACACAGCACTGCCACTGTCATCCATTGCACTATGGTGTGAGCACAGCACTGCCACTGTCATCCATTGCACTATGGTGTGAGCACAGCACTGTCACTGTCAGCCATTGCACTATGGTGTGAACACAGCACTGTCACTGTCAGCCACTGCTCTATGGTGTGAACACAGCACTACCATTGTCAGCTACTGCTCTATGGTGTGAACACAGCACTGCCACTGTCATCCATTGCACTATGGTGTGAGCACAGCACTGCCACTGTCATCCATTGCACTATGGTGTGAGCACAGCACTGTCACTGTCAGCCATTGCACTATGGTGTGAACACAGCACTGTCACTGTCAGCCACTGCTCTATGGTGTGAACACAGCACTACCACTGTCATCCATTGCTCTATGGTGTGAACACAGCACTGTCACTGTCATCCATTGCACTATGGTGTGAACACAGCACTGTCACTGTCAGCCACTGCTCTATGGTGTGAACACAGCACTACCATTGTCAGCTACTGCTCTATGGTGTGAACACAGCACTGCCACTGTCATCCATTGCACTATGGTGTGAACACAGCTCTGCCACTGTCAGCCATTGCACTATGGTGTGAGCACAGCACTGCCACTGTCAGCCATTGCACTATGGTGTGAGCACAGCACTGCCACTGTCATCCATTGCACTATGGTGTGAGCACAGCACTGTCACTGTCAGCCATTGCACTGTGGTGTGAACACAGCACTGTCACTGTCAGCCACTGCTCTATGGTGTGAACACAGCACTGCCACTGTCATCCATTGCACTATGGTGTGAGCACAGCACTGTCACTGTCAGTCATTGCACTATGGTGTGAGCACAGCACTGCCACTGTCAGTCATTGCACTATGGTGTGAACACAGCACTGTCACTGTCAGCCACTGCTCTATGGTGTGAACACAGCACTACCATTGTCAGCTACTGCTCTATGGTGTGAACACAGCACTGCCACTGTCATCCATTGCACTATGGTGTGAGCACAGCACTGTCACTGTCATCCATTGCACTATGGTGTGAGCACAGCACTGTCACTGTCATCCATTGCACTATGGTGTGAGCACAGCACTGTCACTGTCAGTCATTGCACTATGGTGTGAGCACAGCACTGTCACTGTCATCCATTGCACTATGGTGTGAGCACAGCACTGTCACTGTCAGTCATTGCTCTATGGTGTGAACACAGCACTGCCACTGTCATCCATTGCACTATGGTGTGAGCACAGCACTGTCACTGTCAGCCACTGCTCTATGGTGTGAACACAGCACTGCCACTGTCATCCATTGCACTATGGTGTGAACACAGCTCTGCCACTGTCAGCCATTGCACTATGGTGTGAGCATAGCATTGCCACTGTCATCCATTGCACTATGGTGTGAGCACAGCACTGTCACTGTCAGCCACTGCTCTATGGTGTGAACACAGCACTACCATTGTCAGCTACTGCTCTATGGTGTGAACACAGCACTGCCACTGTCATCCATTGCACTATGGTGTGAACACAGCACTGCCACTGTCAGTCATTGCTCTATGGTGTGAACACAGCACTGCCACTGTCATCCATTGCACTATGGTGTGAGCACAGCACTGTCACTGTCAGCCATTGCACTGTGGTGTGAGCACAGCACTGTCACTGTCAGCCACTGCTCTATGGTGTGAACACAGCACTACCATTGTCAGCTACTGCTCTATGGTGTGAACACAGCACTGTCACTGTCAGCCATTGCACTATGGTGTGAGCACAGCTCTGCCACTGTCATCCATTGCTCTATGGTGTGAACACAGCACTGCCACTGTCATCCACTGCTCTATGGTGTGAACACAGCACTACCATTGTCAGCTACTGCTCTATGGTGTGAGCACAGCACTGTCACTGTCATCCATTGCACTGTGGTGTGAACACAGCACTGCCACTGTCAGCCATTGCACTATGGTGTGAGCACAGCACTGCCACTGTCAGCCATTGCACTATGGTGTGAGCACAGCACTGCCACTGTCATCCATTGCACTATGGTGTGAACACAGCTCTGCCACTGTCATCCATTGCTCTATGGTGTGAGCACAGCACTGCCACTGTCATCCATTGCACTATGGTGTGAGCACAGCACTGTCACTGTCATCCATTGCACTATGGTGTGAGCACAGCACTGTCACTGTCAGCTATTGCACTATGGTGTGAACACAGCACTGTCACTGTCATCCACTGCTCTATGGTGTGAGCACAGCACTGCCACTGTCATCCATTGCACTATGGTGTGAGCACAGCACTGCCACTGTCAGCCATTGCACTATGGTGTGAGCACAGCACTGCCACTGTCAGCCATTGCACTATGGTGTGAGCATAGCATTGCCACTGTCATCCATTGCACTATGGTGTGAGCACAGCACTGTCACTGTCAGCCATTGCACCACAGTGTGCCTATCTTCAACTACTAATATAGCAGCAAATTATTTTATGAAGTTGTGCTAAATTATCCCCAGGAGAACTTTTTTCCTACCTCTTTGCCCATATTTGATATTGTCAGCATTTTGCCTTTCTGTTGGGTGCAAAGAGGTATGTTATTGTCCATTTACTTTGCAGTAACTTGGTATTAATATATTTGGCTTTAATATATTTTGGAAAAAAAATCATATGCTTAACAAAAGTTCACGGTAATAGAGGGATAAGAGAGACGGAGAACTGTGAAGGAACAGAAATAAGGGCAGGTCCCTCGTGGCTGACTGAGGTACAGCTGATTGTCCTTCCTCACCATCTCAAGTTGACATCTTGTTTGGTGAGCATGGCTGAGGCCTACTGCATGGAAGGGTGATTTTGGGGCTACGGTGGTGAACTCACTCTGACTTGCTCTGAAATAGTTTATGGGAAGCTGTTGAAAGCTGTTCATGGGAGTGTCTCACTCTAGGTCTTGGCTTAAAAAATGGCTGAGAGGAAGCAGGGGAAGCTGTTGGTGGCTGGATGCTGCCGGCCATGATGTGTTGTGCGGTAATTTACTGTTGCCAAAGCCACAAAGGCTGCACGAATAGTAGAAATGGGAAGCAAAATCCTTTTCTCCCAGAGTCTCTTCCAGGGTACTTTGTGAACAAATCATGCCAGCTGACTGTAAAACTCCTTGCCATCTGCCAAAGTAAAAATGATGTGAAGGGTCCGGGTCTATTTTAATGCAGTAGGCAAATGGATGAATGGGAGGTGAGAAGGTACCAGATGGGCGACTGGTACAGCACACCCCTAGAGATGCAGCTTCTGGAAGAACCTTTTGAGCATATTTGACTCCCAATAACAACCTGAATCACTGTGTTTACCTACGAAGACACACTTCTTACAAGTAAAGAGCTTTTTAACTTTGCCACAAAATGAGAAAGTGTAATCCCCAAAGGCGTTGTATTGACCATTGCTTGTATGGATTCTTTCTTTTGTTCTCTCTCAGCCACACTGAGTGATCATTCTAGCTGTTAAATTAGCTTCTGACTGCTTGTGTGCAAAATACAGTTATGGAAAGAGTGATATGCATACACACATGCACACATGCGCACACATATACACATATACATAGGCGCATACACACACATGCATGCATACACACTCACGTGAGCACACACACATACAAACGCACGCTCACACATGCATGCACACACACATATACATATACACACATGCACACACAAACACACACATGCACACACACATACAAATGCATGCACACACATGCACATATACACATGCACACACATATACACGTACACACATATGCACACATGCGCACACATACATGTGCATGTGCACACACATGCACACACAAACATGCACACATACACACATGCACACACTGAAGTTATACCAACCTTTAAAAGAACACAGCTTGTCATGTTGTGATTCTGTCCTTTTCTACCTACCCACTGGAAATTGCTTGGTGGAATGACCTAGCTCAAACACAGATCTTGAGTTCTCTGTTATCCTGGTATAGTTGGGAAGTTACTACCATTTGTGTTTAATTTCTACTGGAACCTGTCCGTTAGGGTCTTAATTTCAATTATTGTACTTTTCAGTACCAAAAATTTTCAGAAATACCCTGCTGCTACCTTTTTTAAAAAATTTATACTTTTGAGTTAATTATTCCCAATATAAATATTTTTCTTTTTGAACTTAGCATATTTTTTTTAAATGAATACGTCGTATGATAGTCATGGAACATTTGATCCTATTGTTTGTAGCTTCCTATTTTGTTATCTTGCTTTTTATGATTAATTATCTTTCAACAGTCATACATTTCACTTAAAAAAAGAGACTGTTGGTGGACGTAACTTGAGGCCTGGGATAAGGTCCTTAGCATCCTGTTAAGCCAGCTGTAAGCCTTGGAACTTTCTGTTGCCTGGTGATGCATGCATGTCCTCAGACTTAGCTTGCTTTGGTGTTAGTCAGCATTTCAGGAACAGAGCTGATAGAATGAACGAGCATACATCTAGGCTAGTACAGGGTTTATTGGAATGGTCTCGGTAGCCCGGCCTTGGCTTCCGGATGGGAAGGAGAGTGCATGAGATTGGGAATGTCCCAGTCCAAGTCTGGTGCTGGAATCCAAGGGAGGGCCTATAGATTTATTAGTTTTCAGTTCACATTGGAATCTTGGAGAAGTGGGTTTGGACACCAGAGAAGGAAAGGGCCAGGATAGAAGAGCTTGCTGGTGAGAGAGAGGGCCAGCAGACAGGAAGCTACCAGAAGGTGTGGCCTATTTAGGGTGGGCCTTCTGACCTCCTGATGGGGTCTTCCACTTCAAATAATCCAGCCAAGAAAAGTTCCTCACAGGTGCTCCAGGGATGTGGCTTTAGTCACTTCAGGATGTAACTAAGTTGACAACCAAGATTAGTCATCACAGCTCTGATACACCATTACTCAAAGAACAAGTCATTGTTCCCATGTCAAAAGTATCATGTGGCACACTGACGTGCATTTCTGCTGCGGGGTTTGCTTCCCGTTTTTGTCTTCGTCTTTCCTCAGTCTGGGCTTGCAAGCACACTTTTTTTTTTTTCAGTTTCTGTGAGATTAGAGAAATCTCTAGCCCCCAAACAGCTTTTTGTGCCTGGTTCCTCTCAAAGTATCTGCGACTTGCTGGCCTTGGCTTGGTCACTAGATACAGCTGCTGATCAGACTTGGAATATTTAAAATTTATTCCACGTTTAAAGTTGGTATGAGGGGTGTCTGTCTGGATTACCTCATCCACAATTATTGAAAGTGAGAAATTAGAATAAGTTAACCAGCCTGTTATTTAAGTTGTACTTTGTTTTTCTCATCTGTACTATGGAATTGCTAACTATTTTACAAGGTTTTTGAGGCTTCAAAATAAAGTAATATATTATCCACTTAAAGTAGTACTTGCTATGTAGAACATGTTTGTTATCTTAAGAACATAGAGATTTGTCTGTAGCTCATCAATTTTTTTCCAAGCATAAATTTGCATTTTTATTACCGAAACCATTTGTAGAAATTGTGAAAGTCTTTCAGATAACGTTAGCATTGACTGGCTTGTTAACCTTTTTTAGCTTCTAATGTTTTTAAGGCTACATATACTCCATGGAAAACTTAATTTTATTTAAGAGTAGATTATGACCCTGATATCATCATATATATGTATGTCTGTTTATGTGACTATAAAAAGCAGGTTATCTGTGAAGTATGTATGTATATATACAAATGAAGGTTAAATGAAAATTTTAATTATGAACTTGTTAAGTAATTTGTCTGGAAGTTAGGTGCATCTAAATTTTTGTCTTTAATAGTTTAAGATTCTGAAAAATACGTTTTTCTAATTGTTTAAGTATAGATAGAAAAGTTAGATATACTCTCTATTTTTAAAATTGGCAGAGATTGTGTACAAGTATAAATTAGTAAGAAAGTTGATTAAAATGGGCATTGGACTGTGATGTATCTAACGGCTGTGTAACGATTGTGGTGCACTGAAGTCATGTGCAGCCACTGCCCCCAATCACATGCTCCCGTTGCCCCCAAACCGCGTGTAGCCATCTCCCCCAGATGCAACGCAGTCCATCTGCACCATTAAGAGGCCATCTGATTGTCCTTTCGCCAGAGGCTAATTTTAGTGAAGATAAAAATTTAACCTTGTCAACATTTTGTCAACACCGAACCCATCAGTAAAATGTCCAGTTTTTCACTGACTTGAAATGGCCATGGTTTATCCAAACTGAAGAAATTTAGACAATTTCTTTTCAGTTGTAGAGACAAAATTGTTTCAGATTGTCAATGTAGCCTCCAATCTGTGAACTGTTAGGTCTTATTGTTTTGGCCCTAATGCTTTGAATTGTTCTCATCCTGCTGCATGCCTTCATGCTGCCGTAAGGTAATTGTTTTCCTGATTTTTCCTTTTTAGGTTAACAGAGCCTTCTGGATATTTAACAGATGGTCCAATTAACTATAAATATAAAACAAAGTGTACATGGCTAATTGAAGGCTAGTAAGTATACAATTTGAGCTCGATACATTGATTTTTATCCTGAGCTACTAAAGCAAATGTCTAATGTGGAATTGTTGGGTAAAATCACTAGCTATATGTTTTATTTCCTTGCTTATTATTGGAGCATATTGCATAATTTTTATGAAGCTTAAAAATGTAAACCATAGTGCCTTCCATTAATGGTATAATAGATTAAATATATATTTGGTTTTTTAATTACATTTATTGCAGGACCAAACACATTAGGCCTCTTGCCTTTTGAGAAACATCTTGTTAGGAAGTTTACGGATTCTGTAGAAAGTATAAAAGTCTTCCATGCTGGTTTATGCCACTGGTTAATATTTTCAGCATTTTAGTTCTGATGGTCTTTTAAAGAAACTGTATTGTGCTAAGGATCTCTTAAAAACATTTTCATAACGTTTCGTAGAAGGGATAGTTAATAACCTCAGGCACTTTTCACAAAGAGGAGTTCTCGCTACTTTAGCTTTATTATGAATTGGTAGGAATTCTTTGGTACTATTTTATGATTTTTAGACTGTATTTGGAAAGGCATGCTTTTCGGATTACCTTAAAAGTCTCCTTAGAAGCACAGCAGTTATTTCTGCTCCTTACCTGTCGTCTTACTTTGCTCTCTGGTGTGTATCACCATCGAGAAAAAAATTGAAAGAGCCTAGTGCCTCCACTTAAAGGTCCCGTATCAATGAGAACCATTGCTTCTCAGTGTTGAATTTTTGTAACCAGCTTTATTCAAGTACAATGTGAGAGAATGTATTCATGCTAGTATGTAATCTAATAGGGTTTCAGTAATACACGAAGTATGTGCCTTAATTGAGTATATAACATCTGACTTTTATTGCTGACTGAATTTTTAAGACAAAGAAATGTGTATTTTGAAACCTATATCTTGACAGCATATCACTTTTTTCCTAGTGGTTTAATGATTTGTACAAAAATATCTGAAATAGATTTTAAATAAAATTGTTATGTCTAATTCTAAAAATAATATATTTTATATATTACATATGAATTTAAAGATACTTTGTTTTTTCCCCTTTCAGTCCAAATGCAGTGTTAAGGCTAAGATTCAATCATTTTGCTACAGAATGCAGCTGGGATCATATGTATGTTTATGATGGAGATTCAATATATGCACCTTTAGTAGCTGTACTTAGGTGAGTAATTCTGATTACCCAATGAGCTTATCCACAGCCATAGGGAAGTAAACAGCTGCGTAATTTTTTTATTTGAAGTTCACCCTATTGCCTTATACTCTAATTTATGGTAGTTATTGGTGACTGGATTTCAAGAACTGTTATAATAAATACCCTTTGTGTACTGTGACTCAACCTAAGTGTAAATGCAGTAGTGTTAATATGGCAGATGGATAAAATCTACACTTCAGGAACTCTAGATGTCTTTATAAACACTTTCTATCTCTACTGTATTTAGTTTTTTCCCTTTAAGTTGGTTTAAATATGTTTTCATAAATCTGTTTAGAGATATTTGGGTTGTCTTTCTGTGTTAGTGAACTGAGGAAATTTTAAATTCTGAAAACAAGGATTAAGTTATACTTGGTGTAAAGGTTTAACAAAGGAGGTGTTTCTTCAGTTCACAGAAGTTTGGAAATCATAGTTATTTCATAGTATTTTATACGTAGTCATATAGTCAGGACATTAATTTTGAAGTCATAGCATTTTAATATCAATTTAAACTTTTAAATAATACTGTATTATTGGAAAGCTGTGAATAGGCAGAAAATATATGAGATATAGAAAAAGCATGAACATGTAGATTTGTATTCACCTTAGCCAGCGTGATTGTTGACACATTGCCTGTTAGGTTATTACGCAATATCTCTCATGTTTTATCAATGTTGAAAATTTGAGTGTAGATTAAAGCTTGTGGTTCCCACAGTGATTTTAACTTGAAATATTCTTTTCTCTGTCTTGCAAATATTTTATTTCATCAGTAATTTGAAAAATCTGTTAGACAAATACAAGGGACGATATTTCCATTTTATCTTGTGATTCTATAATTCATGACTTTAAGAGTGAACCTGCACTAAGTAGTTTAGGTATTTATTCTGTGATATTGCTGTAAATACTTTTAGAACTCCTTAAAAAGAGATCTATCTGTCTATCCATCCATCCATCCATTGATTTTGTGTATGTGTGTGTGTGTGTGTGTGCGCGCGCGTGCGCATGTGGAGGCCAGAAGAGGGCGTTAGATTCCCTGGAGCTGACTGTTGAGAGCTGTCTCAAATGGGTTTTGGGAACTGAGTTCTGGTCCTCTGCAAGAACAACTAGCCCTCAACCTTTGAGCTCTTGACCATCAAAACTTCCATTTGGAATCTTTTAAACATTACAAAAAGCAGAGTTAGAAATAGTAATTTAAGGACACCAGAAAGAGATGTAATATACCCATGAGAATAATTATGATGTACAAAATTTTATTATATAAGATAGTGGGTTTACACATTTATTTTGACAGCACACCACTTTGCTATCATTAATTTTCTGGGATTATTGACTATTACTTAGCTGTCTGTATCTTTTTAGTTTTTCATTTATCCAATGACTTTACATTCATTTATCAAATTTTAACCAACTTTTTCCTGTTGCTGAAGGCATCTTTCCTGAGATAATTATCATTATGTGGGACTGGAGACACTCCATTATAAAGCATGCCTGTTACCTGTCCTGAGTGTGCTGGTTACTTGTATGTTAGCTTGGCTCAGTCTGTGGTCATCTGAGAGTAGGGGACCTCAGTTGAGAAGATGCCTCCATAAGACTGGGCTATAGGCTAGCCTGTGGGATACTTTTAAAGTCTGCGATTGACATGGGAGGCCCACCCTGTTGTAGGCGGTAGCATTGCCTTGGACTGGTGGCCCCGGGTTCTATAAGAAGGTGGGCTGAGCAAGCCATGATGAGTGAGGTGGTAACCAGCGCCCTCCATGGCCTCTGCCATAGCTCCTGCCCACTCTGAGTTCCTGCCCTACTTTCCTCAGAGGACTGTGACTCAGAATATGTAAGCCAAATAAACCTTTTCCTCAAAGTTGCTCAGGCACTGAGGGCACAGAAGACTCAAGTTTATTGGCTACCTATTTGATGCGAAGCTTTACGGCTGCTGGTTTAGGTGTCCTCTAAACCTCTCAGAAATCTGGGTGAAGTTCTATTATCCCCCACTTGACTACTGAGACAACTGAGACTCAGAGAAACCATTTACTTCTCGTTGGGTGATAAGCCAGGATTCAACCTCAACTCAAAAGCATGTACTGTTTAGTTCTACTATGCTAAGAAAAAGCATTTAATTAGAATTATAATACTATATTTTTTACTCAGCCATCTACACAGGTAGATTGAATAACCTACTCAAATACCAGAGAGTGTCAGAAGCCTGGAGGATGTGGTGAGGAGCAAAGCAAAGAGCTCTGAGGAGTTCAGACACCAAGACTTGCTAGAGGAAGGGTACCAAACCTATCCTCACTGTAGACACCAGTTGGGGATCCCTCCCTCCCTCCCTTCCTTCCTTCCTTCTTTCCTTCCTTCCTTTTGATTTGACCATAAATTCAGGTAACCCATGCTTCCTAATTGCTGACACTCTTCAAGAGTGTTCATAGAATTCAGCAAAATGCTGTATTTGTGGCTAAAGTTATTATTATAAGAGTAGGAGTTGGAACTGGCCTAAAAATACGGGCACAGAATGAGATTGGGAAGGATAGCAAACATAGAGCCTTGTGTCCTTAGGATGCCTCCACCTAGCAGGTCAGTGCATGCTACACTTGGAGGCGCCCCTGAGTTTCAGGTGTTTGGAGTTGGTTTGCTGAGTAGACTTGGCTGGTTGAATCACTGGCCATGAGAAGGCTGAATACAGATCTTTATTCTGCCCTTCAGGTATTATTAAGTCAGGTTGATCCCAGATGACTTCAACTCTTTAATCCCATTGTGACTTAGTTGGAGTGACTGTCCAAAACCTGAAGTGTAACTTTAGATCCCACGATGAAAGGACCCATTGACAGAGACAGTCAAGACCTACTGTACATAGCAAAGACAGTTTGTCACTTGAGAAATTTTAGAAATTCGAAGGTCATATGTAAAAAACTGGCAGCAAAAGCTTCCCCTACTTTTTTTTTTTTAGCTACACAATACTTATCCATGAAAACAAATTTCCCATACATACTATGTATGGTCCCATAGTGAAAGAGGAATGTATCATTTCTGACAATTAACTAATCGTTCATGGTGAACTTTGTTATAAGTATTAGAGTAATAGGTGAAGTATAGTACCAGATAGAACATTTGAGGGAGAGAAAAACAAGTATGATGTATAGACAGAAAGAAAATGTAAAGTAATTTTAGGTAGCTTTAGCATGGGATACTTGAAGGACTATCCAGGAAGTGAGTCTTGAATAAACTGTGCACAATAGTAACGTCTGCTGACTATGTGCTGAGGATTAATGCTGTCAATTCAATGAATTCTCACATTACGCTCTTACCATTATGCAAATGGAGCTTGGAGCACTGGAAGATTCTGTGCGTTGCCAAGAATTTTTCTCCGGTAAGTGATGGAGTCAGACTTAGTCCATGTAACCTAATTCTTGACCTTAACTCTCGAGTCACTGAAACAGTGATTCATTCCTGATAACACTGTCCTTAAGGCATTAGATTTTATTCTGTCAGCGAGACATTTTTATATGATGAAGACTATTTGTAATTGAGAAGTTTTGTTTCTAATACCCTACCTACCCTATTCTGGTGCTGGGCAAATTTGTGTTGGATATTGAATTTGGGAAAAGTTGTATGTAGCAACTGGAAAGATGTATTGCTGCTGAAGTAACTAAGGTCACCAGCAGCTCACCTTCAGCCAGCGTTGAGGTTGCTTAGACCTAAGGCACAGGACAAATGTGAGGGCCTGACACACACTTTTTCTAGTTGTTGTCAGTCCTAGTTCAAAGTGAGGGCCTGAGCTCTGGAAAATTTTTGATACCCCCTTAGGCCTTAAAATCTGGTGTTCAATTGTGAAGAAGGAGAAATGGGCTCTGTGTGGCCTGGGCTCATCCTTAGGTGTTAACTCTGTATTATTTTAAGGAGATTGTTTTTGGTTTTATATAGTTGATTTACTCCATGGGTTGTATTATAATGTGGATTTGTCCAAATTGTCTGGTATGTTATATAATAGATAGAAGTCCCTTTTTCAGTTATTGCTTAAAGAAAGATTTAGTTTTTTTTGAAAGATTTAGTTTTAAAAATGTGTGTGTGTGTGTGTGTGTATGTGTATGTATCTCTATCTCTATATCTATGTATATCTGCCTGCCTACCTGCCTGTGGGTATGTGGATTAGCATGTAGGCCTATGGAGGCCTGAGGGGGTCTGGCCTCCTTGAGCTGGGGTGACAAGTGGCCTTGAGCTCTTGAGGTGGGTGCTGGGAAACAAACTTGGGTCTTCTGCAAGCATGGCAGTTGCGCCTAACTGTCAAGTCATCTCTCTACACCCTCATTTGGTGCTTTTGAGCTTTTGATAAGTCAGCAAGCAAACAAATATGGTTTTCTCCTTTTTGAGAGAGCTCTCAAAGGTATCCTAAAGTCTTAGGAATATAGTCTTTTTCTTTTTTTGTCATTGTACTTAATTTGATTTTGTTGTGTGACTACACAACTGCCCAGGACCAGCTGCAGCTTGGAGAGGAGTTCTGAGAGAAGGGGGATTTGTGACAAAACAAATGACTCAAAGTCAAATTGTGGGTTCAAGCTGATGGCCTATGTTCTGCTCGAGATGGCTTTCCAGATAGTTCTTTCTCTGTGTTCTGCTCCAGATAGCTTTCTCTTGCTATTCTAAAAACTCTGGATAGTTCATCTCTTGCAGACCAAAAGGCTAGTCTTTTATTTTACATATCAATCCAGTCTTTACTCCAGGTTCCCTTTCCATTATCCCATGGACCTGTATCTCCTGACCCCAGCTTCTTCTTCTTGGAAGAGACGGCAAGCACAGCATATACAGTCAGACAGATGGGTGAGACCCCACCTTGGAATTACCATTCTCAGCATTTCTGGACCTAAATTCACTCTGTCCTAGGCTGACCTTCTATAACTCGGGAATGTGCCTGCATTTGTATCTGCCTGTCTTAGTATGTTTCTGACTAGCCGGTTCATAGTGTAACTGTCTCTGTTCCTTTAGATCTGTGAAGCTTTGTATACAATTCATACTGCATCCTTACATTTTTGCATAGTTGAGAAATTATACATTTTTGAACTCAATGTTTTCAGAACTCTTTCCCACAGCCTTAAGCCCTGTCCTAAAGGTCTCAGCATTTACCATTTTGCTGAGACATTAGCCACACCCTTACCTTCCAGACTCATGCTGCTTCTGATTATCATAGAGTCATTAACCTTGGCAGAGAGGACATTCCTTGAAGGAGGAACGTGAAAATATGTATACTTTTTTTTTTTTTTTTTTTTGGTTTTTTGAGACAGGGTTTCTCTGTGTAGCCAGCCCTGGCTGTCCTGGAACTCACTCTGTAGACCAGGCTGGCCTCGAACTCAGAAATCCACCTGCCTCTGCCTCCCAAGTGCTGGGATTAAAGGCGTGCGCCACCACCGCCCGGCTAATATGTATACTTTTATACAAACAATCCTTACATCCACAGCAACTGTCAACACTTGTGGAGGCCCTTGCCCGACTGATTCTGTTCCATGGGCAGGAAACCTTGTCATACTGTTCTGTACATGGCCTACCTGGACTCGGCACAAAACTTCCTGAGGAGTTGTGAAGAAATACATATTCACTATTGACTGGGCCCCAGTGACAGTGAACAGATGATTTTGTATGTGTTCAGCTTAGGGAATGAATGAGTCCTTTGGGATTAGCTGCAGGAACGTGGGTGAAAGGCCACTTACAGAGTATGGGTCACTTTCAGGGTATGTAGTTGCACCCCTGAGAAACCCTCCTACAGTGGATAAATGACAAAAGCCGTATCCTCCAATCTCCCTGCCCAACATGTAGAACAACTGATTAGTTCCAAGTTTCTTTAGCCTTTCCTTCTGAGCTTCTGAGCCTCGCGTGTCAGTGACTTCCTGAGTCTTCCAAGCCTACACTGTCCCTCCAGGAGGGAGTTTTGTTTGTTTTTTTCTTAATTTGGAGGAAATAGCTATAAAAAACAAAGCAAAACCCAGCACTTTCTCTGACTCTTATATTCTTTTCTTTCCCTATGTGTTTCCTAAGCCTCAGAGGGGCGATGAGATGTGAGTTTATGTCTCCTTTTACAAGTTACACAACAGATGTAATTCCACTACTGTCAGAAACACACATACATGTTAAACTAAGACTGACGTTATAGAAAGCCAACTCTGTGAACAGCTTTCTTTTAAAACCTGTCCTCTTTACCATCTTACCTAGTAGATGCAATAAAATCAGGGGTTGCTTACTTTTTAATTTGTATTTGAGAATAAAACATCTTTTGGATCTCTTTTTTTATTCAATCATAATTTGTTTGAGAGAATTCAGTTCCCATTGGTGCCTAAATATTAGTTTATCTTTGGCAAAAATTTACTACTTTGAGAAATGAAAAATTATGGATACCTGAAAAAAAGTCTCAAAAGTCACATGTAGAAGATGTACCTTAGTATTCTATTTTATAATGTTCTAAAGAAACATATATAGCAGCATAACAGATCTGAAAGTTGGGAGTTTTGACAGTGAAAGGATATCAAATAACCACTCAGTGATGTATCTGGATTGTGGTGATTAAATCCCAGTGTATGGTAAATGTAGGGAAATAATACTTTGATGACTTTAAATCAAATTCATTTAAATAAAAATATCAATGCATTTAAATAAAAATGGTAATCCACTAATTTACAATTTGTCAACTTCTTCATCCAAGCGCATGGTTTCACATATTTAGAGAGGGTAGCCTGGTCTAAATGAGGAATGTAGTTTTTCTAGATGAACTGGGAGAAGAGAGGACTGTATCAAAGCTGGGTATGATGGCTTACCCCTGTAATTATGAGTTCAGGGTCAATCTGGGGTGCAGTATGAGACTATCTAAAAAACCAACAAATCAAATTGAACGAAAACAACAACAACAACAAAAACCCAAACAAAACAAAACAAAACAAGATGCATACAACCAACCAACCAAAGAAACATCTGGTTCTTAGAACCTTTGTACATTTATTATCCAGCCTCTCAGCCTGTTTCCCTTGTGTGCTTCTTGACTTAGATGAATATACTGTCTGGGAATATGTGTGCTTTAGTACAACAAAAGGCATAATTTTAAATAATCAAAACCAGGTATCTTAAAAGTGTCTGGCACCTAGGTTGTATTGTAAACATACAGTTTTAAGTAGATTTCATTGTAATCACATAAGCTGGTCTAGAATATTTCTCTGGCTTCATTACTGTTTGGAGTCGGGGTGGGGAAAGGCTACTTTTTTTCAACTAGTTGCTACTGTGTTAAGGCGGCTTAGAATGAAGCCTTACTAATAGGCTAAGTCAGGAGCTTGTGTGCCATGGGATGGAGAACAGAATAAAAGGGAGAGATGGGACATTTCAGTCCAAAGAGGGCTCGAAGAGGATGAGGAGCAGCGGGGGGAGGAGCAGGAGGAAGAGGAGGAAGGTCAGGAGGAGGAGGAGGGGAGGAGGAGGAGGGGAGGAGGAGAGGAGGAGAGGTGGAGGAGGAGAGGTGGAGGAGGGGAGGAGGAGGAGAGGTGGAGGAGGGGAGGAGGAGGAGGAGCAGCGGGGGGAGGAGCAGGAGGAAGAGGAGGAAGGTCAGGAGGAGGAGGAGGGGAGGAGAGGAGGGGAGGAGGAGAGGTGGAGGAGGAGAGGTGGAGGAGGGGAGGAGGAGGAGGAGAGGTGGAGGAGGGGAGGAGGAGGAGAGGAGGAGGAGGGGAGGAGGAGAGGAGGAGGAGGGGAGGAGGATCAAGAGGAGCAGTGAGGAGGAGGAGAGGAGGAGCAGTGGAGACAGCAGCTACAGCAGGCAGCTTAGGGGCAGAGCAAGAAGAACACACAAAACCGCGCCTGGAGCCAGGGACCTCCGCTGGAGAGACAGCCAGGCTGGCCGGACTGCCTGGGAGCTTGGTTCACACGGAGCGGGACCCTGCTGGGACATAGTGTTAAAAACTGTCAGGCCAGCAGATAGAAGCGTGGCCCAGCGCCGCGCACAGAGTTGGCGCGGAGGTTCTTTTTTAATACTTCCCGCTACAAGGTGGTGGTGAGGCGGCTTGAGAGTGTGTTGTGTATTATCAGCAGTAGACCGGGCCGTGTAGAAATGTGTAAGTTTGGGTATTTGTTTTCCTGCTGGTTCTCCCGTCCAATGTTCGTGCGCACTGAATTGGATGTTTTTGAGCCTATTTTCTGTGCGGAGTCACAGTGGATCCCTACCTTTCTCAATTCTGAATTCTGATCTTCTTTAGTGGCTTGATCGTTCCCGAAGTGAGGGGTAATGAGACGGTGCCTGAGGTGGTCACTACGTCTGGCTATGCGCTGCTCCACTTTTTCAGCGATGCTGCATATAACCTAACTGGCTTCAACATTTTTTATTCGTAAGTATTTGTTCAGTTTCACCTCGAAAAGCACACCTAACATATATATGAATATCCTATATACGAGGAATAGGTCAGTGTATTAAATTTCAGCTTATATAATATCTTTTTCTAAGTGGCATGATATATTAGCAGTGTCCCACAGATGGTCCTCTAAGTCTTATTTTATGATAGTCTTCAACTCCGGAGTATCTTACAGCAGGTTGTGCTATTGGAAAGTTACAGATTTAAAATTGTTTAAGTAAATGATTAACGCAGCACTAGAGTGATTTACACATATGATTTACATGTATAGCAACATGTATGTGGGATCGCATGGAGCCCTATACTGCCATTTTGTGCTCTGATGTTTTTTACTTGTAGCCTGAAGAGACATGTAGGAATTAATGTTTGACAGTCCCTCCTTCAGGTACATCCTGGGGGCTACAGCTATATCATGGAATTCCATCCCTTTTACAAAATTTTCACCATGAGAATTGGTTTTCTCACGTTACACTCGAAGAAATTGAGGCACAGGAGATAAAACACTTGGCTGTACTGCTTGTATCTTTTAAAATCAGAACAACGATCATTGAAAATCTGTTATGTGTCTGACACTTTGTATAAAACTTGCTACCTGTGGAATTTGACAACGTGACCACCTCTTTCCAGGTGGGGGTGACTGCAACAGTTAATCCAACTCCGGTTAGGACTTTCTACCTGGGACACTGGTACTCACTCGTGTTGCTTGCCTTAGATCTGTTTAAACTGTTCTTGTAGTCTTCATTTAATTTTGGTAGGTCTTTAGAAGTTTACTGGTTTCTTACAGTAGTATTAGACTGTAGGTTTTTAGATGAGCTCTAGTGACCGATTGGGCACTGTTTGTGTCTGTACCACTTTGCCTGTTACCCCTAACTTTATTAGTTTGAGTCTTCTCTCTGTATTTGGTTAGGTTGGTTGAGGATTTGCCAGTCTCATTCACCACTTTGAAGAACTCATCCTATTCTGTTCATGTTTTTCTGTTCTTCATTTCTGTTAGTTTTTTTAAAACTTTTTTTTAAAAAAAGATTTATTTGTGATATGTAAGTATACTGTCGCTGTCTTTAGATACCAAAAGAGGGCATCAGATCTCATTACAGATGGTTGTGAGCCACCATGTGGTTGCTGGGAATTGAACTCAGGACCTCTGGAAGAGCAGTCAGTGCTCTTAACCACAGAGCCATCTCTCCAGCCTCTGTTAGTTTCTTCCTTGAGACTTACTTGTTTTCCATCTACTGATTTTGTCTTTTGTTTGTTCTTCCTTTTTTTAAGACCTCAAGTTCCATCATTAAGTTTTTTAAATAGAGATTTCTGTGATTTTTTTAAAAAAAGATTTATTTATTTACTTTACGTATGTGTGCACACTAGCCGTCTTCAGACACACCAGAAGATGGCATCAGATCCCATTACAGATGGCTATGAGCCACCATGTGGTTGCTGGGAATTGAACTCAGGACCTCTGGAAGAGCAGTCAGTGCTCTTAACTGCTGAGCCATCTCTCCAGCCCGATTTCTGTGATTTTAATCAATGGTATTTATAACAAGAAGTTTATCTCTGATAAGCATGTCCATTTGAATGCATAGATTTTGGTATATTGAGTTTTCATTTTGACTTGATTTTAAGTTTTAAAATTCATTCTGGAGTGTGTTTTTCAGTCTTTATGAATTTGTATGTTTTCAGTATTTTGTTGGTTTCTATTCATCCCATTGTGATCAGAGAGACTGTAAGAAATCATTCCAGTTTACTGCTATCTATTAAGACTTGGCTTGTGTTTTACAATGTGGTCCAAACTGGAGAACATCCCTGTGGGCAGCTGGGAAGAATGTGTGGCCTGCAGTGTTTGGGCAGATCTGTGAAGTCCTTTGATGTGTAATGTTGTTTAAGTCTGATAAGTCTTCAATGGACTTTTGTCTGGGTGTCCTATGTTGTCCAGTGGGGTCTTGGCATTGCCTGTTGTTACTGTGCTGACGTCAGTATGAGCCTTTATATCCAATAGTGTTTGTCTTGTGAGACTGGATTTGCTTCTTGACATAAAAATACAGTCTCAAGGAATTATTCCTTTAGTCAATATGGAAATTACTTTTTTCCTCTTTCGGTCAATAAGAGTTGAAGTCTACATCGTCAGATGTTGTAAGTTCTGTATGTCAGCGTGTGGTTGGTTTCTTTATGGATCTCTCTTTGTGCAGCCTCAGTGCTCATGGGGTCTTTTAGCTTCTCTTTATCATGAAGACTTTCTGTCTTCTTCAGTTAGGATGACAGTTTTGCTGAGTTCCTGTCTCTAAAAGATTGGGTTGCTGTGCAGGTCTTGTGAGAAGTCCACATGATTCTGATTAGTTTCTGTATGTGTGACTTTGATGCTCTCCTCGACAGTTTTCAGTATACTTTGTTTGGTACACTTAGTAGTTACCTGTATGCTTAGTGCTTTTTACCTGTATGCTTAGTGCTTTTTACCTGTATGGTTAGTACTTTTCCTATACACTTAGTACTTTTGTAGTACACTTAGTACTTTGCCTGTACACTTAGAACTTAGCCTGTGTTTGAGATGAGGGCTTCTTCTCTGGTCCTCACTGGTGTGCCGCACGCCTCCTATATCTGATAGCCACTTTCCTCCTATGTTTGGGAATTTTTCCGCTATGGTTTTAATGAGTGTATTTCCAATGCTTTTATAGTTTCTATGACTATGATTTGGAAGTTTTGTTTTAACGTGTTGTCCTGTAGATTTTGCATGTTCTTCTCATAGATGCTTTCTGGTTCTATGAATGTTCGATGTCAACTACCCCATCCTTAAGCCCCGGTGCTCTGGTACTCCTCCTGATCTATTGGCAAGGCTTTCCTGTGCTCCATGGTTTTTTTAATTGGACTTACTGAGTTTTTCATTCTACAGTTTCTGATTAATTTTTCCAACATTTTTATCTTTTTGCTGAAGTCTTACATTGGCTTCATATTTTATTCAGCTATTTGTAGCTTCTGAATTTATTTAGGAGTTTGTGTTCTCTTTGATTTTGTTCAACATTTATTTCTACTTATTTAAAATATTTTAAATTAATTTTATTCATGCACATGGGTGTGTGTGTGTGTGTGTGTATGTATCATATGCATGCCTAGTGCCTGTAGAGGTCAGAAGAATATATTGTATCCCCTAGAACTGGAGTTACAGACAGTTGTGAGCCTCTATGTGGGTGCTGGATATTGAATCTGTGTACCCTAGAATGACCATTGCTCTTAATCACTGTACCATCTCCCTTACCACGTTTAATTTCATTAAAGCCCTTTTATATAAGGAAGTCCAGGTGTGAAGTAATGAGAGGTGCTCTCAGATGCTTTTAGAGACATGACCACTGAGTCATTCGTCATTTTTTTTTCTTTTCTTCAAGAAGATAGAAATTGCTAATGAGGAAATTTTCACCAGGAATAAAGTATTTGAAATTCCTTTGAATCAGCAGTTTGTTATGGGATCTCTTCATACTATAGTGTATCCAGATGTGCACACAGTGGAAGTAAACGTATAGCAGATTGTAAGCAGTCAAGGGCATTAAAACTTGTCTTCTGTGACTGTGTAAGTGGTGGCCTGTGTCTTAAGGTGTTAGAACTAAGTTTTTGGATCTCTTAAGTTTCCAGGGTTCAAACGTATCTTCTTCTTAACATATATATTCAGAATTTTTCTTTACGTCTCTATAAACACCACGCTTGGAACTGTGCAGTGACTTCTGAAGTTGGGGGTCGTCCTTGAGATCAGAGTTTTGTTAGCAGAAGAAATCTAGTGAATGAACTAAGACTCAAAGCAAATGAGTAACAATGAGATGAGAGGCATGGAGGCGGTGGAATGACAGCTTGTACCTGGGAGGCAGAGGCAGGAGAATAGCCTGGACTACAGCCTGAGGCCCTGTTTCTAAAAATGGTGTGTAGAACAAAGAGCAGGAGTCATGTTGCGAAATTGTGTGAAAGAGAAAACCACACCTGCAGAAATGACCCAGAATTCATTTTAAATTTTCTTGAATTTGCATATACGAATGGTGTTTGAGCCCGTGAATTATGTTTTGCAGAATCAATTCCTGTCCTAACAATTGCTCTGGTCATGGAAAGTGTACAACCAGTGTCTCTGTTGCAAGTCAAGTGTATTGTGAATGCGACAAATACTGGAAAGGGGAAGCATGTGACATTCCTTACTGTAAAGCCAATTGTGGGAGTCCAGATCATGGCTACTGTGACCTAACAGGAGAAAAACTCTGTGTCTGCAACGATAGTTGGCAAGGTAAGCGTGTATGCTAGGATGACCCGGGGTTGGTGCGGGGTGGGCATGGGGGCGGCTGAGGGCAGCTAGAGGCCGCGAGGGGCTGGCGCGGGGTTGGCTGGGACTGGCGCGGGGTTGGCCGGGGATGGCGCAGGGATGGTGGGTTGGTCCTGGGTTGTGGGGGGCTGGCGTGGGGCTGGCACCTGGATGGGCATGGGGGCAGCTGAGGGCGGCTAGAGGCCGCGTGGGGATGGCGGGTACAGTGCTACATACATTGGTTTGTTTTTGTCTTTTGGCTTCTTTTGGGGGGTGGTGATATGTTTAGGTTAACAGTTAAGTTCTTAATTATCTGCATTTTCATAAATAAAATTGGGAAAGACCCGTCTACATGCTATTTTAGGGATTAAGTGAAGTTACACGTTAAACTTAAAATTGGGGGCATGTGATCATTATAATCTTCTATAATCTTTTTGTTGACTCCTCAGAGACTGGATGACTTCACCCGACTTACTATGTGGTGTATTCAAATTTACCTCATAATTGGTAACATACTGTACTGCAAAAATAAATTCAGGTATAGGATCATTTAAAAGGTATTTCTTAGGAAAGACTGACCCCTTGTGGCTATTTAAAAAAAATGGACAGAGACTATTTCAATTAATAAGTGTTCATTTAGCTGCTTCTTGTAAAAGTCAGATTCCTTGAAAAGAATTCTAAAATCTTCTGTCTGTCATTAAAGATTAGCTTTAAACCACACTGAAGGGTTTTGGGTTTCTTAAGCATCTGTAGTCCCATCTTTGTCACTGTGGAGTCAAACTAAAGGATACGTATAGTTATCTGAAACCATCTGTTCAGGTCTAATTTGCTGATTATGTTTGCAGAGAAGCGTCTTTATGCTAGTATAGTACTTTCTGACAGAGGGAACTTTGATGCACATATTACATAATTCAGAGGCATATTAAACACAGGGCAGCAGTTCTCTCTGACCTACTAAGATAGACACAAGCACACTACCAGTGGTGTCCTAGCAAAAGAGCTTTTATTATTGATAATATATTGTTTATTGTCATGACAGGTGCAAATTCTCAAGTGTTCATTAGTGTGTGTGTGTGTGTGTGTGTGTGTGTGTGTGTGTGTGTGTGTAGGGGGTGTTTTTAGTTAATCACTTGCAAATTTTGTGCCCTCAGAAAGTGCTTTGAGGCCTTTTTTCCAACTTAAAATTTTAAGCTGAGATATTTTCATCTTCCATAGTGATAATTGTATGTGAATAGCAGATAAAGTACAGCTAGAGAAGTAAGTACAGCCTCTAGACGGTGCTTTCCACACAAGACTCATCTATTTCTGTGACTCCACATAACAAAACTGAGCAATAGATACAGAAAATCTTCCCCCACACTAGCATAGCTCCCCTTACCAACAGCACTTGCCGTAATGGTACGCCTGCTAAAACTGGTAAACATACACCAATAGACCAGTTACCTGAAGTCATGGTTTATATTAGAGTTGTATTGGTTAAAGGTACCATGGCATCCATCTGCCTTAAGGCATAACACAGAATCGTTTCTCTGACTGGAGACTCCCTGTCCTCTGCCTCTTCACAGTTCCTTCCCTCAGCTATCAGCAGCCAGTGACCTTCTTCCTGTCTCCATAGTTTTGACTCTTCTGAATGTGATATGCAGTCTGTATGACAGTCTGAGAAGTGTACTGTCATGCAGTTTAGTAGTGCACAAGTTAAGATGGGTGTGCTCTCCCTAAGCAATACAATCATTGATACCATGGTTGTACATATGTGATCTTTTGTTGATGGCAACATTGTTCTGTGATGCATGACTGTAGCAGATACTATGTAGTATATAGGGTTAATGAGTAGCTTCTTTTATTTGCCATTCTGTGTTAAAGTCTCTCTCCTGTGTTCTGGTGACTTACAGCTCATTTCTTTTTAGCATGAACAAATTTCATTGTGTGGATGTACTCCAGTTTCTCTGTTGATTCATTAGGACCTCTTGGTTGCTTCTGGTATTTCTCATGTAATATAATTTGTTTATTTTATCTTTTGGAACAGGACTCACACACAATGTAGCTCAGGCTGGTCTGGGATTAACTCATCAGGTAGTCCAGGCTGGGCTCAAACTTGTGGTGATCTGTCACAGACCCTTGGATGTATAGAATTTTTCAAATATTGTCGCATTAGTAAAAGGGTGCTTTGGAAAACATTTATCTCTTAAGTTTATTTGTAATAATTGGATAAAGAAAATATTTTAAAACTAAATAAAATCAAAACATAACAAACTCACTTTATGTTCACATGTAAAGAACAATAAATTTCACAGGGGCCTCCACAATGTAGCAATATGCTTTAGTAATTCCCTCAGTCCGAGTGGCTCTCAGTTCTTTCCTTTATGTGACTTTCTGAATTCTTGGGCTTTTATTAGAGTAACAGAAGTATTTCAAACTTAATTGAGCAGAAGGGAAGTTGTGCTCTTTGGAAGAGACCAGTGTCTTTCCAGCACTGATTATTTCCTTTTGCAAAGAGAGCTCACTGAGTTTTAGATCTGCATATGGCCTGAGAGCCACGCACTGTATTTCTCGTCTAACTTACAGCCAGTATAGATATCAGTGGGATGTGCAAAGGAGTGTCATGTGCCTGTATACTAGCTCACTCTGATATTTCTCTGGCAAATGCTGACAGCTATAGTCACCAAAACACTCATTGCCCAGTAGCAGTTCTGGAGGTTATGGATGTCTTAGCTTAGAAAAATCAGGTTCTGGGGAGGACCATCTTCTTGGCCTAAAGATGGTTGCCTTGCTGATTTCTCATCCGGCAGAGCTATGGCAAGAACACATGCTTGTGCATCTCGCTCACTTCCTCATCCGTCACATTGGGGTTTAGGGCTTACATCTAGGAATGTGGTAAACCCAGTCAGTCAGTCAGTCTGTAACATGTTCATTCTTAGAGTGGATGATTCTTACGGTCACTTCAATTTATGAAGAAATTCATCCCAGCTCACGGGGTTACTTTGGGTAAGTCAACTCACCTGTCTAGTTATTAACTTCCATTTTCTTTAGAAAAGGTGCATTTACATTTGTCTGGGTCCTGGGATGACAACTCTATAAAGTATTAAAATGTATTCACTCATTTTGTCTGTTTGTACGTGGTGTACGCGTGCGTTCATGTGGGTATGTGCATATCTGATCGTGTGTGGAGGGTAGAGGCCATCACTGGGTGTCTTCTGAGACTGGTATTTGTTTGTTGTGGTGGGCTAGGGGAGAGCTCTTCCTGGAGTGGAGCTCATCAGTGGGCTAGACTTGGAACACGAAGGATCCAGTTGTCCCCTTCGCTCCGCGCTGGGTTGCTGCGGATGTGTGCCATCACAGTCAGCTTCGGGGTGGATGCTGGTGATCCTGACTAGGAGCCTCATGATGGCAAAGTGTGCACTTTAACTACTGAGCCGTCTCCCTGCTCTGGAATAGTATTCTTAAGGACTGATGCTATAGTGACATTTCCTTTTTAGTGAGTAGACACTTGATAATAGCTCTTGATTTAATCATCTCTTTTGTAACCAAGCTTAATGCATTTTATTAACATATAAAATTTGCATTTGTGAATAATACTTGAAGATTAGACATACTGTTTAGGTATTCTGTGAACATGAGACCAGGCTAATAAAAAGGGTAGTTTGGTTTTTTGTGCCTAGAATAAATGTTAACCAGCATGCTTTTTTTTTTCTACTTCATTATTTTAAATGTCTGTGTATATAGTCTTGGTGACTGTAATGATCAGAAAGAGGTCTTTAGGATGTTAAAGTTACTCTTTTCTATGTACACGTATCTCATGTATCTCCATAATAGCAATGATTTTCAGCATGAGTGTTGCAGGGGCTCAAGGGGAAATGACCTTTTTCTGCTCCAACCACAATGCTATCACTTTGGAATATTTTCTATATTGAGATTTTCATGTACAACTTTGTTTTAGCTTTATTACACCTCAAAATTGGGACACTGGAGACCACAGATTTCTGCTTAAACAGATAGACACACACACACACAACTCTTTATGATGACATAATTTACCTAAATTGTGAGAACCATATTCTTAGAAAGTATGTAGAGTGATGAATACCAGTCATGTGACTCATTGTTTGCAAAGTTTATTGTAAGAATAGTTTGAGAGCATTTAAAATACACTGAAACAGACAGTAGGACTTTACAGATTGCTTCTGTGAGCCTAGTACATGTGCAGAGTATTTTGTCTGTGGTAACAAACACTTTTCAGTGGAGTTGGAAGATAGCACTCTTTAAAGATATTTTCTCATTTTGCTTTCCTCCTCCTTGTGTTCCTCCTCCTCTTCTTCCTCCTCCTCCTTTTCTTCTTTGGAGAATTTGAGATTTCAGTATACATGTTAAATCATAAGTGGAAGAAAGAAAAATGGTAGATACAGCAAATTAATATAGGTATGCTAAATGATATAAGAAAGGCACTGTAAAAATTAATTGCACTTTAAACATGTGACCAATTATTTAGTTTGAGCAAAACAATATATCCAACATATTAAATGAAGGCGCATAATCTTGGAGTTATTATAAATTTAATTCTGGATGGTTGTAATGAAATAAATGTTGCAATATAGTGAGTCGTGTATTTTTCTACATTCCCAGAACACATAGTGATTATATGTTTATACGATACTGTGTACATGTACAATTATAATTTTAAATGTACAATGAAACTATTATAAGAATGTACAATCTTAATTAAAAACATTTTACTGCTACAAAATGGTAACAGTCACTTGTGTTGTTACTGAGCCTTTTTTGCTGGGAGAGGGTCTTGCCTTGAGTTTACGACTACCAGTGGTCACTGATAATGGCTGCAATAGCTGTGAGAGGTCAGACTGCAGATCAGTCTGATTGGTGTGATACTGGTTGATAGCATCTTACCTGGAAAGAACATTTCAACACTGGTGTCCACCCCCCCCCGAAGCCTCTTCCCTAAGCAAGCAATATTCTAAGTTTTCTCATCCTACAGTGTCTACGGCATCTTCATCAGTGGACTCTGTATTGGGAATCCATTTTTTCTCATCACGAGGAGTAACTCTTGTTTCGGTTCTGTCTCTGTGCATTGCTTCTGGTCCTTTTGTTGTGCCCATCAGATTAACAGTCACTTCTTTTACTGTAGCGGAGTCACTTAAAAGCACTCACAGGATTGATAATATCCCTTTGAATGTTCATCTTTTGACTTCCTTCCATAATCTCTGATCCTCTTGCTGCATCAGAATGGTGACAAGCCCTCAAGGCATGTTTCCAGCTTGGTCAGTGCCATCATAAGCCCTGGATTGCTTGCTGCAGTCCAAATGAGCCTGGCTGTTCACTCTATAGAACTGTCTCTCCCCCGGGCCCCACAACTCCCCCGCTCCCGCCCCCTTTGTAAATCAGCCTCTTCCAGCCCCACACTTGTCTCCTCTCCTTCCTGAGGTCTGCACTCTGCCGCTGGGTTGGGTTTTATTTAAAGGGATGTTGTGAGTGGTTTGCTCTTCCACTGAAAGCCCTGAACTTGTGCTGTTAGCAGTAAGGGCATTCACCTCACAATTTGTTCTCTGGGGGAGCCTTTCCTCTGCTTTAAATGATGGTTGACAGAAGAGGGCAGCATGAACTTTTGATTTAAGTGAAAGGAGCTGCACCTCCCCATTCATCTTGACATTTAGAAACTAGTGTAGTTAGTAGCAGGCTGAATTTCAGTACTGTTTTGTCTTCTGTAATAAGGAGATTTAAGGAGAGGTAGACAATAGGGGACAGCCAGGCCAGTTCCTGAAGCAGTCAGAACACAACATTTATCAGTTAGGTTTATTGTTTTATGTAGCTGTGGTTGGTGGTGACCTCAAGTGATTTTAATAGTAACATGATTATAGGTTGTCACGACATGTGATACTAGTAACAGATCTTGGATAGCGAGAAACACACAGGATACACACAGTGCTCTGAAGAAGCAGATGTAAGCCTGGTTCAGCTAGTGTTGCTGTAGGACTCAGCTTGTGACACATGTATCTGTAAGTGCAGCAACAGGAAGTGCAGCGTAGTAACAGGAAGTAAATCAACAGGAAGTGCAGCGCAGCAACAGGAAGTGCAGCAACAGGAAGTTCAGTGTAGCGACAGGAAGTAAAGCAACAGGAAGTGCAGTGCAGCACTGGGAAGTGCAGTGACAAGTGCATGATAGGAAGTGCAGCAACAGGAAGTTCAGTGTAGTAACAGGAAGTAAATCAACAGGAAGTGCAGTGCAGCAACAGGAAGTGCAGCGTAATAACAGGAAGTAAATCAACAGGAAGTGCAGTGCAGCAACAGGAAGTGCAGCGTAATAACAGGAAGTAAATCAACAGGAAGTGCAGTGCAGCAACAGGAAGTGCAGTGACAAGTGCATGATAGGAAGTGCAGCAACAGGAAGTTCAGTGTAGCGACAGGAAGTAAAGCAACAGGAAGTGCAGTGCAGCACCGGGAAGTGCAGTGCAGTGACAGTGTAGTGCGGTGACAGGAAGTGCAGTGCAGCGATAGGAAGTGCAGTGACAGGAAGCGCAGCACAATGACAGGAAGCGCAGCAACAGGAAGTGCAGCACAGTGACAGGAAGTACAGCTACAGGTAGTGCAGTGCAGCCACAAGAAGTACAGCTATAGGAAGCACAGTACGGTGACAGGAAATGTAGTGTAGCAACAGGAAGTGCATCACAATGACTGGAAGGGCAGTGACAGAAAGTGTAGTACAGGGAAAGGAAGTGTAGTACAGTGACAGGAAGTGCAGTGACACTGGGTGTTGTGACAGTGAGTTCCTCTGTTATCAGGTTTCAAGGCATTGATCACCTACCTCATCTGCATCTTATGGATGAGGACATCTAGACTTATCAGTCACATGAGTCTGGATAAGAGACCATTCTTGCTCCAGTTTTATACTATTGGACATCATTCTAAACTAATGTTTTTTACTTTATGAAATTTTTATAGTTTCTAAGTAGTTTATCATTTTTACTACTACTACTACTACTACTACTACTACTACTATTGTTATTATTATTATTTGCTGATATACGAGGCTACCTACTGAAGCCAGTTTGGTTCTTAATAATGTAATCCTTATCACATTTGTTTAATAGCTTGTAATTTATAAATGTCCTTTGTATACTTTTTGTGAAATATTAAAAACTTTCAATTGCATTTGTGAATAGACTTATTTCCTCTTTATATATGAAAGCTTGATGCTGGGCAAGGTAAACAGATCTGTCTAAGGCCACATTGTAATTGACAGAACTAGGATTTGAGGATGTTCTTCTCCACTGTAATATTACAGAAGCACAGGAAAGTAAATAGGAAACTTCATGGTATTTAACAAGTTATGTATACATTATGATATTCATTAGAACGTGCTAAAATCTGATTATATTTTCCTTGTTAAGAATTTATTTGCGAGTTATATTTCACTTTTTTCTTTCATGAGGTGAAGATTTTGGGCTGGGGTCTCACTATGTACCTGAGTTGTTAATTTGCCCATGAGCTTTCAGTCTTCCCTCAGCCTTTTGACTGATGGTTTTAGAGGTGTGCTCCACCTCGTAGGGTCAGACTATTCTGCATATTACATTTTTAATATGAAAGACATTAGATTCTCTTCATCTATGTAATCTGCTTTGGTAATATAAGATCTTTGTTTAATTCAATGTATTGCTTGATTTTTTTTTTTAAACAGGCCCAGACTGTTCTCTGAATGTCCCTTCTACTGAGTCTTACTGGATTTTACCAAATGTTAAACCCTTCAGCCCTTCCGTAGGCCGGGCTTCACATAAAGCAGTTTTACATGGGAAATTCATGTGGGTGATTGGAGGATATACTTTTAACTACAGTTCTTTTCAAATGGTTCTGAAGTAAGTATTTATTTTTTAGATTTTCAGAACAAACTAAGCTCTATTGTTCAAATATATAAATGGCTGCTTCTGAGGTGGTATATATTTGCTAAATTTGAGACTATATGCAGTCAGTGCCCAAAACCAATCGATTCTTTGTCACTATACATGGGAGTTTGCTTTGTATAAAAAATTTAATACCTGTCTATTGTGTCTTAAATAAGTTTTATATTTCACAGGGAAGTCATGCGATTTGCTAAAAAGTCTATTAAGGAAAGGGTTAAGTTAAAAGGGAGGCTGAGAGAGGCAAATGGAGGCATGCATGGAGAAGGCTTTACAGGTGTGTGTGTGGTGAGTTATGGGAGGTTCTGAGCAGGCCTTTGCTTACACTGTAGAAAACCCACTGACCATTTGAGTCAGAACTCTTAGGAAGAGGAGTAGAAACGGGGTTTAGTTCCAATGAAATTATACAGGGGACGAGTTCTACATAGAGAAGAGCAGGACTGAGCCCTGGCCACCATATCACAAGAAGCTTGGGAGGGAGAAGAGAAATTGGCAAGCAGTTTGTAAAGGAATGAGGGGTATAGGGAAACCACCTGGTGCAGTGACTTCAGAGGGGAGTGGGTTAGAGGATTAATGTGCCAACCACGACGAATGCTGGCCTTTAGCCAAGCCAGGGAGAAAGCAGCCAAGAATTAGATCTGAAGATGTTGACCTTTGACAGGTCTGTGGAGTAGTTGGGTGAACAGACTTTCTGGAGTTAGTGAAAGGAACTTGGGAAGATAGTTGCGGAGCAGCTCCTGCTAGCTTGAAGGGCAGTGAGGTCACAGTGGGTTTTATTTATTTATTTTTTTTTAAATTCCATTTGATACTTGTTTGCTGATCTAGTAAGACAAAAGGAAACAAACACAAGCAGACCGGGGAGTTGTTGGAGTGTTTGGGGATCATGGTGCTCACAGTAGCAGGGTCACTGGGCTCTGGAAGCAGCATTGTCTACTTCAAACTCCAGCTGGTTGTTTTGCCAAACTAAGATCCGAAGTGTGGCCGATGTTCCAGCTGGAGCTCGGAGCCCTAAGAGCTTCAGATGAGCGGTTTAGAACTTCAGTTCATATGCAATAGGTTCCAGAAACCAGACTTTTGTGTCACACAAGACTAGCTTACTTTTTATAGAATCCTCTATACTAATAGATTTGCACAGTTTAAAAGAATTATTAGCAAGTTAGTTATATTTATGCATAGGAACGACATAGTTCTTGATGAATTGTTTTTTATATATACACACACATAAGCATTAATATTAAAAGCAAATAACTACTGTAAAAAGAGAGGGGATTCTTATCTGTTTCTATGGAAAATGATTTTATTTCAATTTGAAAGCAAAGAACTCTCATTATTTATAAGTCCATTGCAATTATTAAATGTAATTAGACTAATTCTAGCAGTGAATGGCCTACTCATATACCTGTTCAAAGTTTTTAAAATTTAATGTCTTCTGTGTATGAGTGTTTGGTTACATATATGTGTGTGCCACATGCATGCTTGGTGCCTGTGGAAGTCAGAAGAGGGCTTTGCATTCCTTGAAACTGGAGTTACAGACGGGTCCTCTGTGAGTACAGGGACTCGTAAAATGGAGGCATCTGAGTTCTGTATATCGTACGCTGAAGTGTTAAACCTTAAAAGCAGATATTCCTTTCCTCTTTTTTTTTCTTGAGACAGGGTTTCTCTGTGTAGCCCCAGCTGTCCTGGGTCTCACTCTGTAGACCAGGCAGGCCTTGGACTCACAGATCTGCCCTCCTCTGCTTCCAAGTGTTGGAATTGAAGGCATGCACTACCACTGCCCAGCAAGAGGAGGTATTTCTCAACTGAAGCTTCATTAACAATTTTGATATGGCCTATAAAATTTTTAGTTATCTGTCCTTCAGGATTTAAAGAGAATTTGGATTCAAGTGAAGGAACACATACACACAAATTAAAGAACTGCAAAGGGGTTTTAGCTTGTTAACACGGCTTGTTTTCTTGTTTTTAGTTACAATTTAGAAAGCAGTATATGGAATGTAGGAGCTGTATCCAGGGGCCCTCTTCAGAGATACGGACATTCTCTTGCTCTATATCAGGTAGGTCTCCTGCTTACAAACATTTTGGTTCTTGCCTTAAGAGTTTGTGTTAAATAGTAGACCTCAGATTTGCTTCACGCACTCCATGAGAACGGTAGACCACAAGTGTCTTAGTCAGGGTTTCTGTTCCTGCACAAACATGACCGAGAAGCAAGTTGGGGATGAAAGGGTTTATTCAGCTTACACTTCCACATTGCTGTTCATCACCAAAGGAGATCAGGACTGGAACTCAAGCAGGTCCGGAAGCAGGAGCTGATGCAGAGGCCATGGAGGGATGTTCCTTACTAACTTGCTTCCCCTGGCTTGCTCAACTTGCTCTCTTATAGAACCCAGGACTCCCAGCCCAGGGATGCCACTACCCACAATGGGTCCTCCTCCCTTGATCACTAATTGAGAAAATGCCTTACAGCTGGATCTCATGGAGGCATTTCCTCAAGGGAGGCTCCTTTCTTTGTGATAACTCCAACCTGTGTCAGGTTGACACACGGAACCAGCCAGTGCACCAAGGTTCACCATTAGAGCTGCTAGACCAGAGGCTCAGGATGAGAGCTCTCCTAGACAGACATTTTATAACTTTGCTTTATGTAGGCATTCTCTGCATCGCAGAGAGGCAGGCGACTTCTCACTTGCCTTCCACTCAGAAGGAGGGCTTTGTAGCTTTGCCTCTTGGATTCATTTATCTATTTCTTCCATTTTTTAAAATTCAGTGTATGATGAGCAGTAAGGAATCAGCCTCACTGTTTGACCTGTGTCTGTATTTCTCACATTTATTACAGAGAACACCTTTTCTCATTGAATAATCTTAGCAGTTTTGTCAAGCACCATTTGACTATCGCATCTCTTATTACCAGTGTATCTCTGAACTCCTCATTCTCCCGTGCTGATTTATGTCAGACCACACTATCTTCAGACTTGTTTTGTACTGTTTTAAAGAAGTCTCTTCACTTTTACAGAGCTTTTCTGTAATTATGTTAATATATTAATGTATTATATATTTCTAATATATATTTCTGTAATTATTAATTATAAATAGTATATAACATACAATGTATTATATATAATTAAATATTATATATGACTCTTAGAATGGGATTTCTGTTCCTACAGAGAATTATGATAGAGATGAGTCTGTACATAGACTTGGAGGTCTTTGTCATCTCAGTGGGCATCTGCTGATCCATAAATGTGGAGCGCCTTCCCATTTATATCTTCGTAAATTCCACCTGTGCTTTTATAGCTTCGGTTTTGAACTCTTCTCTAGATCGATTCCTAAATACTCGGTACTTTCTGGTGTTCAGTGTAACGGCTTTGCTAACTTTGCTTCTGGATTGCTCATCCCAAGTGTGCAGACAAACACGCACCTCGTGATCTGACCTCATGCCACAATGTAACTGTGTTCACTGGCTAGCTCTTCATTTCTTAGGATCTTTTATATAGAAGGTGATACAATCTGCTGGTAGAAATTGTCTTCCGGTCCGTTTTATCCGGGCCCTTATTAGTTCTTGCTTATCTGCCCTAAGTGGACCTTTCGATAGAAATGACAAAGTATGCATCCTTATCTTATTCTTGGTCAACAGGGAAATCATCTTACATTTCACCATTAAGTATAATTTTAGTTTAGTGTTTTCCTTAGATAATGTCTCTCGAATTGAAGAAAACATCTTTTTAGTTTGCTGAAATACAGCAGTCTATACCATTTTTGCGTCACTTATGTGAACCAACTATGAATGAAATTAATTGGATAACCTGTAAGTGTTGAGGGTCTGTAATATTTTCCCACAGCCAAAACTGTAATAAAATATACTTTGAGGGATGTACAGATGCCCATGTTTTCGGTGACTAGTGCTGGAAAACATTGAATTGTTGAGTGGCAATGACAGTTAACATGGACGATATAGTGAAAATGTAACCATTAGGGACCTAGGTCATTCACACGTTGGGAAGACTGTCCATGGGTGATATCAGCATACAGCACTGGTTTTCTGACGTGAGCCTTAACACTGAGTTTCTGATGTGTTTTAAAACAAAAATATACTTAACAGTGTGTATGATGTGAACATTGAAATTAAGATGTATTAATGCAACGTTTGGAACCATGGCTAAGCTTTCCCTTACTATTGATGGAGTATGCTGTGAGCACTCAAATGTAGCGTGTAAATAAAGTCTGAAAGAAATACAAGATGCATACTGCTGGGAAATAACTATACTGTGTACTAACGTGTGCATTTTAACTCTCAGGAGAACATCTTTATGTATGGAGGCAGAATGGAGACAAGTGATGGTAATGTCACCGATGAATTATGGGTGTTTAACGTGAGCAGTCAGTCATGGAGCACGAAAACCCCCACTGTCCTTGGACACGGCCAGCAGTACGCTGTGGAGGGACACTCTGCACACATCATGGAGCTGGACAGTAGAGATGTTGTCATGATTGTGATATTTGGCTATTCTGCAATATATGGCTATACAAGCAGCATACAGGAATACCATATCTGTGAGTTTCTTTAAAAATGTTAATTTCTTTAGTGGTTGGGAGCAGTCTTGTTTTAATCTTCTAATTATTTGGTCAAAATGTTAAGTTATTTTAGATTGGGATTATAAGGCAATTATGTTCATAATGGTTTTTTTGAATATAATCCCTTTAATTATGCTAAGATGTTGTCCTTTAATATTTGGGTATCTCTCTTAGCCAGATGAGGGGGTGTTATATGCTCATTTTCAAATATTAAGCTATGAGGCATTCCAACAGATGGTGCTGTTGCCTTGGAATTTGCCTATGAACCAGAAGCTGAAATTACCTAATGTCTTTGTAGTTATGAACGTTAGGCTTTTCATTTTTTATATCATGTCTTATTGCTAGTCTACATCAAGGTAGATTCTCAAGGATAAACTGTTTGTTTCTAAAAGAGACTATTGTTTAATGTGTAGAGGTGATCTGATTTTCACTATTGCTATTTTTTTTGTGATTTTTTTCTCTCTACTGTTATTTTTAATTTGTCCACAAATATTTATCTTATAGTTGCTGTTTAAATTTAAGAATCTTCTCATTTCTGGGTCTCTCTCACTAACGAGCTCCAGTTTTTGGCTTTTATGTGACCAACATATATGACCTTACAGCGTCTGAACACAGTCACAGTGAGACTGCTCTTTTGTGGGCCACGATGATAGTAAGACCACGCATGGAATACGTGTGAGAAAGGTTCCCTTCCCAGTCTCATTCAGACGTGACTCTGCATGCATAGCCATGACAGCACCACATGTGCACTGGAGTGTGCGGTAGTGGTAACGTCCATGCTGGTTGGTGGCTGATACGTGTGTTATCTGGTAGATTTTTATTCTCAGTTATGAATAATCAGTATGTAGAATGGCAACTGGAGATAAGTGAATTAAAAAATATCTGTACATTCAGTTCCTTATGGCTTGTTCTATAACCAAAATACTACTTCTAAATTGAGTTTATCTTTTTTTTAAAGATTTATTTATTTATTATATGTAAGTACACTATAGCTGTCTTCAGACACCTCAGAAGAGGGTGTCAGATCTCATTATGGATGGTTGTGAGCCACCACGTGGTTGCTGGGATTTGAACTCAGGACCTTCGGAAAAGCAATTCGTGCTCTTAGCCATCTCTCCAGCCCCCTAAATTGAGTTTATAATAGTATTTTTTTTGTTTGATTTCTGTTTTCTTGGTTGCATAGAAGTGGGTTGAATCATGATTTTTAAGTTTCACAGAAATCGTGAGCACTTAAAACATTCTGTGTGTTATATCAGTACAAATTACGATCCATCAACTTTTCTCTCACATTGTGTTTCCTACTAAGATTTACTGCTGTGTCCAAGGGCATTCGAGCAGTTGGTGTGATGTCCAGGTGTCTGATGTTAGAAAGTTAAAGGGCTTTCACCCTGAAAACTACACAGCAAAGAGCATAAAACGGTGGCCAGATGTCGCTGAAAGACACCATGGTCATGAAGTTCCCTGACCATGGTCCAGGAGGGCTTTAGTGTTCTATTATAACAGCTGCTGCGCTGGAGAACCAGCACCTGTCAAGGGCACCTGCTCCTCAGGGGACCTGAGTTCAGTTCCTAGCAGTTACCTGGTCATCTGCTGCTACTGGCACAGGAGAATATCTTCTTTTCCCTTCAAATCGCATACCAGTGTGCCTGTTGGTAGAACCCAACAATGTTATGATTGTCAGGAGAATATTAGAACTTGAGTTTTTAGGACCCGTACAGTCTAAAAGTTTGCTCATTTAGCTTAGGTTTAAGGGTAGTGGTCTGACTGGAAATATGGCCCAGTGGTTAAGAACACTAACTGCTCTTCCAGAGGTCCTGAGTTCAACTCCCAGCAAGTACACGGTGGCTCACAATCATCTGTAATGGGATCTGTTGCCCTCTTCTGGTGTATCTGAAGACAGTGACAGTGTACTTATATATACATTAAAAAAATAAAAGGGTAGTGAGTAGTCATGTAATTTTTATCTTGGTTATATCACTAACATATTTATTCAAAGTTTGTCACATAGAAGGCCCTGATATAAATTTGCTGTATATTTTATTTATGTACTTTTTTTGAATAACATAAGTCCACATAAGTAAAATTTCCCTTATTTTCTTTTATAAACACAAAAATTGGATTTTCCATGTTTCAGAATTTATTAAGAGACACGCAGGACACTGAGATTGCCTTGGCGCCCACTGTGGCCTCTTGAGTTGCTAAGTACGTTAGGCAGCTCTCTCTACGAATAAGAATGTGCCACGAGAGTTAACTTGCTGGTTTTTTATGATTTCTTCGTTGTATTTTGAACTTCATCATCTGTTTTTTCCCTCCTGCTACAGCATCAAACACTTGGCTGGTTCCAGAAACTCGAGGAGCCATTGTGCAAGGTGGATACGGCCACACAAGTGTGTATGACGAAGTGACCAAGTCCATCTATGTTCACGGAGGCTACAAAGCATTGCCCGGCAATAAGTATGGGCTGGTGGATGACCTCTATAAGTATGAAGTCAACACCAGGACCTGGTGAGTAGGCTGAGGAACAGATGGGGAAAGGGGCAGTGGGAATGGCTACGCAATGATCTTTGCTGGCCTTTGCTGGCGTTTTATCCTCCACTATATTTTGATAGCATTCCTTCCCCTTCTCTTGATCCTCCCAGATCCCCCCCCCCCTTCAACTTCATGTTCTTTTTCTCTCTCAGTAAAAAACAAAACCAAAACAAATCAAAATGGACAAAGAAAGCAACCACCGAAATTCCCAGAAATACCCAAACCAAAACGAAAACGTCACACACAAAAGCCGTGGATTCATTTAGTGTCAGGAAATTACTCCTGGGCACAGCGTGGGTCTAGGAGTGGGCTTGATGGACCAGGGTCACTGCACTGGAGGAACCTGATCTCCCGATTCCTAGCAGGTGTCAGTTGCAAATAGCTTCTCAGTTAGGGTGGGAGTTTGTGCTCACCTTGCCTCCTCCCTGCGGTTATGTCCGGTTTGAACCTGAGCAGGCCTGTGCACGCTGTCACAGCCCTGTGAGATCCTATGAGCAAGAGCCCAGTTGTGTTGTGGTAATATCTTATGTTTTACACAGGAGTGGTGGGTATGGAATGCCACAGAAAAGTTTTTGAACGTTTAAAATCTTAATGGAAACTATGATACGTGGTCATGCAGCCAGCAGTACAAAATAACAAAGTCCCCATGTATGAACTATATAATTTAAAATAATCTCTGATCCCATACAAACACCAAATGCATTCGTTTTAGATGCATAATTTTGCTTACCTCCATAGATTGAAGCTTTAGTCCTATACTTCCGGGATTGGTGCTTATTTGCACTTGTATTTTTAAATATTAAATTTACAAAATTAAATTTCGGATTTATCATTTGATTTGGATGAAATACAAAGTTTGTCGGGTTAAGATTACTTTTCATTTTTTACAACTAGCAGCGTTCCCTTACACGTGCAGTACTGGCCTTCACAGGCTCATTTATAGACTCTTCTGAGGTGCACGCACAGATGTGACCCCACCATGTGTTTCTGTCCTCCATGTTTCCACCTCAGCTGGTGGCAGGATTTCCACTCCTGCCACGAGGCATCAGTGACTCAGTGATGCTTCCACGCGGGGTTCCCCAATTAATAAGCCCACTTGGAATTCCCTTCAGGGCTCATTTGTCTTTTTGTTTAATGTATGACGCGTTTATAGCCACGACATTTGTTTTCTTCTAGAAGCACCGATTTTGTTTTTTTATCCTTCGTTTTTATAGTTTTAAAATACAATTTTTGTCCTACTTGTTTTGTTTTTCAGAATCTGGGAAATTAGGCTTTTTGTTTTAAGACAATGAACATGTCTTTTGGGGTTGCTTGAGTGGACTTAAGGAAAATTGTTTATTATGTAGTGATTTATTATCCTTTCAACTTTTAAGTCTATGCCTTACTTTCTGCATTGTCTGAAGAGAATAGGGTTTGTGAGACTTCCTTTGGAAAATGAATAATAATACCCTAAATCTGACACAAGAGATTAGGCCACATAATAAAGCAGCTTCCAGAGACCAAGGGCAAGGGAAATTAATACAATTATAGTAAAATTCCCTCAGAATGAAGACAAAGAGGAAAGGCATTTCCCTGTCTTGGAGGCAACTCTGACTGATAACTGACAGATTTTCTTGGTCTGTAATCTATGTGTGTGGTGGGTAGTGCACGAGCATGTGTGTATGTTTTTTCCTGTGGTAGGCACACATGTTTGTGCACATGCACTTATGCGTGCATGCCTGTGGAGGTTTGAAGTTGGAGCCAGGGAGTCTTTCTCAAACATCACCATTTACCTTATTTGTTGAGGAAGTGTCTCTGAGTTCAACATAGACTTTCTTGATACAGCTCACCTGGCTAACCTGCTTACTCCAAGAACCCTCTGCCTATGTCTTCCACCTTTTGAGCACTGGGATTCAGGTGGGCCACCACACCCACGGACCACACTCATCTGACCACACCCCTGACCACATCCACTCGGCCACATTCCACCTGGCCTTTACCTGGGTTCTGGGGAGTTCTGGGGAGCTGAACTCTACTTGCTATCCTGTTACTTATGCATGAAACACTTGACCAATCGAGTAGACAACTTCTTTTTTTTTTTTTTACTATTTTTTTTTAATTTTATTTTTTTAATTTACATTCCAAAACACTTCCCCTTTCCCGTTTCCTCCCTCCCCGAGTAGACAACTTCTTAACTGAAAACATGGAACCCAGAAGACACAGTGCTTCCAAATGTTTGAAAGAAAGCCTAGAATTCTGTATCTAATGGAAATATTATTAAAAAAGGAAAGCAACATGACCTTTCCAAAACACTACCACTACCTCCCACCCCCCACCAACCAAACACAACCCACCAACCAACCAACCAACCAACCCACCAACCAACCAACCAACCAACCACCCACCAACCAACCAACCAACCAACCCACCAACCAACCAACCAACCAACCCACCAACCAACCCACCAACCAACCACCCACCAACCAACCAACCACCCACCAACCAACCAACCACCCACCAACCAACCAACCACCCACCAACCAACCAAGAATTGAGGTATCGAAGCCATTGCTGCTACACTCCTACTTCATAAGCAGTTAGATCTTATCTGTTCACATTTAAAGAGGAGGATTATAAATATCGTTGACTTTAAGGGTTCTCACTCCTCCAAGTTGATTCCTTTTGTCTTATTTATATGTTGTGCTGATTGTGCCTTTCCAGAGGACTTCAGTGTTGTCATAAAGGCCTTTTGCTTCCTGTGAGACAGACATTTCACTAGTGAGCCATCTCTTCGGCCCTCCAGTTTAGATTTCAATTTGCATTTTCTCCTTTACTAATAACATAGAATATCTCCTTATATTTATTGTCATATAGTACTTTGTTTAAATTTTGGGCAAATATTCTGTCCATTTTATTATATTTGCCAGATTGTGTATATATCTTTGCAATAATGGCTTACTTTGTATTTTGCAATCATGCTTTCTCAGAATGTGGCTTGTTTTTCTATTCTTTTCTTATTATTTGATAAATTTACATGTATGTAGTCAAAGAAGTAAATTTTGTTTTATTAGCTGTGCTTGGTATTTTGCTTAAATAACACTATTCTACAATGTTTTATATTTTTATAAATTTCAAATTTTTATAACTAGTTTCACAGTTAATTTTCTGTCTACGTAGGTAAGAGTGTGTATGAGTGCATGTGTGTATATGTCTGTGCAGTAAGAGCTTCTGTATGTGTGGATGTCTATGCAGTAAGAGCTTATATGTATGTGTGTGTATGCAGTAAGAGCTTGTGAGTGTATGTGTGTGTGTGTTTGTCTGTACAATAAATACTCCCTGGGCATTGGTCACTGACATTTCAGTCCTTTGATTATGGAAAACATTATAACAAAATTTTATCTAGGAGATTAATATTTTCATGCTCTTCTCAATGCAGTCTGTATGTTTTGAACTCACAGTGTGTGTGTGTGTGTGTGTTTGTGTGTGTGTGTGTGTGTGTGTGTGTGTGTAGGGGGCACATATGAGCCAAGTGTGTGTGCGTGTGTACAGGCTGCATTGTGCTTATGCAGGGGAGAGGATATCCTGGGGAGCTCGTCTCTCTTCACATTATATGAGTTCCAGGATTGGACTCAGCTTGACAGGGTGGGAGCAGGCGCCCTTACCCATGGAGCTGTCTGTCCCTCTGGACCCTTGTACTGTTTTCCTAAGGCTGCAGTTACAGCTCACCATGAGCCTTGCGTCTTTAAGAAACAGGAATGCAGTTTCCTATAGCTGACACTGAGAATGTGCAACACTGCAGCATGTGTGGCAGAACTGTGATCCTGGCAGAGACCCCAGGAAATGGTCTCCGCTTTTCCAGCGTTCAGTACATCCTGGGCTTTCTTTCATGTAACTATATCCTTCTAATCTAAACTTCTGTCTATGTGCAACTTGCTTTGTAAAGACTCCAGTCAGTGAATTTAGAGTCCACGTGAATCTAATAGTAATATGACCTCATTTATATAACTTAAATTGTGACTTCATTTTACCTTAGCCACAATTGCAGAGGCTCCATTTCCAAATGAGGTCACATTCTGGATTTGAAGGTATATATTAACTTTGGGGAGGGTACTATATATTCAATGAATACTGTATTTTTTCTGTCTTTACCTTGATGGAAATAAGACTTATATTTATGTTTTACGTCAGGGTTGCTGATTTTAGTAATTATCTGTGTAAGTATTTTTAGTTTTTTCACGGAGGTTGGTTTGGATTCTATATGGGTGATGTGAATAAGATCCTTCTGGGTTCTAAAGCTTTCAGTCTTGTCTTTTCATGGCCACTGCATCCTCACCTCTGTGAAGAAGAGAGAGAAGAAGTGATGCTTCTTTATCAATCCTCAGACTTAAACATTTTCAGTCTCCAGTAAGAGCTGTGTGCGTGTGGGTTTTGTAGAATCCATTATTAAGGAGTTTTAGTAAACTATCCTCATAATGCCCATGGTACATAAGAATGAAATTAGATGCACATCTATTACTTTGTACAAAAGTCAGCTTCAAACGGATCTAAGGCTTCAACGCAGAACTTGAAACACTGAAATTGGTGAAAGGAGACCACAGGTGCAGGAAAGATTCTCTGAACGGGGCTCCGTTTGCTCCGGAATCACAGCCAACAGTCGACAAGTGGGACCTAGTAAAAGTAAAACACTTCTCCACAGTAAGGCCAACAGTCGACCACGTAAAGAGGAAAGCCTGTGGCGAGGGGGAGAATCCGCCAGCTGTAAATCTAATGGAGGATTAATCCTAGAATATACAGAGTACTAAGAAACAAAAAAAAAATCTCAATTAAAGAAAAAAACAATTAAAAATTGTCTGTGGATCTGAAGAGAGTTCCCAAAAGAAGAATTAAAAATGGCTAAGTCCAGAAATGTGCGGCATCCTTGGCAGCTAGGGTCGTGCATATGGTACTTGCTCTGAGATTTCATCTCAACTTGGACAGAATGGCTACGGTTAAGATAATTGACAACAGCATATGTCAGCGAGGCTTCTGGGAAATGGGAACCTCAGTCACCGCTGGGGCACCTCAGTCACCGCTGGGGGGTTGCCAACTGGGGCGGCTACTTTAGAAGGCTATGCAGAGAACCTTCCGAGTCCTACAATCAAGTCTGTCCTGAGACCCAGCCCAGCTCCTCCTTGTCAAATCCCTGAAGGGCCTGACGTCCTACTCCACAGATCCTTCCTCAGCCGTGCCCACTGCTGCTCTATGCACAATAGCGAGTAAGCAGAAACAGCCTGCACGTTCTCCAACTAATGAGCGGATAGTGAAAGTTCGTACACAGTGAAATTCTATTTAGTTGTAAAGAAAAATTAAATCACTACATGTGCAGGTTAAGTGGATAGAATTAGACAATAATTACACAGGACAGAACTAGGTAACACCGAGCCACAAAGACATATGGTACATGTTCTTTCTCATTTGTGGATCCTAGCTCCAAGACTTCAGATATCAGTGTTTAACCCAGAGTCACTGTAGAAACCAGGAAAATGGAAAGGACCTAGAGGGTAGAGGAAGAGCTCTAGAGAAGAGGTGCTCTGGAGGGTGTGTGTGTGTGTGTGTGTGTGTGTGTGTGTGTGTAAGAATGTATGCATGTGTGTGTATATGTGTAGGTGTGTATGTATATGTGTGTGTGTAAATTTGTGTGTGTATGTGTATATGTGTGCATGAGTATGTGTGTGTATGTGTGTATGTATGTGTGTCTATATGTGTGTATGGGTGTGTATGTATATGTGTGTGTATGTGTGTGTATGGGTGTGTATGTATGTGTGTGTATGTGTGTGTGTAGTATTTAAATGAAGTTACATCACTTGGGGTGATATGATTCCCCCCAAGAGACAGACTACCTAACAAAAGCCAGGCACGGGTGCCTCTCTTCTGCTTGTTGGTCAGGGAGTCCAAGAGACTCTCAAAACCACATAGGATATTGCCATTGTCCCTGATTTCCTCTGTGAACTAAGGTGTGTCCTTACAGTTAAGGTGCTACAACTTAGGACTTAGAGGTATCAGCTGGAAGTATCCTGGAAGAGTCCTTGAAGACTAGCTCTCATAGTAACCAAAGTTGCTGTGTAAGCTACCATGGGAAAAAAGTCAGTAGTCCTACCCAGTTGTAAAGACTATAGATCACAATGCCCAGCTGTCCAATAGAGCCCCAATAATGTGACAGTGATGCATATATCTTGAGGGTAACCAGCAGCTAATTGGATTTGAGGCCCACTCAATAGGAAGGAATTAATCCCTGGTATTGTTATTCTTACCAACAACCCCTTGCTGGAGCTCAAAGGAGAATCTACTACCACCATTTTCCTAAACTTACAATTTCTAACTTTATTCTAAAAACCCATCCTTATACCTACGGATAAATGTAGCTCTCACCCCTCATCAAAGGAGCACATGCACCCCAACAAGGCCACACCTCTTAATCCTTCCAAATAGTGCCAATCCCTGATGACCAAGCATTGAAATTTATGAGCGTTTGGGGGCCATTCCTATTCAAACTACCACAGAGACCACTGCAGAGGTCAACAACTCGTCAAAATTAGGAGAACACATATGGTGTGGTGCCCAGCCCCTACTGACACATCACAACGCAACCTTTACACCCAAGGTTCAGAGACAGGGGCAGAAAGATGAATAGCCAGAGGTCCAGGATGTCTGCTGTGAGACTGTGACGTCTGTAATGGCAGGGAAGTTGTGCTTTTGAACCAGATCGACGTGATGACATCATGGGTTGGTATGCCAGTGTGGATGAGAGATCTTACAGTGCCTTCCTTGCCTATATATGAAGAGCTTCAGGCAGTTAATGGCTGCTGAGAGAGGGATTGTCTTCTCCAAAAATGAGCTACCTGACTGGTTATCCAGTCCCAAGAGGCCAGCCACATACACACAAACAACACCACATGAACTCATAAGGCCGAGTGCGTGTACAAAAGTGGGAATCTGTGTGCATTCTGTGAAATTTCAGAAATAATCAATAAAAATATTGGGAAATACATTGGGAACAAATTTTTATATATTTTCTTGGTTTGGTGCCAACTTGTACCAAAACCCTTTTGAGAGTTCATTATCTGATGTTTTTTCTCAAAGTAATTTGGCTAGTTATTATGATTTATTTTACTAACTCAACTTAATTAATCAAATGTTACTATTGATTTCTGGTTAGCTAATATTTTGATAAGGAACTAAAATCTTTCTTAACATGAAATAGAATTGTACTTCTTGGATTTTTCATATCAACTATTTGGTGTTAAGGCTATATTGATGCATAAAATTATTTGGGGTGTATTCTTTTTAATGCAGTAGACCACATTTTTAAGACCAGATTTCTTTTTTTTTCACAAGTAGTTTCTAATTATAGCCTTTAAGAGAACTTAAGGTGACTTTTGATGTAGAGAATTTTAACAAGGAAATTTATTACAAAGTGGTTATAAGACTATTCAGATTATCTCTACATGATTCAGTTTTTATAAGTATTTTAAAGAATTGATCCATGAAACATATATTATTCATTAAATCATTATAACAGTATTATTCCTACAGTGAAATACCTTTTGAAAGTAAGATGTATTATAGAATAATGGTCTTATTGTGACCTTTCCCTGTATTCTGGTCCTGTTTACTCTCCCCTCCCTTTCATGTAATTTTTAAATTTCACACGTGAGAGAGAACATGTAATAGTTGTCTCTTTGATGTGATGCTCAGTGTGGCGCCCAGCCCCAACCGATACGTCACAACGCAACCCTTTACACCTAAGGCTCAGAGAAGGAGGCAAAAGGATTAATAGCCAGTGGGCCGGGATGTCTGCTGTGAGGCCGTGACATCCGTAATGGCAGGCGAGTTGTTCCCATGAAATCTAAAGAGTATGGACATGATCTGCGTGGGGACATCATCGTTGGGGTGCAGTGTGGATGAGAAGTCTTACAGGGGCTCACCCATGGATGAAGACCTACAGGCAGTTAGCAGCTTAACTGAAAGTTACGCGCCACTCACTTCCCTGCAAATAGCATCGTGCAGGTCCTGGAGTGGACAAAGATTGTCAGCGCACTAGTGAGCGGGAAGATGCACAGTGGTTGTTGGGAGTTATGTTTAGCATTGCCAGAAGCTGCCCACTGTCTTCTGAAGTGTCTGTCACTTCATTCTTGCCTCCGTAGATGTTAGTTCTCATTAGTCTCCATCCTTGTCAGCTTTTAATAGTGTCAGTGTTTTCAGATTTAGCCACTTTAATAGGTTATACTGAAGCCTCCCCCCCCCCTTTTTTTTTCACTTGCACTTCTGTGGACACACAGAGTGATGTAACTTTTTTTTTTTTACATGTATTTGACATCTGTGTCTTTTCTTTATTCATATATGGGGCAGTACACTTTTCTTTCTTTCTTTTTCTTTTTTGGTTCCATTTCTTTATATGATTTGGAACCCGTTCTTTTTGGTTTTTTTGTTGCGATGTTTTTATGTGATGGTATTTTGTTGCAAAATTTCTTATGACAGTTCCTGGCTTTGCATTTTTTATTCTTTGAGGATTATCTAAATTAACTAAGACCTCATCAATAGCATTATCTTTCAGAAAAGAAAAAAAAATAGAAATTAAGGCCTCAGCCATTTAATTTCATGATTTGTGCTTTTCCGTGCTTCTAAGGAATTCATCATCAAACCCACGTCCTAGATCTTCTCCCATGTTGAACTCTAGGTGTTTATCATAGTCTGCCGTGTGATGTTTATGCATTGGTAAATTGTTAATCTGTTCTCAATTCTTGCCTGCAGCTGTGCGTGCGCGTGCACGCATACACACACACACACACACACACACACACACACACACACACACACACACACACGGCGAACACACACATTTCCGATATTCCTGAGTTATCACTTTCTAAAATCTGTATTTTATCTTTGCTGCCCTGGACCTTGCAGGGCAGCTCTCCTGGGGCCGCTCCTCCCTGCACCTACCTGTGGGCGGGCTCTCCCTCCTACACTTTTTCCTGCGTGGTCCATTTCCTAGGTCCTCCTCAGGGCATTTCCTAGGTCCTCCTCAGGGCGGAATCTCCTCTTCCTCCTCCTCTATCACTTCCCAGGGATCCTAAAATCCCGCCTCCATCTCCCTACCCAGCCATTGGCTGCCAGTAACTTTTTTCACCAATGAGAGCCAACTGGGGGCTCAGCTTTTGAACCTGCAGATTCTCGTTTGATTTTGGGAGCTGAAGTAACACAAATAGCTTTATAACCAACCCCCAACATGTTTACTATTTATTCTACATTAATTTTTCATCAGTGTAACATGTATGTATGTGATATATATATATATATCTCTGCATGCGTGTTCAAGTGTGTGTGTGTGTGTGTGTGTGTGTGTGTGTGTGTATGCCTGCAATGTGGAGATCTGACCTCAAAACCCGATCCTCCGTTTTGGCCCTTTTAGCTAGCTTTGCTTCTGCCTGTATCGCAGTGCCGGCTGGGCTCTCCCACCGCAGTCTGAAGACTTGTCTCCACATTGGCAGCTCTTTTATTTTATTTTTTTTTTAATCAATGTTCATATATGGCTACAAGCCAGAAGAGGGCACCAAATCTCTTCAGAGATGGTTATAAGCCATCATGTGGTTGCTGGGAATTGAACTCAGGACCTCTGGAGGAGCAGTCAGTGCTCTTAACCACTGAGCCATCTCTCCTGCCCCATTGGCAGTTCTTTACTGTGAACATTTTTCAACAGCGTCTTCAGTATGGGTCTAACTTCTTTCTTTCTCTATTGTTTACGATGTTTAGTTACTGTAGTAGCGCTTCTTGTGTATACTATCTTCTCCTCATGCAACAATTTTTGCTTCTTGTCCGTTGTCAGCCGGATATACTTGTGTTGGTCTGTCTCTGGCCTCAGTAGTGCATTCTGTTATTCGTCTGCACTTTTTTCAGTAACAGATTGTATCGGTCACTGTAGATCATAGTAAATGCTGAGGGCAGGAGCAGTGAGTCCTTTGACTTTATTCAGTATTTTTTTCTTCAATATTAATTTAATTTTATGTTCTTAAATATTTATTTCATTTAAGTTTGAGGGCCTGGATCTGTGCCTGTGCACAATATATATACACGTGTCCGTGGAGGCATCAGATACCCTGGAACTGGAGTTATAAACAGTTGTCAGCCACCGTATGGATTCTGGGACCTGAACCTGGATCCTCTGCAAGGCACTAAGTGCTCTTAACTGCTAAGAGTTCTCTTTGGCCCCTGACATTGTCTAACTTAAGCTTCTACCTACCCATGTAAATCTTACCATCTGTCTGCACTGTCTGTAATTTAGATAATTTACTGGGATTTTGATTGACAATAAATTGAATCTCCAGATCAGTGTAAGAACTGACAGTTGATAGTATTAGCCTTTACATTTGTATGCATGTAGTATCTCTCCATTCATTTAGAGACTTTTATTTTACTTTTATTTATTTGTTTTGAGATAGGGTTTAAGTAGGCTACCTGGAACTTGCTATGTCTATCAGGCTAGCCTCAAATTCAGAGATTCATGTTCCTCTGTCCCCCTAAGTGCTTGGGTTTTCTTTTCTTGTTGTTTTTTTGTTTTTGTTTTGTTTGTTTTTGAAACAGGGTTTCTCTGTATAGCCCTGGCTGTCCTGGAACTCACTCTGTAGACCAGGCTGGCCTCGAACTCAGAAATCCACCTGCCTCTGCTTCCCAAGTGCTGGGATTAAAGGCGTGAGCCACCACCGCCCGGCTTGAACTCTCTCATAATCAGAATTTTGTAGTCTTTTTCATAAATCTTATATACATATATAATATATGATGTATACATTTTATTTTATATATTTATATATGTGTATATACAAATATGTTACTATATATAGTAGCATATTTATAGTATATATGTTTAGTATAGTATATGTAGTATATATATATAACACATGTATATATGAACATATATATATATATATATATATATTCATTTCCCTTGGGAGAGTTTCAGAGATTTCTGTTTTGTCTGCTTTTTTTTCCTCCTGGAGAACTTCTGTATTTATTGATCAGGAATTGTAGGCTCATGGGCTCAGTGACCTGATTGCCCTTGGTGTGGTACCTTTGCTTTATACCCTTGCAGTTCTTTCAGTAGGAGGCTAGTGTCTTTTAAGCTTGACTCTCTGGCATAGAACTCCTGCCTTTTTAAGGTAGGATCAACATTCTTTGGTTCCACTTTAACCTCATAAGCGTGGTTGGTAACTCTAACCTCTGCTGAGGTCTGAATGTGGATAATCACCCAGACTTCTCTGACTTTTTCCTGGACTAGAACTTAGGTAAGGAATGGGGAGCGTGAGATTTGTGGTGGCCTGATACTCTCTGCAACATAAGGTTGACTTGAAGTAGGAACCAAGGGATGAAGCCCTTTGTTCCCCGGCTCCAGCCCTCAGGGTTAGAGATCTGTCCTTCTGATCTGGTGTCTGACAACAGTGAGGAGATACTGGGAAGCGAGAATAGCACGTCTGGTTTAATACATGATTGCTTGTCTCCTTTTCTCCTTACTCTGGAAGCGGGGCCTGAACTTGCGACCTTGTGTAAGCAAGGCAGGTCCCCTATGGCTGAGTTCTCTGTTCTTAGTCACACCCCTGTTCTGCTGTCTTAGACTCCTAAGTTGCTGGCATCACAGGCCTGTGCTACCTGGTCAGAATCAGTGTTGACATTCTTAGCCCAAGCTTAGCAGACATTCTCGAGTAAGTTTATAATGTGGCTCTTCATAGAGTTTTATGAGATCGTAAATTTTCCAAGATCTTAAAGCTATTTTGTATTAATTAAGGTTCTTTTCCTGGAAGGCCGTGGAACCCTTCCCATCGTCACTCTGGGAGTCTGTCTCATCTCTAATGCTCTTTAAGCATTAGATGATATTAAAAAACATGGTTTTAGAGACCTGATACAAACCAACAATTTCGTACATGTTTACTGTGTTTATATTTTTTATCATAATTGTCATGAAATATTAATTTATATTACAATTCATCTTTATATATTGGTGTATTCAGAGAAATTAATAATTCTGAGCATTTATTTATGAACTTTATGTAAATTTTCCTGTTTCTGAAAAACATTTCAGAGGACTTATTTTTAAGTGTGTGGGTGTGTGCATGTGTGCGTGAGCACAGGTGCACATGTGTCAGAACAGGTAAGCGTGAGCACAGGTGTGTGTGAGCACAGGTGCACACGAGTGAGCACAGGTGCACATGAGTGAGCACAGGTGTGTGTGAGCACAGGTGTGTGTGAGCACAGGTGCATGTGAGCACAGGTGCACACGAGTGAGCACAGGTGTGTGTGAGCACAGGTGTGTGTGAGCACAGGTGCATGTGAGCACAGGTGCATGTGAGCACAGGTGCACATGAGTGAGCACAGGTGTGTGTGAGCACAGGTGTGTGTGAGCACAGGTGCGTGTGAGCACAGGTGCATGTGAGCACAGGTGCGTGTGAGCACAGGTGCACACGAGTGAGCACAGGTGTGTGTGAGCACAGGTGTGTGTGAGCACAGGTGCACATGAATGAGCACAGGTGCATGTGAGCACAGGTGCATACGAGTGAGCACAGGTGTGTGTGAGCACAGGTGCATGTGAGCACAGGTGTGTGTGAGCACAGGTGCACACGAGTGAGCACAGGTGTGTGTGAGCACAGGTGTGTGTGAGCACAGGTGCACATGAATGAGCACAGGTGCACACGAGTGAGCACAGGTGTGTGTGAGCACAGGTGTGTGTGAGCACAGGCGCACATGAGTGAGCACAGGTGCATGTGAGCACAGGCGCACATGAGTGAGCACAGGTGCGTGTGAGCACAGGTGCGTGTGAGCACAGGCGCACATGAGTGAGCACAGGTGCGTGTGAGCACAGGTGCGCGTGAGCACAGGTGCGCGTGAGCACAGGTGCGCGTGAGCACAGGCGCACATGAGCGAGCACAGGTACCCATGGAGGCCAGAGTTTCCAGATGCTCCAGGAGCATCTATGCCTGGCCTTGAAGTGTTCCTAACTGCTGTGCCATCTGTCTAGCCCCTATGTGCAGTTTTTAATTACTCACACATTGTAGATGCATCTAAAGACAATCTTAAGCAGAAGAATCTAATCACAAATTAAGTAAGACCCATATGAAAGTAAACTAGAGCTGGTCATTGAAATAAAAATAGTAATGTTTCTATCCAGGTTCTGATTATTTGGTAATGTTCATCTTATGGAAATTCATTGAGCTTTTGATTTACGGTATCTGAATTTTTATGTATAAATTTTAATTAGACATAAAGGCTTATTAAGGGGTTCTTATCAATTTTATAATTTTTAACCCAATGTAATTTGGAATAAACTTATGATACTTAACTTTTTGCTTGTCTTAGTGTGAAAAAGTCATGGTGTTTTGGTTCCTTCCTTTGAGGTAGACTGGTTTCCTACCTTCAAAAGTGAAAAATCATTCAAAATATAAATTATTAATATTAAGAATTCAATCTATATTGTGCCTCCTCAAAGCATCTTGAGATATTGAGATCCTACAAATATTCTTTTAAGTTATTGAACCTTTGAAGTGATTTACAAGTTGTTAAAACATGTATTTTCCCCTTATAATTCCCAGAAAAAAATTTTTTTATATACGTCAAAACTTTATTTATAAAATCGGGGAAGTCTCTTTATCCTTTGTAATACATTTTTAAATTTTATTCTGTAGGACTATTTTGAAAGAAAGTGGGTTTGCCAGATACCTTCATTCAGCTGTTCTTATCAATGGAGCTATGCTCATTTTTGGAGGAAATACCCATAATGATACTTCCTTGAGTAACGGTGCAAAGTGTTTTTCTGCCGATTTCCTGGCATATGACATAGGTATGTATCTGTTAGGACCTGTACCAAGAGGAAAATACTAGACAACTTTTCTCAAATAGATTGACAGCATGCTTCTGTGTCATTTTAGAGATCAGCTTAGCGGCAGACTGTGAATTGGGTTTTCTCTGATTTCAGCACAGCGGTCATATAGAGTCAAGATGAGATGTGTTGGCATGGGTTAGTATCAGAGGCAGAAGAGAGTTATAGGAGCAAGTGACCTTTTGACCTTGAGAAGCATTTGACTGCTGTGTCCTCATTTGAAAACTATAAGCCGCTTGTGTCTTACACTACAGCAGTTTCAGTGATGGATAGATATGTAATACCACCGAAATATGAAAATTAAGACAGTAAGAATCCAAACACTTTATATTGAGCAGGGATGAGCAAAACTTAGTTTATGTCGAATATACTGAATATATATATCTGCTGAGTATGGGAGGGAAGTTCATTGAAAGGAATATGGGGAAAGAGATAATGAAATAGGACGAGGAGACAGAGTGAATCCAGGATGTGCCTGAGAGTGCGACAGGCTGAGTGAGGCCTTCGGGAGAGCTGCAGCAAGCGGTGAGGCACTCACGTGTCCATTACGCCGTGTTCTTGTTGATTCTGTGTGTGGGAGGATGCACTCACTGAAATACTACATCTAGCTCTCCAGTCCATCACGGCAGCGAAAGTATTGCTTCTGCACGTGTCATGCTATCGCCGAAAACTGGCTGGGACTTAAAATATATCTGTCAGTGCCCAAGAGCGTCTTTTATTGATGTTACAAATAAAGTGCTATATCAGATGCGAAGCGATGTGTAAGAATAAAGGAGGCTAATTAGATGCGAGGCCAGTTTACTCCTCAACATCATAAAGGCACGCCATCTGCTCCGTTAGATTATTCCATGTGGCCGCACAGGAAAGAGCATTTGACAATTAATAAGCGCTTTGGTCTTGATGCTATTATAAGTTTGCTAGAAGTGGCCATTAATATCATTAGGGATGCTAAGTGAGTTTGTGATTATTCAGCCTTAAATAAGGAAAATGTTACCTCTGAAATAACCGTAAAAGTGGTTCCTCATGAGGAGCATGGGATGGTTCCAGCTTTTAGAAAGCTCCTAAATTATTGTCTGAGATCCAGAACAAAGCAGGTTGACTGGACAGTGATTCTAGCTGGCAGCGAGTGATCTCGTTTACCTGGTGGTGAGACCGTGAGCTTGTCTTTCTGGAGGAAAATGAAAGCTTTATTTATTTAATTTTGTTCGTGCATATTTCTTATGTGAAGTTTTTTTTTTGTTTTGTTTTGTTTTTAAATAACAGAATAGGACGTCATTGTTACTGTTAAAAATCCACAAAGCAGGATTTGAAATTTTCACATTAAAGTTTTTCAGCGAGCTTCTTCAGTGCTTGTAATTTAATGAACTGTGTAAGACGGAGCTGTTTTGTAAGCGATATATTGAGAGCCCATTTTTATTCTTCCTTATTACTGAAGATTACATTTCAGTTTTGTGTGTCAGAAAAGTTTTCGGAGGTTAAGAAGAAAAAACAGATTTTGTTTTGTTTCAGAAAGAAACAGGAAGAGAGGTCAGATTATCAGCATTCTATTAAGCTCCAAGTGCTAGTTATAAAGGGTGTATGTACAGAGCCCAAAGCCTCTCTTAAGGTCTGCGACAGTGTCCCTGACGTGGCTATCAGGCAGAGGTGGTGGGGACTCATCTAGAGGAGTATGGCAGCCATCATTCTAAGACCTGTATCCATCTGCTTGACGAGGCCACGCCAATGGGTCAGGTCCAGTACTTGTTCTTAATGTTCTGTACAGTATCAGATAACTTAGACTTAGTGTTTATTTGTAGTGCTGTGGGTGGAAGCAAATATTCTTCTCCTTGGCAACATTGTATTATTTTTCACCCAAAAGAAAATTTATTTCAAAGTAGTCATTGTTCATTGGAAGCAAAGGTAGGCATTATAATGAACCAAATAGAAAATGTATTTTAAAAGCATGTTTTATTTTTCCTATATAAGGAGTATTCCTTGTCACGTTTAAATGAGATGCAGCTGAGGTGGTACATGAATTTTAAACAAATTGATGCCAATTGTATACTAATTTTTCATTCTTCTAAGATTCAGTTTCAATCTTACACCAGTGTAAATTTTACATAATGAAATCATTACTATTTGAAAATATAACTTTGTCTTCTGCACATTAGATTTGGTATTTAACTAGTATATGCTACTGATTTTCAGTATATACAGTCTACAGCCTATTGATCCTTGGGAAGGTTGCTGGGAAAAATCAAAACCAAGGGTATATAACCCAATCGTTAGTCACTGGACAGCTGTCTTTTCCAGAAGTGATTGAAGGGACGGGAGGCGGTTCAGTGGTGAGTAGGACAGACATTGCAGATGACACAGGTTCAAGTCCCAGCACCCACAGCTGGCTGCAGCTCCAGCTTCAGAGGATTTGATGGCCATTGCATCAAACGTCCTCTGGCCAACCTCATTCAAGTGCACATTCCTCTCCCGACCATACACATTATTAATGTAAAACAAAAATCCTTCAAAAAGTGATGGAAAAGGCTGGAGAGTTGGAGAATGATAGCGGTCCCGAGTTTGGGTTACCTGTGTTGGGTGACTCACTCCTGTCTGTAACTCTTGTTCCAGAGGGATCCATCTTCTCTAGCTTCAGTTGGTGCTGGCATGCATGTGTGTATGTTTATCCACATAGACATCATACTAAAGAATTAAATAAAAAGTGACTGAAATGTGCCTAATAATAGCCAGAGCCAGCAAGACCTTGGTTAGCTATAACTCTTCGCGGGACACGTTACTTGATGTTTTACTTGCAAACCTAGTTTGAACTCAGATTTTAGAATCTGAAGTTTTTATTAGTCCTTTTGTTATTTATTGTTAGAGATAGTGTTGCCCTTAGAAAGCTGCCAGGGCACCATTTTTTCAAGATCAAAATTACGTAATGATTTTCATGGTAAAGATAGGTTCCTGTTCAGAATTTGGATAAAAGTCTGGAACGAAATGAGAAACAATCATTTTTAATTTTCATAAAGCTGATCGAAAAATGAAGGTGTAAACCCCAAATTGGGTGATTTGGGGACCAGGCAGAGGAGCAGGGTTCCTCCGACACTGCCTTGCATATGCAAGAAACAGAAACTCCGTCCCATTTAGTTAGTGATGGTTCCAAGCATGAATTCACAGAACACAACGGTTTCACGTATGGCTTTAATTCCTTGGCAATGATTACAAAAGAATGTTTAAAAGGGAAGACAAGTCCATATTTTTGGCAGTAACATTTTAATTGGTATTGGTGAAATAATGACGTCTACTTTGTTTTATTATACAGCAGAGTTAATGTCACTTACCTAGTTTATGAGGCATAGCAAATGTGATTTCGTACAACCCTATGGAGTGTTATATATGAATCATGTAGAATGGATACAGCCCTGTAAGCCATAATTTCACGATAAAATCATAAATGCAAATTAAATAATCTACCTATTTATTTTTTTGTTGGAATGTTTCAACAAAGTTCTGATAATTCCGTCTGGCTTGCTCTTCTGTGCTTAAATTTATTTTCATTTCCCGGAGGTTTTATTAGTCAATATTTTCTAATTATTTATACCGTATTTTCATGGCTTACGTCTCGCTGAGCCAGCCACCTGAAAGAGGCAGTTTGTTACTTTGTAGGTCAAGAAAACCCTTGAGAGCTTTCACACCTCCTCCTGAATCAGCCAACTAATTTTTTTTTTTGAGTTACTTTGCATCCTTGGCAGAAGTGTTATCTTTCTCTTTGGTGTTTGATAAGGGAAGCAATAGTTGGTAGAGCGGCTACCTGCTGGTTCCTCCTCTCCCCTCTTCCTTTCCCACTTAAAAAATCAAAATAAAGAAGAGAAAATGCTAACTCTTAGTTTGTCAAGTGGACAGCCGGGTTTATCTAACCCTCCCCACAGTGTTTGGCTTTATACAGGCTTCATAGCATAGACTTTCATTGTCTATATGGTGTGTGTTCCAATGCACACTTCTGGAGGGAAAAAGAGTCTGCCAGCTTGCTGTCGCTAAACCCAGTCACATGAGTTGTAAAATGGTTTATTCTACATCTGAAGTAAAGTCTTATTAATTCAGAGATTTTTAATCCGCCACTACACTACCTCCATCCCCCTGCCCTGTTCTAACGGGAAAACTTTGAACAGTCTTTTAGTTGGGAAGGGGCATATCTATGTATCCATGTAACAAAGACACCAGCAGTAGCCATCAGTAGATTTGATTACACTCTTTATGGCGTATTTGCGTTTTACTGTGACTCACCCTCAAATTGACCATGAAGTGGTGAGGCCAAGATGGAAAGTCAAGGAGTGAAATAAATGATATATGAACAGTATATTCCCATTTCTCCTAACTTCTGCAAGCAATTTGAGAGACTTTGTGCTTTGCCTGTGGGTGGGTATTAGTTCATTCTCTCTCTCTCTCTCTCTCTCTCTCTCTCTCTCTCTCTCTCAAGGTCTCATTTATAGTTCAGACTCTCTTGTTGCCCAGGTTATCCTATGTGAACTCTCGTTGCACAGGCTGTCCTGTTTGCTGTCAGAAACACAGTCTCCTCTTACCGGAGTGGTCTTGTCACAGGTCCTTAGTGCTAGTGTTAGAGGTGCAAGCCACTATTCCTGGGCAGATTGTTTTAAATATGAAAATTACAAAGTAAGTATTCTAAAAAGAAAGCATGTACTGAGAGGATGTAAGTGGGGAAAGCAGCCGTGAAGACACTCGTTTCACACATAGCATTGGCAAATAGAATCTAGTGCTATTTCAAAAATCGCACAATATAGGACTTACTCTAGAAATAAAATTATGATTATCAAGAAATTTATACATACAACTTCTTATATGAGGACTACTGAAGCCAACAGGGAATATCATATTTTTTGGTTGTTTCTAAAACACATGAAATCATATCACTCTTAAAACTGACAGAAAGCACAGTACTTAAAACAACTGTGACTTTTTATTTTATGTGTACAAGCGTTTTGCCTGCATGTACGTTAGTGCACCTCTGTGTGTCTGCTGCCTGCAGAGGCCTGAAGAGGGTGTCTGGATGCCCTGGGGCACGAGTTTCAGACAGATGTGAGCTGCCATGTGGGTGCTGGGGATCAAACTAGGTCCCTTTAGAAGAGCAGGCAGTGCTCTTAACAGCTGGGCATCTCTCCAGCCCCAGGAATATTAAATATTTTGAGTAGTTTAGAGTACTAAGAGAATACTTACAGAATTATGGATGCATGATGTCTTTGAAGCCATGGGAATTTGTAGAAAAATTAGTCAACCAATGAGTTCTTACCTGGCTTATTTTCTACATAATCAGTAAATTAAATTAATATTAGAATTTTGCCTAAAATTCTTCAAATAAATACATGAGTATCTCTTTCTCTCTCTCTCTCTATATATATGTATATCCCGATATCTATCCCTATATCTATCTATATCTATATCTATAACTATATCTATATTTATCTTGATAAATAGTTCTGATGGTGCAGGATGTTAAAATTTGAATTTAAGGTCAGTAGCTTTAACTTTTGATCATCTGTGTATTTAGTGTTTGGTTTGTACACTAAATGCCTTTTAGCAGAGCGTTTAAAAATGTGCTCTGAAGAACATGTTTCACTCTTTTATCTTTATTATGTTGCTGTGGAGTGCATTTCTCTCAATTTAAAGATGTCAATTCTGTGTAAAACTCATCTTAAATTGCCTAGTCTTAAACTGACTATGAAAAGATACTAACGGGGCTATTCTAGAAGTTTATTTTCTTCTCGGCAGAAAATATACTTTTAGATTGCACCCAAAGAAAATGATAATACAATAGACTTTACAGTGTAAGAATCTGAGGAGACTACACGTAAGCTTTATTAATCAAATAAATGATCTGAAATTAAATGTCTATTGTTAACAGATTTAATCTGTACTAAAATATTTGTCAAGCTAGCACTTTTGCATGTTTCTCTCTTTTTTATCTGGATTCACCATACAGTTAACGCTATAAGGTGTGGAGGGATGGTGGTGTAGCCATGCTGAGTGAGAGGCCGGAGCTACCTGCCTATGCGGGGTACTTGGTCCCTGTAGTCTTGACCATTTTTATTTCCTGTTTTATCTTATTGATGATGCTGTCAACTCATGATGGAGGTTCTGGCTCTATGGTCATCTGGTAATCTGTGCCCTGTGCTGTCTGCAGGGTAGCAAGGATTAAGTGCTATAAGTTTCCACTGCTGAAGGCGTGGCTGTGCACATGAGGTGTGCACGTGTGGTGTGCACATGAGGATCCAGTCTCTACTGGGCTTCTCACATGAGCCTGTTACAAATCCCACAGGCTGCCTTCTCTTCAGCAGTGATGTCACCAGTCGCTGGAGTGATTGCTGGGTCACATGACCTAGCTGAAGTGCTGCTTGTCCACAGTGCTGACTGGCCCTTAGCACATCTGCTTTCTTGCCCAGTCACTGAGTGAGAGCTCGTGCCTTTGCTGTTGTCTTAGCAGAAGTATGACCTGGCATACTCTTCCTGAATGTTGGATACACTGCCGCCAGAATTCAGAGAAACGTGGTGTGGTGGCAGCGAAATCATTGTTTCTTTTCTTTTAAATTTTAATAAGATGGCGTATTGTTCTTGGCCATTGGACCCTTATATAATTTAACAATGTGGAAAGTCCGAATTTTTGTATATTTTATTTTACATCTTTTGGATTATAGCTATTTTAATAAGGTCTCCATTGCCTTAATTATTCTTGATATTCTGGTCCTATTGGGATGTATCAAAACAACGTAACATTATTAATGCACAGTTTATAAATAGTTAGCAATAGAAATTATGAGTATTTGAGTTAGGTGGATGATGGACATCTAAAAACCTGAACTTATTGGTTGACTCTTGACATTTCCATTAGTTTTCTTATTGAGACCTTGAACGATGTGTAGGTCATCGCGCTTTCAAGAAAATAATGATGTCTCAAAATCCTTCTAACAGGAAATTTCAAATACATATAAACCCAATAACAGAAAAATAAAAGTTTTCTAAGGGATCTTAAGCATGCTGCTTACCTTCCATTAGATCTAATTCTTCATTTATAACACAAGACAATTCTGTAGTAAACCTCACTGAATTCTTGTAAAAACTTTTCAAGTTACATAGGCAAACATCACTTTGAAAGCAATTTTATACAATTTATTTTTATATTGGTAAATAAATATTATGCACACATTTCTTAAATTAACCATAACACATAGAATTGGCAGTCTGTTATGCATGGGTCTTTGCTATAGATGTAACCTCCAGGATTGGGGTGATGGCTTAGGCAAAGTGTAAGCTCAGGGATCTGAGCTTGAATTTCCAGAACCCGTCTGTGATCCCAGTGAGGTGGGAGGTGGAGACAGGAGAGACCCGCAGCGCCTGGCCGGCTTCCCTAGAGCATGTAGCCGAACAACAGAGAAAAAGAAAACCTGTCAAAAATAAACTGCGAACACATACATGTTCATGTGCATACACACACATTCATACACAGTGCACATGTGCACACGCCATTCATACACCACACACACACTTGTAATCTACAGAGCATTGACTTGTAGGAGTGCTGATAGACCTCATGTGGACACTGTTTCTATAGATAAAGCAAAACCACTTAAATGAAATTGTTTGGTTATTATTCACTCACAGTAACAGACAGCTCTTTTGGTCAACTTAAGAGCTTTGCAGACTAAAGAGTGCTCTCCTTTTTGGTTCTATTTGTGCTCTTGGAATATTCTTTGGGAAATACAAGTTGGTATGTATTTGATTGTTTTCCTTATCCCAGCTTCAGTTTAGGAATTATGATTTTGGTTTTTATAAATCCTTTGATCATTATTAGTAAGAATATCGAGTTAAAACTCTTCACTGTTTGCATTATAGGCACAATTCTATGGGTTAGAAAATACGTAATTTATTCTAATTTTAACCTTTACAATTAGCTCTATGTACTTACTATTTTTCTGGATTTCTAAGGTTAATTAAATAATATTTTCAAAACCTTAATACAGTGAAACTAAATACCAGTACCTGATTTGACATGACATGCTTAAAAAAATCTAAAGGTAATAAAATGGCCTAAGCCTGTCCCCAGGTGCTGGACACCAAGTCATTTGAAATCTTAAAGGTTGTGTTTATGTGTGATAGTTTTAATGTTGTGTTGAGATGGTCAATTTTCTTCTTTTTTCATTTTTGTGAGAATTTTGTTTATGGAAATTGAATTTGCATCATTCCTCCTCCCCCCTCTCCCTCAGCTGCTGTGTTCCTCCCATCTCCTTCTCAAATATAGTATAGTTTGTCTTTAGCCATTTTCTCTCCATATTTTTTATATCACTGAATTATTTTTGTTGTTTAAAGTTTTTAAATCCAGGCTTTTGTGCAATTGAAGTATTTCTTCCAACATTAAATAAAAGCAATATTTTTGAAACATTGTATCATTAAAGCCATTTAAATATTATCTTACAGTTCTTCCTTTGCACACTGTCAGTGGATATTTTGTGTCCCACTTACTTCTATATGCATGCAGATGATAATCGATAGTGTTTATAGGTGTGCCGGGTAGTGACATTCATGGGCTTTACTATGTAAATTTTGGTATATTCAATAAAGATAATTCAGTGGAATTATATCCAAACACGAATGGTATAATTTCATTCACTGTTTTGTTAATTCTCTTATACTTCAAATTATTGGTGAGAATTTTATTAGTTATTCTTATTTGGAGACTTACAGTAGTTGATTAATGATACTAAGTTGCAGATAATGGGGAATTACTTGTCTTTTTTTCTGATGTTAAGTATTCTGCCTCTAATTTCATCAGTGATTATTTTCTATTATTATATTTGAATTTCTTACAGTTTTTATTTTTATTTTTTTCTAGCTTGTGATGAATGGAAGACATTGCCTAAACCAAATCTCCATAGAGATGTCAACCGATTTGGGCACTCTGCTGTAGTCATCAATGGGTAGGGACACATCAGTCATCTTAGAACACGTGTGCTTGCAGTACCCTGTGACCTAAACCTCCTTTGGCCCTAATTGTTGGCTGTCAGTGACACTGAACTTTATACCTTCTTCCTGAATACATTACGGTTTGTTAGCCATATCCTACATGATCAAGGTGCTAAACTAAGACTGAAGCTTCCTAGTGGGGTCTCTGTTTCTTCTTTGTTTCTCTTAATGAGTCTCTGAAAAGACCAGCCTCCTGTTCTACACACAAAGAAACAGAGAACCGGATTCCCACTGTAGGTTGACCTTAACGGCGTGTGAATTCTGACGTCCATAGATTATTGCCTCCCTACACTTTAATGCTTGGGTATCTTTTGGAAATTGGAGTATAGGGTTAAATGGCAGTCTCTTTAGTTTATATATTTGTTTTGTTTGTTTTTGATACAAGTTCTCATTCTGTAGACTAGCTGTACTGGAAGTATGCAATCCATGCGACAATTGAATTCATGTCCAACCTCCACCTCGCAGGACCTTAGCATTTAAACCCTTTGAAAAGTTCCCAGAATTCCACACATCACACACACTCTCAAAAACTTTGTGCAGCTGGCAAAATCACGCCTCTGCTAGAGCACGAGGCAAATCATAGTCAGCTGCTGCGGACAGTCCGAGGCGGCCCCACATCCCCACACCTGGGATTAAAATGAAAACATATTCTTATAATTCTGTGCATTTAAAAGAAACCAAAATTCCAGAATTCACTCCAGTTTCTTTGATTTTTAAAAAGTTTTTATTGGTTCTTTGTGAGTCTCACATCATGTATCCCAATCCCTCTTATCTCCCCTCCCCTTGTACCTGCCTTATGACAGAGAAAAAAAAAATCTTGTAGAATATGTAGTGTGTCAGGGTGTGCCCCAGTATACTCTCTGTCCACACTTCTTTGCTTGTAAATGTTCATTGCAATGAGTCATTGGTCTGCTATGAGGCCTCTGGCTTCTGCTAAATTATCAATACTGGATCCTCCCTGGGACTCCTCTGGAATATCCTGTGTTGCCCTGAGTCATGGATCTATAGGACCGGCCCCTTCATGCACTCCAGCAGCTCATAGACGGGGTAGATGTTGGGGTGGACCAACTCAAAGGCCTGGATCAGGGTCTGGGAGGAATCTGAGCTGCTCCACCCGCTGACTCTCCCGTACCCTAACATTGGGGTACCATTGGGGTGTACCCTGCCCTGGCTGACCCATCCAATGTTGCTGCCAGCACAGGGCTCTCCCATTTTCATGCCCTTGGGACTGGCTCACCCGAAATCCCCACGTCTGTGACCAGCTCTACTGTGTTGCCCAGGGAAGGTACAGGGCCTTCTCTCACAAGTGCTGCAGCAGGTGAGGGCAGGGACAGCTCTCCTGCTCTCATGACCATTGCAGGTGGTGAGGGCAAAAGGGAGGGGAGGAGATCTCACCCCACCACGCAACAGACAAGAGGCATGGCTGGCATTTTCGTGCTCACACCTTGGGCCAGTTCACCTGTGCCCTTCACCACCAGGGTCAGCTCTACTGTGCTGCCCAGACGAGGTGTAGGGCCTGCTCTCCCCAGAAGGGGGTGCTTAAAATGCTTAATTCAGAATGTTGTTTTTATAAGCTTATTATTACCTACTGTAGCCACACAATGAATTGTTATTCACAACAAATTGATTATAACTGACATAAATTGACTTAAAAAAATAGTAATGAATGAAATTTATCTGAATTCCCACCCTCCCACTTCCCCGGGCCCCACTTCATTGTGGAAAACAGGATTTGATTTTGATTTTTTTAAATATAAAAAGTATTCTTGAAGCATTTTGGACCAGTTTGTGTTGCTTCGAGGGCGTGCAAGAATTGTCACTGACAGTGGTAGACACTTTAGGATTGTGAAGGCTCCATTACAGACCTGGGTGTGGAAGTCTTACCATGACTTTACTCGATCTTTTCTTTATAAGAAGTAATGATCTGAATTATATGTCTGCACTGAGTGGCAATTCTGGGCTCACATAGTGATGCCTTTCACCCTCACAGAAGGATCATAAGTTCAAGGCTGGGAAGGGGTACAAGTTCCAGCCTGGCCGAGGATACATTTGGAGACTTTTGTCAAATACAGCACACAAAAACAAAACAAACATCACCAAACAAAACCCCCAAACCAGTATAGAAAAAAAAAGTAACTCTGGACAGCTATTCTAAAGTGTACCATAACATTTATATATTATCATAATTAAATATTACTATGATTGTAATGTATTTCTTAAGAAATTGTTTCCTTTATTAAGATGGTAGTACTTTTTCTGAACAAGGGAATGCTACATTCTTGTTTCTTTCTTCCATTCGTAATAAACATGTCTGGAAATTTAATGTTTCCATAAGACATACTATATTTCAGATTTTTTTCTGAAAAATTATCAAGAAAAATCTTAAAATAGTTAATCTGGGCTTTTCACATCGTACTGTGTGTTAGGAGAGATATGATTTTTAAAGAAAAGTTGGGCACAAACACCATCATTTAAATGTTAACTCTGTTTATTCTCCACACCAATTCACCAGGCGGCCTGGCCCTGTTTTGCTAAGGTATGCTGTTTCCCATTTTTTCATAGGTCAATGTATATATTTGGTGGATTTTCTAGTGTACTCCTTAATGATATCCTTGTGTATAAGCCTCCAAATTGCAAAGCTTTCCGAGATGAAGAACTCTGTAGAAATGCTGGTCCAGGGATAAAATGTGTTTGGAATAAGAATCACTGTGAATCTTGGGAATCCGGAAATACAAATAATATTCTCAGAGCAAAGTGTCCTCCCAAGACAGGTGAGGTGCTCTCCCTCCCATTCTGACTTTAAAACTTTTCTATTTATTTAAAAGCAGATTGAGTTTACTCATATGAGGTTCCTTATTTTAGAAATTAAAAATATTCTAATTACCAAGTCTGATTCTTGAACCAGACAGCAGTTAGTTATTTTCTTTGATACTTTCACTTTTAGTTTTGTAATGTGTATGGGAATATTTTGTGTGCAACATTATTTTATAGTACATATTGAATAATTTTTAAATACATAATTTCTCAGAAATTTTGTTTACTTTTGAAGATATAAAAGGAGTAATATATTTTACATTTGCTGTTTCGTCTAGAATTGCTGCAAAACCACATTATGGAATTGATTTTTCTATTTTGGAACAGAAATCATCTCATCATAATGAATTTACAAATAAAAATACCACACAGCAGGATTAACAGTTGGCAGTCCTAAAACTCTATACACCCCATGTCCATTGAGAATCTGTGAAGCTTTTCTTGGGCGTGCCATATTCTATTATGATGTGTTGAATAGATAATTAGAGTTAGGAATGATGATCAGTCAGTATTTGTAGTTACAATTTGGGTGACAGTTACAGAGTTCAGCTGGGTGAGGGCTTTGATAGATTTTGCTGCTGTGACTAATAAACACTTTCAGGTTTTGCCCCACAGTATCACATTGTATCTCTAAATTTCTTTAGAGTCATAAAATCCAAATATTTATTATTGTACTTCATTTGGATGTATACTATTGGTAAGCTCCTTTCTCTAAATGAGTAAATTTAAAAAATGTGTCCTGTAAATGCAAAGTTGGCTTAATACTTATTTTGCTACTGGTTTTTTCTTTTGTGGGTAAGAGATGTGCTCGCGATCCTTAGGTAGGTAACTATAAATGGGAATTCAGAATCATGACGTTTCTTTTTGAGCCTGCTGTGTGTTCTCTCCCGTGTGTATTGCAGCTGCTTCTGATGACAGATGTTACAGGTATGCTGACTGTGCCAGCTGTACAGCCAACACGAACGGGTGCCAGTGGTGTGACGACAAGAAGTGCATCTCAGCCAGCAGCAACTGCAGCACGGTGCGTACGTAAGGGTGGATGGTGACGTCACGGGCATGCTACTCGCATCGCCCTTTCCTTCCCATTACTTTGCGAAAAGGATGACGTCACGGGCACGCTGTTTGCATCGTTTGCTTACCGTCCAATTCTGTGTACAAAGGCTAACGTCATGGGCATGCTGCTTGCATCGCGTGCTTACCGACCAGTTCTATGCGCAAAGGCTGACGTCACAGGCATGCAGCTTGCATCAACCTTATGGTCCAATTACTGTGCACAAAGGCTAACGTCATAGGCATGCTGTTCGTATTGCTCGCTTATCGTCCAATTACTGTGTGCAAACTGGAGACTTTTCACAGACACAGAACATGTGTTGGGATCTGTCCGAGCATGGTGGCACATGCCTTTAATTCTAGCAATGACGCAGAGGCATGCAGGTCTCTGAGAGTTCAGGGACTGCTGGTTTACATAGGAAAAGGAATATATATATATATATATATATATATATATATAGAGAGAGAGAGAGAGAGAGAGAGAGCCTGTTTCAACACCCTCACCCGTCAGAAAAAGGAAATATATAAGGAGGCAGTCACATCTCGGCACATTGCACTTGGCTAGTATGCAGCTTTGTTGGGTAGAAGTGCCAGTCTGTATCCTGTTTTGTAACTTGTAATCTTTCTCTTTCTTCCTGTATTTCATGAATGAGGCTGGCAGGTGTCAGTCTGTGTAGACTCTATCTTTAGCGCTGTCTTTCAGTGGTCATCAAGGCACTGGTGGGACCCATGTGGGTTATGTAGATAGATACCAAGATTACCTCTGGGATTCCTGTCAGGCACGTCAGCTGTGCTCCTGTTGACCTGTGGTTTGCACACTTAATTTTACATTTTACCACAGCGTTGATAACCCCAGTTCTTCCTTCTCTATCTTTAGATCACCTACTTCTGTCTGAAGGCAATTTTGTTTTGCAGCTGACCTTTAGCAACAATTTTGATTATCACAACTGTGATATCACTTAGTATGCAGGGGCTAAGCACTCACAGTATGTGGAACAGGCTTCCTAGAACCACCAGGACATACAGCAGCCTTCCACAAACTACATACAGCCTTTCCACAACCAATGATTTTCTGACACGAAGTATCAGTATCATTGGACTACTACTTTAGACAAACCAAAATTAATTGAAAAAATTTAAAATTAGTATTTATGGTTTGAAAGAGTGAACATTTATCTTATAGCATGTTAAAATTTCCTCTAATAACCCATGATACTTGAACATATTAAAGTTGTTGGAGTCTTACAAAACAGTAAAACATGGAGTAGAATTTAGTTATTGGCTCAGTACACTGAACCATTTACTCATAATATTTTGTTAGTGTATCATTTTCAGTTATATAAATCAATGACAAAATATACCAAAGATTTGAGTCTTAACATTGTTTATATTTTGAAATTTTAAGTTATATTTTTAGATACGTGCTACTCAGATAAGGGTAATTATTTTATTGGAAATAAAAATTAAGTAAACTAAGACACAACGCAAAGGTCTTGTGTTAGGGTTTTCACGTTCCTTAAAGAGACACACTCACAGTTTTAAGGCTTGTTCATGTGATTTGAAAAGTCTCCTTTGATGTATCTGTCACCTGTAAACTGGACACATAAGAAAGTGTGATAAGATTCCAGAAGTATAGTGGCCTAGGAGCTGCTAGCACCACTCAGGTGAGCCCTAGCCAAGCGCAGGGAGTCGGACAGCGGTCCTTACTCTCCTAAGAGTTTGTATTGTATGTCTGTCAGTGGACAGCAGGATATTATCAGTCCACATTGGGGAATGCATGCCAGTCAGCTCATGCAAGTGCTACTCTCAAGTGGACATCTTCACAGACATGCTGGACTGTGTCCTAGCCAAACTGACACATGCGATTAGCTATCACATAATCAGCATGTAGAAAACTACTTCTTAAAAATTTCAAGAAAATTTTATTTTAACCCTTTGATAACTTTGAATTAGTTCTTGTCTAGACATCATTTTAATCTGCTCTAGTTGCAACATAAATTGTATGATTTATAAGAAACAAGGATTTATTTCCCAAAGTCTCCAAGGCTGGGGATCTCAGGTTCTGAGCACTGACAGCTCAGAAGACCCAAGTTATGGGTCACACACCATTTTTTCTCGTGGGGTTTGGTTACAGTGCAGCCTCCTGCACATGAAGTCTTTACACTGAGACGGAATTGCACCTCAGTGCCCTCTCCATACTCTCACCTTTGGGACTTGTCACCAGTATGTGAATTTTGGGGATACAAACAACCTATAGAAGATGCTCAAATCTGTGCATATGTTTGTTTTGGTAATTATACTTGCATCTGAAAAATTAAGTTATGTAAATTGCTCTCAAGTGGTCATCTTAAAAATGCGTCCTTTTGCTTTTGTTTTACTTTTGACGGTGTGTTAGCCAGGAATGACTTGGATCCCATCGCAGGAGCGAGCAGATGGTGCTGTCCCATAATTTACAACCCTGTTGTAATGTACTTTTTGGGCACTTTCATGAGAGTGTCTGGCGATTAAGCCAAGCCAAATGCTAACGGACACCTAAAGTTCCACAGGGATTCAGTCAGGTTATGTGCAGTGATACCCTGTTTCATTATTCAGCCATATTTATTGCAAGATGCATATCTGTGCTCTAATGGGTCAGAAATCTGTTTGCTTTTCGTGGATTTGCATTCTGAATCATGACTAAATAGATCAGTGGTTGGAACAGTCACCATGACTCCTCATTGCCTGGTTACTAATGTTCCTCCGGCCCATCAGGTGAACAGTGCTAGTGTAATTCAGATTCCACCACTGGTTCCTGGGCACTGTATGGGATTAAAATGGAATTTCCCCTCCTTTGTTACTCTCATCAGTGAGGGAACTGTTGATGGGAGACTGCAGCTGTATCAGCTGTGGACTGTGATGGGACTGCTGTTCTGAGGGTTTGCACAAAGCTGCCTTTCCCCTCCTCGCTCCAACATGTTCAGTCTTTCTCTTGTTATTTTCATAGATTTATGGATTCAATAAGTAAAGCAAATTTATTTCCTTTTTGTTGGTTGACAAGTGCTTTAAATCCTACTCTAACAGTCATATAGAATAATGCTAGAATTTATGTGCTATGTGAAAAAAATACCTTGAATAAGGAAAACCGACATTGAGCTAGTTTACCTGTTCCCTAAGGAGATGTGGTGGTCGAGTTACTCACAGTTGAAATTTGTGAAAATGTGTCTGAGTTTTTTGTTTTTCCAGGATGAGCAAGTTAAACATTATCTGTGTGTACATTTGATCTGTTATCATGTGGTAAATGTAATATTCTCTAGAGAAAATTAGTATTTGGCTCAGGAGATGGCTTAGTGGGTATGTGTGAGGACCTCCACTGAATTCCAAGAACGCATGCAAAGTCAGCAAGATGGCATGCACCCAGTTCTTCGAGGGTTAGAGTGGACATGAGGCAGGAGACTTCCTGGAAGCGTGCATGGCCGACTGCTTTGCTGTGTACAATACTGAACAACAAGGAGACACTGCCTCAAACCAGGTAGACGGCAAGGGCAGGACCAGAGCTTGTCTCCTGACCGCAACATATGCACAACATATACACCAGAATTCACACAAACACACATGTGCGTGCGCGCACGCACGCGCGCGCACACACACACACACACACACACACGCATGCATAAACAGACAACAAAATTAACCCTTTTGTCTTGGAAGTGACTATAATGTATTTCAAATACTTATTCTTTTGTGCTGGTTGTTTTTGCGTTAACACAAGCTGGCATCATTTTGGAAGAGGGAACCTAAAATGAGAAAATGTTCCCAACTGACTAGATTGTGGGAACGCCTGTAGTGTATTTTCCTGATTGGTGATTGGTGTGGGAAGGTTCAGCTCACTATGGGTATTGCCACCATGGGGTGGTTGTTCTGGGACACCACCATAAGATAACAGGCAGTGCAAACTGTGAGGAGCAGTGCTCCTCCATGGTCTCTGCTTCAGTTCCTGCCTCCAGGTTCCTGCGCTGACTTTTTTTCCGTGAGGGCTGTGAAGGGGATGTGTAAGCTGAAATAAACCCCTTTTTCTGCAAGTTGCTCTTGGCCATGGTGTTCTATCAAAGGCGTAGAAACCTTAACTAGCATGTGTGCGTGTGTACACGCACATGCATGTAGGTCAGGGGACAGTGTGCAGAGTCTGCTCCCTCCTTCCTCTCCATTATTCTGGGATTGAATTCAGATCATTTGGCTTTCTGAACCATTTCACCTGCTTGTAGTGCATTTTATAAAGGGGGCATAATATTTTATCAGTAAATATTGGTGGATGGTTGTTAAAGTACATAAAAGTACATTTTCATAATAGATAATATGAGATAGTTGTACATTAATTTTAAATTTTCGCCTTAGTGATTGAAAATTAGTATGGACCTAACCTGTAGAAGAAAGTCAGATATAAACAATTCTCTTTATAGACACTAACAGGTTTGGTGTGTTGCTCAAAATATATAATTAAGTTCTTTTCAGGATCTTTCTGATATAGGCATTAGTCTCTGAATGTCTCAAGCTCCAGCTTAAAGGTCTGTATTTATGGTGTAGTTTTTAATTGTAGATAGTGGTAATTTTCTATGAAGTAGTCAAACCTAAGTGTATGTAAGATATGACACAAGGATGACTATACAACCTTTTCTTTATTGATCCTCAGCAGGTAACTTTTCATTGCCAGTATTAGTTGAAATATGGTTTTATGATGTAGTAGGATTGAAAAAAATGTAACATTGCAGTTTTCTGTGTAGCCTTCATGAAGGAAGAATATCACAGAGACATCAAGTATTAATTTGAAGTATTCTGGCAATAATTTTTCTTCTCATATTGAAATAGATTTGAAACTATTTTATTAATTTCAACTTCATTTTCTATCATGATAGCTTTTTGGGGACTAGAATCATCTCATGTTGTTAGTAAGAATGAATTCATGCCTTCACTTAGAGATTTGATTTCAGATTCACTAAGAAGTTTTCATTAGTTTCAAATTTCAAGTTACTTTTCTCAGTATTCTCCGATTTTAGTAACATTGCAGTTCTCGGAACAATAGTTTACCATCTTAAATGAAAAAAAGGTAGACGAACAAAACTCAGTAGAGTTTATTTAAGAAAAAAACCCAAAAAATGAAACAAAACAACAACAAAAAGCAACTCATGAGTTGGATGGCACCCTAACCATTAGAGACTGAGAACTCCACCCTTACTGCCCTGAGTCCAACAAAAGCCATACAAGCCAAACAACCAGCCTGTAAGAATAGTAACATGAATCCAAGTGACAGTATCAGAAACAGCTTAGTTGGTCACAGTGGCATTTACCTTCCACAAACATGGTCTTATCATTAGCATGCTCTGATTGATAAACTTGATTTCTCTGGTTGCCTCGGACAATATCTGTTAACGCATGTTCTCATCATTATCTACTGCTTACCTAAGTTGCATTGTAGTTTACGATGCAGGACAGTAAATTCAAGCTAAGTTTAATTCAACAAATGATGGAATAATTAAGAGAAACTATGATTTGATAGAATTGGGTTTGGAGATAAAAGTACATTTTAATGTTCCACAGGGACTTAAATTTTTGTGATGTCTTAAGAGTCCTCGTTCAGTTGTTTAAAAATAACGTGTTTTGTCTTTCTTTTTTTTTTTTTAGTCTGTCAGAAACTACACTAAATGTCATATAAGAAATGAGCAGATTTGTAACAAACTTACAAGCTGTAAAAGCTGTTCACTAAACTTGAATTGCCAGTGGGATCAACGGCAGCAAGAATGTCAGGCTTTGCCAGGTAACTATTTCATGATTTGATACATGCAGATTTTACTCCACAGATAATGCTATTGTATCTATGGCTATAACAAAAGTTGGATTAGTAAGTGTCCATTTAGCAAAATAACAGTAGCAGCTTCTCCTCTAGAAGGCTTGTCTAGGGTTCATGACTTGTTCTTGGGTTAGTAACGGTACCATGTGTGGGTTTCATCTTGCAGGGCCAGGACACAGGTCCATTGAGGAAGTGATTGGTTATGATGTGATGTTTGTGACACCTATTGCCACATAATTGCCTGAGTGTATAGTGAGATGAGGCTTTCATACCCATTAATTTCTTTATTTATTCACTTTACATCTTAATCATCCCCCTCTACCCCCATCACCCCTGCACACAGTCCTGCCCATATTTCCTCCCCTTCTCTTCTGAGAGGGTGGAGGCTCCCCTTGGGTTTCTCCTGACCCTAGTATATCAAGTCTCTGCAGGACTAGGTGCATCCTCTCCCACTGAGGCCCGACGAGGTAGTCCATTAGGGCCATGGGACAACATTGCTTCAGTTGTTGGGGGACCCATATGAAGACTGAGCTGCACATCTGCTACATATGTGTGGGGTCTAAGTCTAGCTTGTGCATGCTTTTTGGTTGGTGGTTCAGTCTCTGGGAGTCTCCAAGAGTCCAGGTTAGTTGACTCTGTTGGTCTTCCTGTGGAATTCTTTTTTTTTTTTGGTTTTTCGAGACAGGGTTTCTCTGTGTAGCCCTGGCTATCCTGGAACTCACTCTGTAGACCAGGCTGGCCTCGAACTCAGAAATCCACCTGCCTCTGCCTCCCAAGTGCTGGGATTAAAGGCGTGTGCCACTACCGCCTTATCCCATCAGGGTTCCTCAATCCTTCCCACAACACTTCCATAAGACTCCCAAGCTCCATCTACTGTTTGGCTGTGGGCCTGCATCTGTTTTAGTTAGCTGCTGGGGGGAGCCTCTCAGAGGACAGTTATGTTATGCTCTTATCTGCAAGCATAACAGAGTATCATTAATAGTGTCAAGGATTGGTGCTTACCCGCGGGTAGGTCTCAAGTTGGGCCATTCCCTCAGTCTCTGCTCCATCGTCCCTGCATTTCTTGACCTGGGATGGGGGATGCTCCCAGGAGTCTGTGGGGACAATTTTAGCTAAGATTCCTAGCAGGTCTCAAGTTGGGCCGTTCCCTCAGTCTCTGCTCCATTGTCCCTGCATTTCTTGACTTGGGATGAGGGATGCTCCCAGGAGTCTGTGGGGACAATTTTAGCTAAGATTCCTAAGGACCCTCAGTAGAGCGATAAGGATACCAACCCATCCACACAACTTTTGTCCCAAAATTTGTCCTGTCTGTAAGAAGAGGAACTCCATCTGCTGCCAACTTCTCTAGCCCTCCCTATCTTGTTTACCTTTTGAAGTTTACTATGTTTTGATTATCTTGTACAAAGTTTTTGGTTCTTACCAAAACAATGATTTAATTACAGCATTTTAATATTTAGCCATTGTAATTTCTCAGCATGTGAGTTTTAAATTAGCATTTCTTTGCCTTATCTTGTGTTTGAATGCTTCTCTTGAAAGTTACTACTTGAGTTGCTGACTTCATAAAAGACTTTAGCTGAACTTTGATATTAGAGCAGAGTTTATAACAATTTCTGAATTGCCCTTAAGTATACTTCTGCCATTTTATACTACACAAGTAGGAGAAGTGGTGTTCTCAGCAAGGATGATTGTAAGATCAAAATGGGTGTGAACTGTGGAAAACACTGAAATTATCAAATATTCAGTCAAGATTTAATTCTTTATGTAAAAATAACCAAGTACCTGGCTCATTTGTATGGATATTTGTTTTTGTCTTTGATAAACAGTAAAATTATATATCAAAATATTTTTAAAATACTTATTTTGATTTATTATCAGTAAATATTTCACTATAGACCTGTGTTCTATCTCTGTATACCTAGGGCCATGTCAATTTTTCCTAAGCAAAGAGAACCTGCATTAGTCACTTGTCTGTTGCTGTGATACCATGACCCTTATCAGGGCAAGGGAGGAAGGATTCATTCTGTCTTGTGGTCCCAGAGATTTTGAGTCCTCAACAGCAGGAAAGCGCATGATGACAGGTGGCAGGAGACGGTCTCCTATGTGTAGACTATGGGAGTAATCAGGGGAAGGAGAAGCCATGCTCAGAATACATTGGTTGACTTTTTTTTCCAATTTAAAAATATCATGAAGTTCATGATATTTAGGTTGAGCTAAACAGTAATATCCAAACAGGATGGGGATGAGGGAGATGAGAGAGATGCTGAAAAGAAGGAGAGAAAAGGGGACGAGAGAGTGAGGAGGAAAGGTTAACACAACTCTGCAATTCAAATGGTTCCTGCTTGTGAGGCCAACAGATACCAAATTCTAAGCAGTTGCTGTACTGTGCAGGGGACAGTGGTTCTTTCTTTCTGCTGCTCCTCTCCCCCCCCTCCTCCGCCTCATTTTTAATTTTTGGTAGAGTCTTACTATGTAGCTAATCCTGTCTCGAACCTCACTCAGGTTGGCCTTGAACTGCAAACGCCCCGTCTCTGCTTCTGAACGCTGTAGTTATCAGTCAGGCACACCAAGCTCAACTTGGCTTCTTTAAAGCAATCTGGTCTTAGGTCTTCTGCACTAACATTATGTCTTCCAGTTTAGTGTTTTATGGGATTCCCGCGTGTGTGGATGAGTGGGTCTCTGATTCCGTGTCTGCTCGTGCACTCTTTCCCTTCTGCTGGTTTGTCTTCTGCAACTATGATGCGATAGTTTTTATTTTCTTTTATATTTTATTTTTTAATATTAAAAAATGAATGAATGAATGAATGAAAACCTTGCCACTTGGGTAAAGGTTAACATTTATACCTGTCATTTATACCTGCTGGGAGAGGAAAGATTATCTTTCTTCAATGGAGTGATGTTGAGTATATCACCTCTCTGGAAGAGACCTCATGTTCAGAAGTAGTTGACTAGCATATGTATGTGTGTGTGTTTATGTATATGTGTGTGTATATGTGTTTGTATGTATGTGTGTATATGTATGTGTACCCATGTGTGTATATGTGTGTGTATATGTGTCTGTGTGTGTCTGTGTGTATGTATGTGTATGTGTGTATGTTATCTATGTGTATGTATATGTTTGTATATGTGTGTGTGTCTGTGTGTATGTATGTGTATATGTATGTGTTATCTGTGTGTATATGTATGTGTTTATGTATATGTATGTGTTATCTATGTGTGTGGATATGTATGTGTGTATGTGTATATGTGTGTTGGTTATAATTTGGTGGTTCCCCCCTCCCCTTTGGGTGGTTCTTTTGTTTTCTTGGTTTTAGAGTGTTTGTTGTTATGTTGGGTTTTTGTTTGTTTGTTTGTTTTTTGAGCAAGAACTTGGCATTGGGTAGAGAGGAAGAGAGGATCTGGATGGAAGTGTGGGAGGGAAGGAGTGTGGTCAGAAGTATAAACTTAAAAATTGTTTTCAGTAGCCGGGTGGTGGTGGCACACGCCTTTAATCCCAGCACTTGGGAGGCAGAGGCAGGAGGATTTCTGAGTTCAAGGCCAGCCTGGTCTACAAAGTGAGTTCCAGGACAGCCAGGGCTACCTAAAAAAAAAAAGAGAGAGAGAGAGAAAAAAATTGTTTTCAGTAATAAAATAAAGTGATCTTCTGTAGTGTAATTAGGACAAACACAGTCCTGATTTTATTTTTGAGAGGATATGTGCTGATGACTAGACAGCGTGGGAATTTTTGGAGCTGACACAGGTAACAGGGGTAGGAGAAGCAGAGCTTAGGTATTTTAATAACACCGTAAAGGTCAGGCATGGTAGTGCGTGCCTCTATTGAACTAGGGAGACAGAGGCAGGTGGATATCTGCAAGTTCAAGACCAGCCTGGTCTACATAGTGAGTTCTGCTAAGCACCAGGGCTCAGTAGTCAGACTGTTTCAATGTTTCAGTGAAACAAACAAAATGATTTTAGCAAAGAGTTGGGATCTTCTTGTATTTGCTCTTCACAAAACTATGTCCTAACCCTTGTTTGGCATGTTGAGAAAATAAAAAGTTCTGTTTAACAAATTTAAATGAACACAGTGGTCATATGTATAATTTTGAAGTAGTAGAAAGAGAAATATACTTCTTTTTTTATAATGTAGAAGTAAGATGCAATTCTTTTCTCTTTCCTAGCTCACCTTTGTGGAGAAGGCTGGAGCCATGTTGGAGATACTTGTCTTCGCATCAATTCCAGTCGAGAAAGCTATGACAACGCCAAGCTTTACTGCTATAATCTCAGTGGAAATCTCGCCTCCCTGACCACGTCCAAGGAGGTGGAGTTTGTGTTGGATGAATTACAGAAGTTCACACAGCAGGTGAGCCCCGGGACTCAGCATGTGATGGACAAACTCGTGGTGATCATCATCTGTGGAAATGATTTGTTCTTTTAGTCTTTTAGAGTAAATGTTTCTCGGAAGGATGGAAAAATGTTTACTTATTACACATGTATGAAAAACCGTTAGTGTCCTTGGTAGCCTACCGTGTGTGAGAACTCAGAGATGCAAGAGGCTCTGTTCTCAGACAGACAGTATTTGTCTTAGTTAGGAGCTTCCAGTGTAAGGGCTGTGTGGTAGCTGGTGGGGAGACCTTTTGGTTTTATACTTTACCAATATATAACAGTTTTTTTTTTTTAAAGCTAAACGTTCATTGTAAACATATGGAGCACACAGATGAGATGTTACTTTTTGTGACGCTAAGGGCTTCTTGTTTGCATGTGTGCCCTTGACAGTTATCACTCAGCACGAGAAAATCAGAGCTATTGATATTCTGTCACACCTAAAGCTCTCGATCTGCAGACCCACGTTTTTCAAAGACACTAAAGTTTGTCATGAAAGCTCTGTCAGCTCTCGTGTATTTTGCGTGAGTTATTTTTGGCTGTTACAAAGTAACGGCGAGTCTTGTCACCTGAGTTCCGTATTCTAAGAATTCCTGTAGCTGCTAATTTCTATGGCCTGCTATTGTTACCCATAAGGAGCGGGTGGCAAACTCCGATTGGCTGAGTCACATCGTATAAACCATGTTCTGTTTCTCGAGAAACAACTTCTTGCAGGAGTCCACAGTGGGAACTTCTTGAAGGTGACACTTCATTGTGCGTTTCTCTGTATAAAGTGAATTATATCCCGTGTCACTGCCGTCGCGCAGGCTTAAGATAACCCTTCTGTGGCCAATGAAGATCAACAAACTCATGCACTTTAAAGAGATATCTTGGGTCAAATGATCATTTACTTATCGGAATTGGCTAATGAAATGTTACAATGATTTATGGTGTGCGGCAGTAAATTTTCATAATATAGTAATTTATCTTTCATTTCAGCAGCCTGTCTGGCTCATTTACTGAGTAATAGTTACTTTAAATGTTTTATCACAGGCTTCATTTTTGTTTCTCTTCCTTTTCTTTCAGATTCTTATCATGATGAGTTAGGGAGTAATATTTCATTTTAAATAGCTTTTCCTTGCTATAGACGGCGAGGGAGCACAGGGAGAGTTGCTATGACTTAAGTACATCGTTAGTCTCGAGATTTCTGGGCTGGATTGATTATATGGCTGATGTTGTTATGAAGTATGATTTTTAAAGAGGCATCTTTTTAATATCTCGGAATAAATGTGTAAATTACATGATACTTATAATATGATACTTAACATGTGATTTTGTGATCAGAAGCACTGGTCATCCATCCCCCTGTCTCAGCATTATGCCAGATAGTATAAAATAACTATTCTACTCTGAGGCTTTTGTTTATTCAATTTTATTGATTAATTACTTTCTGTACTATATTACTTTGGCAATATGATATTTGTTGTCAATGTCAAAAGTTATAAGATATTTTAATATTATCTAAGAGATATCTGTTGAGTATTTACATATGAAGCCCCTTATATTTGCACACTTACATTTATAGGTCTATGGTAAACTTAACCTCCCTAGGACCATTTGAGCAGCATGAATACCATGATAAATACTGAGATATAGCGACATTTTTCTGTATTCTGATATTGTATATAAAAGAATTAAAAAAAATGATGCTTTGAAACAGTTTTCCATCGTAGTAATTATTAAGTAGCTTAGTGATTTAGAAGATACATTATCACATGTTAAAAAGGAGATGTCCATAATCTGAACATTGGGACTTGGATTTAGAATATATTTTTGCCTTTAAATAATAATTATAAATTTTATACATACAGAATTGATTTTGATTTTTTTGCTGGGTTTGAATGATCAGTGAGACTATTTAGAATAGTTATGTGGCTTTTGTCTACGTGTGTTTATCAGATTTTCAACATGGCAGCCAGACCTTGTCCACTCCTTGTTCTTCATGCTAATGGGACCGAGGATATCGGTTTTCCTAAAATTGTCTAAAAGTTTATGCATAGCAATGGTGAATCCTTCTTATGACAAATTCATTCGGAATCCGTATAGATTAGTTAATTTTGGTTTCTGGTTTTTACACAGTACAAATACTAGATTTATCTATAGGTTCTTAAATCCATAACTGATTATCAAACCATATACCTGATAGTATTAGCTGTAGCAGCAGTTGTATGTTGAAGGTTGACATTTTATTGCCCTTTAGTTTGGTAGTTTGTGTGTGTGTGTGTGTGTGGTGTGTGTATATGTGTGTGTGAATGTATGTATGTATGTATGCATGCATGCATGCATGTATGTGAGATAGGATTTTACTGTGTAGTACTGGCTCCCCTGGAACTCTGTGGTGACCAGCCTGCCTCTGCCTGCTGAATGCTGGGGTTAAAGGCATTCTGTAAACCCATTTTGTAGGAGAGAAAACCAATACCAAATACAAAACCCAAAACGCGGAAGGACTAAAAAGTCATCCAATTTTATAGTTAGGCTCAAAATCACTCAGTCCTTTCAGAACAGTGTTGCAATCTCTGTCATCCTCCAGAAGGCACAGAAATTATTCTAGGAAGTAAAGGTGCCCAGAAAGGTAGTTTTATGTCTTTTCAAAATAATATTTAATGACAATAAAGTACTGGTTAGCCAATATCATTGCAACAGTTTTGCTTCTGACCCCTGTAAACGCCCTGTATCCTACTGTTTCAGAAAGTGTCACCGTGGGTAGGCCTACGCAAGATCAACATATCCTACTGGGGATGGGAGGACATGTCTCCTTTCACAAATACAAGCCTACAGTGGCTTCCTGGGGAGCCCAACGACTCTGGATTCTGTGCCTACTTAGAAAGGGCTGCAGTGGCAGGGTTAAAAGCAAACCCTTGCACATCCATGGCGGATGGACTCGTGTGTGAAAAGCCTGTTGGTAAGTTGTCAAGTCGCCAGCCTTTCTTTACGTGTATATTTTAGCCTGTTGATCAACTCTGCTTTGTAGACTTTATACTATCCATTCATAATATTGATCCCCTGATATTAGTTTTTAATCTATACACCCCGGTTTTTTTTTTAAACTGGTCATAGCATTAACTTGTAATGGTAAAAGCTTATTTTTATATACTTTCTTAAATTTTCCTCATTGTTTTACAAAAATTTTAAGAATTTATTTACTTTATTCTGTGTGCGTAAGTGTTTTGATTGCATATATATCTATGTGTACCATGCATACCTGTAAAGATTAAGTAAGAGAGAGTCTGATCCCTTCTTCTGGACTTACAGATGGTTATGAACCACTGTGTACATTCTGGGAACCAAACCCTAGTTTTCAGCAGGATAAAGTGCTCTTAACTGCTGAGCCATTTCTCTAGCACACTGTATCCTTTGTATAATCTTTTTTCCTCAATTGTTATGACGTTACTATGGACACATGGTTATGGTTACAGTGTGGTAATACCCTCCTAATTTGTTAGTCTTCTTGCTTTTATCAAGTATCCTTTGAAGGAAAGATTTATCTTTAAAGACTGAATATTTTTTAATCTTATAGCTGTATTGTTTCAGTTATCTGAAAATGAATACTTTTGCTATTTCTTTTGAAATGGACTTCATTAAATGGGAAGGAGCCTTTAAAGTCTTTTAAGATTGTATTTTGCCTCGCGGTTCTGTACATTGTGTGAGAATTTGCTGTTTTAACCTCTCGTGAATGCACAATTCTGAGTCCCCCTGACTGCAGCCGTCACTACTCTTTCTGTAACACTTAGTTTATTTGGCAAAATTAGAACTGAATATTTTTTAAACCAAACATTTCTCATTCTTCCTTTCCTCAGCCCCGGAAAGCGCCATCGCGGTATTGCTCTGATTTGGGAGACTTTGTACCCCGTTCTGTGCAGCTACACAGCTTTCATACCTGTGTGCTTTCCTTACTCCCTTATCAAAAACCCACGGAGTTCGTCCATGTGCGATCATGTCTCTCGCCCCAGGCGTACGAAAGCCCACTGTGTCTATAGGTCACGTTTTGTGTCCGTTCCTCCTCTGGGGGGCACTTGGGTTCCTCTGCTTTAGCTGGAACCCCACTCTATGAGGTTGCTGTTAAGAACACACAGCTGTCCTCATCCTTTGGCTATTGAGAACGGTGGTGCCATGGTGGGGCTGCCATCTTCGCACGCACAGTCTGAGTGCAGTTGATTATCACATAACGACTCTAGGTTTAATAATATTTTGACTCAGCTTCCCACAGCCTCACCATAGTTTGTCCCCACAGGCACTGCAGGCTTCAGATTTTCAGCTTCCTTGTTCACAGTTGCCACTCTCTCTCTGTTATTTCGTTGTTGAAAAGGATCCTCACCCTAATGTATACGATACACGCTGTATTTTTTTCTATTAGAATTTTATAGTAGGTTATATTATTTTCACTTGTTCATGCTAAACACACACACCAAAGACACAGCCATAGGTCGTTTACTTAAATAAGATGTGGGACACTTATGGAGAACCTTGTGACTAGGCAAGTCTGTGGTGCAGGTTACACAGTGTAAGGTGGCAGAGGGAGGAAGGCTCAGATTGCAGATTATTTGCAGCCGTTGGAACCATAATCTTACACTTTAGAAAGAATTAAAAAAAAATGAAAGGAATTATAGATTTGCAAAATCAGTGCCAAATTAGTACAGCTTTTAAAATAATTTACCTCATGCAATAATGTTTCAGTCCGCCCAGTAGAAACTTTGTTTTTGGTGAATAGTAAGAAAGACAAAACCCAACCGTTAGAGTTCAAGTGAAGTTACCAGGAGCCTGTGGAGATGCTTGAGTGGATAAGAGCGCTGTCTCTCTTCCAGGGCACTTGGATTTGGTTCTCAGAACCCACATGGCAGCGCATAACTGTCTTCTACATCAGTTTCAGATCTGATGCCCTCCTTTCCTTCCAGCCCCTGCATTCACCAGGCGTGCTTGTGGTGGCATACATACGTGATGCAAAACACCCATACACATAGTTAAGAAATAGAGATTACTTAATACATGATGCAAAACACCCATACGTATAGTGAAGAAATAGAGATTAATTAATTTAAAAAAAAGAAAAACCAAGTTACCACATGAGATGATTGCTGTTATCCATCCGTTCCAGTAAGCCCGAATCAGAACGCAAGGCCATGCAAGAAGCCGTGCTCCCTGAGGACCTCCTGTTCCAACTGCACAAGCAACGGCATGGAGTGCATGTGGTGCGGCAGCACCAAGCGCTGCGTGGACTCCAACGCTTACATCATCTCCTTTCCGTACGGACAGTGCCTGGAGTGGCAGACAGCCACCTGCTCCCGTAAGTATGGACGGACGGACAGACACTCGGCGCTCGAGGGCATTTAAAACAATGAGGAAAGATACTGCTGTAGAGAGATCTCGGTCTCAAATATTCCCCTAACCTCCTTAAAAAATTATTAAGGGAAACATCAGATTGGGGGCTTGCTTACAGTTTCACAAGGTTAGTCCATAGTTGTCACATCAGGGAGCTCGGTGGTAGGTAGGCAGGCCGGGTAAGCAGAGTTTAATTCGGATTCATAAGCACTTGGTGACAGGGGCTGAGGGGTGGGGACAGGAGAGAAAGAAATACTGGGCCTGGTGGAGTCTTCTGAAACCTCAAAGGGGACATATGCCTCCTAATCCTTCCCACATGCTGGGGATGAGGCATTCAGATATTCTAACTGGGAAGCAAGCGTTCACATACCCGAACCCATGGCACTCTTCTGTTTTAATTCTCTTATTGACAATCGATTTATTTTCTTACGTAACACATCCTGTTTCTCCTCTGCTTCTCCCAGTTCCTCCCCACCTCCCCTCCCACCTTGATCCACCTTCTTTCTGTCTCTCATTAGAAAACAAACAGAAATCTAAAGGATAATAAAAAATATGATTAATATGGCACAATAATATGATATAATAAAAACTGACATCTCAAAATCAGCCAAACAGACAGAAGGAAAAAAAGCATATGAGAAAGTACAGGAACTAGAGACCCACTTGCTTACACACCCAGGAATCCCATGAAAACACTAAACTGGAAGTCATAATATATATCCAAAGGATCTGGTATAGACCTGTAACAGACCCTGCATGTGCACACGTACAATGTAATCCACCACATAAACAAACTGAAAGATAAAAACCACATGATCATCTCATTAGGTTCAGGGAAGGCCTTTGACAAAATGCAGCATCCTTTTATGACAAAAGTCCTGGAGAGATTAGGGATACGAGGGACATACCCAAACACAATGGAGGTAGTTTATGGTAAGCCTGTATCAATATCAACTTAAATGGAGAGAAATTCAAAGAAATTCCACTTAAATCTGGAACAAGACAAGGCTGTCCACTCTCCCCATAACTATTCAATACAGTACTTGAAGTTTTAACTAGAGCAATAAGACAACTGAGGGAGATAATGAGGTTACAACTTGGAAAGGAAGATCTCCACGTATCTTTATTTGCAAATGGTCTGATAGTATACATAAATGACCCTAAAATCCCACTGGGAAACTCCTATAGCTGATAACACTTTTAACAAAGTATTTAGACACAAGATTGACTCACAAAAGTCAGTAGCATGCCCTCGTATATACAAAGACAAACCCTGAGAAGGAAATCAGGGAAACAACATCCTTCATGATGGCCTCAAATAATGTAACATATCTTGGGGGTCATTAACCAAGCAAGCGAAAGACTTGTATAATAAAAACTTTAAGACACTGAAGAGAGCTGGGTAGTGGTGGCACACGCCTTTAATCCCAGCACTTGAGAGGCAGAGGCAGGAGGATTTCTGAGTTTGAGGCCAGCCTGGACTACAGAGTGAGTTCCAGGACAGCCAGGGCTACACAGAGAAACCCTGTCTCGGGAAAAAAAAAAAAGACACTGAAGAGAGAAGTTGAAGAAGATATCATAACATGGTCTCCCATGCTCAAGGTTGGTAGGACTTATATAATACAAATCCTGCCAATAGCAATCTGCTGATACCACGAAATCCCCATCAAAATTCTAAGACAAACTTTCACGGATCTTGAAAGGACAATTTTCAACTTCATGTGGAAACAGGAAAAGCCCAAGAGAGCTAACATAGTCCTGAATAATAGAAGTGCCTCAGGCACAACCATCCCTGATACAGGGTGTGTAGCTGGGGTGTGGTCCTCGCACCAAAGCAGACCCATTGACCAATGGAATTGAAGCACCAGCCATACATCCACACATCTATGTATTTTTGATGAAGTGTGAAAAAGACAGCATCTTTAACAAATGGTGCTGGTCAAAGTGGGTGGTGAAGAATGCAAATAGATCCATACCCACCACTCTGCACAGGACTCCGCTCCACATTCATCAAAGGCCTCAACAGAAAACCGGATACACAGAACCTGATGAAAGACCTCACTAGCCTGTGGTAGTTGGCTAGGTTCCAGTACCAGGCACACTGTCCTTCCTGTTAGTGGGTCTTAGGTCAGTCAGAGCATTTGGTTGCCGCCATCAGTAAGCCAGTAATTTTATCATATTGTGGTGTTTTGTTGCGTAGGCATCACAGCTGGGCAGGACGTTTGCTCATTTCCCTCCCTTGGCAACCTGCAGGGCTTCTGCTTCTGTGACATCTTGTCCTCAGGGAGGAGGCTTTTACCTCAGATCCATTCAGCTTGGGTCCCCTTGGTCTTGTGTTCGAAGTGCATGGTGTCAAGACAAATTTTGCCTTCCAGTTTCTAAGAAATCTTTGTTAATAACTGGAATTATTAACAATATACTTTAAGTAATTAGATGTTTTATCTGTAAAAATGACTGATTGTCAAGGGCGTTATTGAATGGAATAATAGAAGTTTTATTTCTTGACATAGAAATTTCAATAAAAATTAAATTAAAATAATATCGTAAAGGGAGATTAAGAAGCCTGAGTTTATGCCATGTATCTCAGAAATCTGTATCTTTCAATATCTTGTGGATTTCATGAATATGCATATTAATTAGCTACTCATTTTGTTTCTTTTGTGATACTTGGAAGATCTAGGTTCTCAAGCAAACTCAACAAGCAGTTTGCCAGTACACCATGTTACCAGAAGATATCTTTAGCAAGGATTAAGTCCCTTCCTCTCCATATCCTGAGTGCTAGGAATCCAAACCAGGACTTTGTATACTCTAGGTTCAATTTTAAAACTATGTTTTTTCTTGACAGTTGAAGAAGATAGTTATTTTTAAAATCTGATGAATTTCTTACCAGTTAAAAGACTTTGAAATATTTAATAAGCCCTATTGAGTAATTTATAACACAATTTTCAAAAACTCCTAAATAAAATTTAAAAATTTCACCACTTTTCTGTATTTTATACAATTGTCTCTGTATTGTCCTTAAGTTTAGGAAAAGTAGCACAGGGTATATAAGCTTTCATGTAATATTATTCTCTGAAGTGTAAAGAAAAGAAAAAAAACTTAGGAACGTTAGTTCCTGAGTCACTATTACCAAAGGATGGATTTCTAGCAAAAATTTTCACACCATATATCACTTTGTAGTTTTGAACAAAACCAGATCCAGTACCACTTTGCTTCATAGTTCTTTTTCTAAAGTGGAATCTAAGGACTAGAATATTCCTCTGAACACGAAATTTTGTCAGCTCTTCTTAAATATGAACATCTACTTCAGAAATAATAGTAGGAGATGATAATTTTCTTCCATCAGTCAGTACAGAAATGCAGGATTCTTTCATCCAAGAATCCTTCACTTGTTTGAAAGTCTTAACAGCAATGTTGTTCTGAGGACAGTTTGATTTATCTAACACGTATGTTAACGATGTTCTACTTACAGGACCTTAAAAAGATAATTCTAAGGCACAGTCATTTTCCCAGGGAACACCTTTAGGCTGTAAGTCCGTCAGTCACTGTGAACTGTCTTGGGTATGACACCTTCAGTCCTATGACTTGACATGACAGTCAGTAATTGGCATATTGCAGCAACATAACTGTACCTATGTGAGGTTTGATAGTTTTTATTGTTTCTCATTGGCTTCAAAGTAAACCCATACAGTTTTGAAGATAACATAACTGTCAACAATTATGGTAAGTATCGGTATCATAGATGTAAGGGAAATGCTTCAAATCAAGGAAACTCAGGAAGGATTCGTCAGTGTACAAAGCGTTCAGTTGCTTAGTATCTGTTAAAGGGATTGACATTTACCACTGTGCACTAGGAACGTGTAACTTCCCTACTTACTGAAGATGAATTTCTCATGCAATATACCTGATTACAGTTTCTCTTCCTCTCCCCTCCCGTTCCCTCCCGTTCCCTCCCCTCCCCTCCCCTCCCCTCCCTTCCCTTCCTTTCCCCTCCCTTCCTCTCCCCTGCCCTCTGGAGTCACCATCTTTCTGTCTCATTAGAAAAGAATAGGCTTCTAAGAAAAAAACAACCAAACATGACAAAATAAAATATAACAAAATGAAACAAAAAAAGCATAACATTGTGGCTGGACCAGGCAACCCAAGAGAAGAGAGAGAGCCCTAAGAGTGGGCACAAGAATCAGACATCTGCTTATTCCCACACTCAGAGTCTCATAAAAGGACTGAGCGGAAAGCTATAAAATATACACTGAGGACCTGGTGCAGACCGGTGTAGGCCCCTTGCTGATTCAGCCGCATATAAGCCTTGCTATGATGCTTGAGAGGGCCGTGTTCTCCTGGTGTCTCCGTGTTCTCTTCTGACTCTTACCCTCCTTCTGCCTCCTCTATCATGGGGAAGAGCTCTGAGTGAGAGATGTGATGGAGACAATCTCATTTAGAGCTGTGTCCTAAGAACCCAGGAAGACGTAACTTCAGAAAAGAAAATACTTCATGCCGATGAATTAACCTGTCTATAAAGTTAAACAAGTGAATATCATATTGTATTTCTTATTACAATTTGAGATGGTTCTTACTTATTTGCTCACACCCAGTGTCCAAGGTCCTTGGCCCTTAAACAGTTCACAGCAGATGAACGCCTCTGTGATCCTTGAACACTTTGCTGCTGAGTTTCAGTCATTTTCGAGGCCTCTGCATCTGTTCCTCTATGTCCTGTTACAGGCAAGATACTTGGGAATCTATAAGTACTGCCTTAGTCTTTTTCTGTGTCATGGGTGTCATGTTCCTTTGTTTTTCCTTTTAACATTGAATTTATCTTCTCTTTGTTCATGATATGTACTATGTATATGTGTACATATTTATTTGTGCATATATCTATGTTTATGATGAGTTTCTTATATCTCAGATATTTATGCAAAAGTATTCCTATTAACTACAGATGACATTTTAGTGTTATTTTTGTTTTTCTTATCACATTTTTCTGAAGCATACAGTTCTGCATGATGATAAAAGTCACACTTTTGTTCTTAATGCTCCTGTCCTGCAGCTCAAAATTGTTCTGGACTAAGAACCTGTGGCCAGTGCTTGGAGCAGCCTGGGTGTGGCTGGTGCAGTGACCCCAGTAACACAGGAAGAGGACACTGCATTGAGGGGTCTTCACGGGGCCCAGTGAAACTCGCCGGGGTGCACAACAGTGAGGTGGTTCTTGACACCAGTCTCTGCCCCAAGGAGAAGAACTATGAGTGGTCTTTTATCCAGTGCCCAGGTAACAAGAGTTTCATGACCGTGTGAACACAAGGATGTGTTACTGTTTGCATCGTTATAATATCCTAGAATTCTCATGCTCTTCCGTGTTTCTGGCAAACACCATGGAGGGTGTGGATACGATGTCCTGAACACCCATGGCAGGTTCACGGGGTCTTATTTCAAATGCTACTGTGGGTATTCACTCCATTCCAACTTGAAGATCTCCTTGAAGTTTATCAGGGGCTCTCTGCACATTTCTGTATTCCTCATTCTGTGCCTGCATATTCTGGAAGAGAGTTGACCTTTAAAAATGTATTCAATACATGTTTGCCGAGTACCTACCATGTGCAAAAGGGTATATGTAGTGTTTTAGCCACTAGGTACATAGAAGTTAATAAATTTGGCTTAAAGATCACTGCACTCATGGAGAATACAAATTGACGTGGAGAATATTTATTGATATAAATTAAATTCATGAGGTCATGTGGTAGATGAGTACTAGTAAATGAAGAAGGGGATTGAGTTAGAAGGCCAGGCTTTGCTGTCATGCTATTGTCAGTGAAGGCCTGAAGGAGAAGAGAGGCATTATGGCTAGGACAGAAGAGCCGACAGGTGGGGGCAAGAACACCTGTGTGATGTCACAGAGGAGGCCACAGTGGCGACAAGGCCGCCTGTGTGATATCACAGACGAGGGGCAGATGGGGCCAATTACACCTGTGTGATGTCACAGAGGAGGCCACAGTGGGGACAAGGCCATCTGTGTGATGTCACAGAGGAGGCCACAGGTGGGGACAAGGCCACCTGTTTGATGTCACAGAGGAGGTGACTGGTGGGGGCAAGGCCACCTGTGTGATGTCACAGAGGAGGTGATAGGTTGGGACAAGGACAGCTGTGTGATGTCACAGAGGAAGCGACAGGTGGGGGAAGGCCACCTGTGTTATGCCACAGAGGAGGTGACAGGTGGGGGCAAGGCCACCTGTGTGATGTCACAAAGGAGGTGACAGGTAGGGTCTCTCCTTCCATCTTCTTGGAAATCAATTGATATGTGAATTGTGTCTTGGGTATTCTGAGCTTCTGGGTTAATATCCCCTTATCAGTGACTGTGTAAAGACTTTTCAATCTGTCATACCCAGGCAACAAAATAATTCCCTCCCTCTCCTTCCCCCTCTCCTCCTCCTCTCTTTCTCCCACCCCTTCCCCCTCTTTTCCCCACACTCCTCCCTCTCCTTCCCCCTCTCCTCCTCCTCTCTTTCTCCCTCCCCTTCCCTTCCCCCCCCCCGTGCGCTCTCTCTCTCTCTCTCTCTCTCTCTCTGTGTGTGTGTGTGTGTGTGTGTGTCTATAGAGGGACCAGAGTTTAAGAGCACTGGTTGTACTTCCAGAAGTCCTGGGTTGGATTCCCAGCACTACCTGGCAACTCACAACCAGGTATTCCTTCAATTCCAGGGGATCCAGTGCCCTCTTCTGGTCTCCAAGGGCACTGCACAAATACCCATAGCATAAAATAAAATTTTGAAAAAACAAAAACAAAATAAAAAGCATATAGCTTGCAAACTCTAAGACATTGACGGTCTAGTCCTTTGCTGGAGAGAAAATGTTTTCTCATCTCAGTTCTGTGGTGTACTTGGCACGATTTGAGTTGTAGATAGATTTCATGGCGTCCTTTGGAGGGGTCTGAGGACCTTGTCACAGGATGCTTGATGTGCGTGTTTGCTTTTAGGGTTGCTCCATCCTGTGCTAACGTAGACTTCAGCCCAGTGCATGGTGTGGGGAAGAGAGCTGACATTTTTATGCCGCCTTTTCCTTTCATGTCTAGACTTTAGTGGCATGCAAGATTATTTTTTGTCTCTTTGGTCTCGCCGTGTGGATGCACGTGACATTGTCAGTTTATGTCTGTGACTCAGTTTCCCTCCCTTCCTGGAAGGTGGCAGCAGCTACATTTGCTGGTCTTGCTAGAGTTTGGAAGCCATGCCTGCTGATGCTTGCTTGTCTATTCTATGTAGAGTACAAATTTCCTTCCAACTCAGTCTCTGCCTCAGTTTTAGTCCCTGACAATTTCCTTTTCCTTTATGTATTGAAAAGGGTTGTAGTTGTAGGTCTTTTTTTTTTTGCCTCGAATTTCTGTGTAAACATGTTGGAAATTTACTAATAATGTCACAGAGATATTTTTAAATGCTGCGCATCTGCTTATAGAGAGCCCATATTTTCAGATCTATGTGCTTTATTTGCATATCAAATGATGAATTTGTCATTATGTTTTATTTTGATTTTTTTTCTGTGTTTCCATAAATAAGGAGCCATCTGGGGTAGTTTTAGAATGTAGGCAAAATAAAATAGATGGATTCTCTTTAGTTTTATTTTTGTTCTTTATTTATGTCGATATTAGAACATTGAAGTTCATCCTGGAAGCGTTATTCAGGTCGTGCTACCTATGGATGCAGTCTGGTGCCAGTGTTGGTTATAGCATAATGATAGGCATAAGGAGCACAGCCTTTAGTTTTCTGTGTTTGATACAGCTCTTTACAGTAGGCCTTGTGCTTTGTCATTGGTAGTACGTTAGTTCTGAGCATACCAGTTGCCAGTACCCTCCCTTGCAGAACTTCCCCCTGCAGTCGGGTCTAAATGCTATCATGTCTGCGTGATGCACCGTCTTTATCAGATTCACTGTGACACACCAGCCTCGCGGAGCTGGATCCAAGACACAGGCTTCTCCGCTGCCCTGGGGTTTTCTCATTCAGATAGGAAAGATTGACTGACCTTTGGCCAGCTGTGGTCTTTTAATTTCGTGAGGTGTTGTTGGTCATACGTGTGCTTTCTGTTTGTGCAAATATCATCACACCCAGATTGCTGCTCTTGTGGGAACATCCCCCACTCTGCCTTTTCAGTCATAACCTGTATGATGCATTGGGTGTGAGAGCGAAACACACCCCTCTTACTCAGAAGCAGGGGCTTCAGCTTAGATAATGGTTTTCATGTGGTTCGAAATTTCACAAAGTACTCTAGCCGGTTTCTTCAGGCAATTCTTTATGTGTAGTGGATATGCATGTTTCTAACCTGAATTAATTATGGACAAATTAATTGTGTGTGTGGCTTGTCTCTATAAAACTTCCCCTCAACTATTTAAGCGTGGTAATAGAAGTTCTACCAACATAATGTTTTTATTATGAAAGAACCCCAAGTTCGTCATTGGTGACTGGCGATGTGGAGAGATCTGCAGAGCTAAGTTTGCTGTCCCTAACCTTTCGAAAGGCATGCTTGTGAACTTTAAGACATTTGAAAGCAAAATTGTGATATTTTAAATATATTATTTTACACATTTGATTTTCTTTATTCTGAACCTTTCATTAATAGATTTTCTCGTTTTATAGATGGTTTAAAAACGGTCTTGTTATTTTAAGAAGATACACCTTTATTCAAATTAAAAGATTTCCTGTGTTCATTTCAGTGAACATTCTTTTTTTTTAAATAGAGACCATTGCCAGATAATTTTCTGTATTTATGGTTTGTTATTAAGTATAAGTAAAATATGTTTATGATATATTAAGAACTTACAAAGCTATACTATCTGATCTCATCTCTATGTAATCTAATAGATAAAACATTCATAAGATTCTTTAATGAGTATATTAAAATATTCCTTATGACCTGTAATCTTTATGTTTCACATTATCTGTAGCCCCTACACCTTATCAATAACGAGGTCACTTGTGACCTACAATATGATGTAGCTACTGTCATGTATGACTGCTTTCAGCTGCCTGTGTTATATATTTAAAAATTGGGGATGTTCTTTGCCCCTTGCTAGGATCCGATTTTAAAAGTAACTTCAGTCTCAAGTGCCTTCTGCACATTGTTACTGTTGCTGAGTTCTTTGTGACGCTGTTGACTGTTTCCTTTAGCTTGCCAGTGTAACGGACACAGCACCTGCATCAACAACAATGTTTGTGAGCAGTGTAAGAATCTCACCACTGGGAGGCAGTGTCAGGACTGCATGCCGGGGTACTATGGAGACCCAACCAATGGCGGCCAGTGCACAGGTAAACGCTTTCACGTACGTCAGTGTTTATGTGCTAATCAAAAAAAAAAAATGAATTATTTTTCCTATCCAGCTTCAGCATTTTTGAAAGTGGTAGTTATTGATCGAAGACCGTGAATTATAAAAACTTCAAGATGCTTATTTTAGAATATTACTTTCTTACTTAAAATTGAATGCATACTTAATTTTAAGAAATGTAGTAAAGTGTATACAATCCCATTGGTAAAGTGATCACTACTGATGTTTTGTTTTTGTTTTTTTGATAAATTATTGACTTTTGGAATGAACAGTTGACTGTTATAGAAAGATGCCTAAAAACAGCTATTATTTCTGTTTGGATAGGGTGGCAGTTAAAGGAATGGGTTTGGTCCGAAATATCAATTCTGCTACTTTTTGACTGGCTTCTTTCAATTAGCAGGGTTCTTTCTTTCTTTTCTTTTTTTCATTCTCATTGTCTCGAGAGCCCACGACTTTTCTTTCCCAACCCCCTGTTCTCCTTTTTAAATCCCACTGAGTCCACCCAGTACTGCAGTGTGTGTGTGGCATTGGGATCAGCCAGTGGAACATGGGCGACCTATCAGTGGCCACAATGACATAGACTGAGTCTCCTTCAGCAGCCGTCAGTTACCAAGATCTCTGCAGCTAGGGGTAGCATCCACGGCCCTTACCCCATCCATACTGGACTTTCAACTGTCTTGATCCTACACATGTTGTGTGCGTGCAACTACAGCTGCTGAGAGTTCATGCGTGTAGCCTTCCCATCACACGTGGAGAATTTGTGTGGCAACATCCCTCTGTTACCAACCACTGGCTTTTATGGTCTTTCTGACCTCCTTTCTGTGGTGACACCTGAACCTTGTGGGGAGAGTATACACCGTAGCTGTCCCAGTCAGGGGTGAACACTACACAGTCTCTTATGCTCTGCAGTCTGACCAGCTGTGAGTCTGTTAGTTACCACATGCTGCAACAGGAAGGTTTTCTGATGAGAGTTGAGAGCTATGCTAATCTGCTGGTCTAATAGATTAGATATGTATAGAGAGTGCAGTTTAATACTATATCCATTAAACAGAATGCTGGCAGTAAGTTCTTTCCTAGAGTCTATGACTCACACAGCTAATGGTTCTTGGCCCAATTCGGGACCAGGTATGGATTCTGCTTTGTGCAGTGGGTCTTCAGTCTGATCAGAAAGTGTTTGGTGACTGCCCAAACATGTCACGCCACTAATGCTCAGTGTGCATACCTTGCTGTGCTGTGAGTATTGCAGTTCACAGTGTTCACAGCTGAGCAACTGTCCATCACTTCCCCTCACCTCAGTTCTGTACACAGCACCTCCTAGTTCTGTGAAAGCTAGCCAGGAGGGTCAGTTTCCAGATCACTGACAGTTTGATCCCTCGTATCCCCATAACCCGTGCATATGGTGTCCTTGCCAAGTGACTCGCCATCCAGTTCTGGAGGACAATGACGCTTTCCACTGCACTTTGAGAGAACAGTGTCCCAACCCAAAGTAACAGCTGTGATAGATGTCCTTGAAGACATTTTCTAATGTATTTGAGAGAAAGCAAAAAACCCTGAAGGGTTTGATGAGGAGGCTGTAGTGTGGAGACCTGAGAGCATGAGGAGATCGCAGGGTCCTGTGGGAAATGGTGACAACATCAGCGTGCGCTCTGTGTACAAAAACCACCAACACTCCTGAGTGAAGGGGTGGCGAGTTTTTTAGGTAGACCCTCAAGATTTTGTTTCCTCTTGTGAACTGGTCCTCTGTCCTCTGGCCACCACCCTCTGTCTGTGTTTCCATCTTCCAGCTTTTGGCCACCACCAGGTCGGTCCCTCGAATGAATAGAATCACAATTTGGGTTCTTTGCCGCTCAGCCAAGATCTTCCAGGTTCTCTCAAGTTACAGAGTGTCAGGCCGTCTCCACTCTGTAGGCTGAGTGTCTTTCTGCCCCTGTCTTGTAAACTACATTTTATCCGTCTGGTCTGACTCTGACAGAGGCTCGAACTGCGCCTCCCTTTTGGTTATTTTGAACACTGCTGTGTATGTGCATCGACACCTGTTTTAGCCCTGGTAACATTATTTGTGACATTGTTGAGAAATTCTTTCCGAGAGCTTTGGTCCATTTTTAATACGGGGCTTGTCTTTATTGTTGTTCCATCTTCCCAAATTGTAAGATATCTTCATATATCCAAAATAATAGGCCTTTATATATCCAAAATAATAGGCCTTTATATATCCAAAATAACTAATAGGCCCTTATAATACCTCTATCATCAGATATTTGCTTCCACATTGTAGATTGTCTTATTAAAAAAAAAAATCACAGTGTTCCCTAAAGTAGAATAGTTTTGGGGGTAAAAAAGATGGCTCAGTGGTTAGGAACACTCTCTCTTCTTTTAGGGGTTTATTTCCTAGTACCTGTGTCAGGTGGGCTCGTAGCCTCTAACTCTGCCTCCAGGGGGGTCTGATACCATCTTTGGCCTCAGGATGCACCTGTACACGCACAGACACACACACACATACACACATATACACACATGCACACAGACACAGACACACACACACATACACACACACACACATGCACACAGACACAACAGACACATACATACACACATGCACACACACAGACACACAGACACACACGTTAACACACACAGACACAGACACACACATACACACACATATACACACATGCACACATACAGACACACAGACACACACATACAAAAGCAGATATATACGTTAAAATACTAAATCTTTAAAAGATAAAGTATAAAAATTTCTAGTTACTTAAATTATACATAAATTTTTTGAAACTCTCCCGCATATTTTAATCACATTGATGAAGTCTATTTAATGTAGGTTTTCTTTTTTGTAATTGAAATATTTATTGTTATCTTTTTAAAAAAGATTTATTTATTTTATCTATGTAAGTACACTGTATCTGTCTTCAGACACACCAGAAGAGGTCATCAGATCCCATGACAGATGGTTGTGAGCCACCATGTGGTTGCTGGGAATTGAACTCAGGACCTCTGATAGAGCAGTCAGTGCTCTTAACCACTGAGCTATCTCTCCAGCCCTATTTTTATCTTATATTTTGCCTGCATTTATGTCTGTGCACCACATGTTTGCTGTGTCCCTGATGGCCAGAAGAGGGTGTTAGACCCCTGGTACTGGCATTCCAGGTAGTTGTTAGCTGCTATATGGGTGCTGGGAATTGAACCAGCAACCTTTGGAAGGGCAGCCAGTACTCTTACTCACCGAGCTGTCTCTACAGCCCCTGTTGGTTACTTCTTTGGTGTCGTGGATCAGAATGTATTGCCAAATGCATATGACTGATTATATAAACTTTGGCTGAAATAGAAAAAAGGAACATTTCGCTCTTTATCATCAGTACAAAATGATTTAAATTGTTATGAAGGATTTTATATTTTCAGCAGGCAGGGTGCTTTGAGAAATATGTTCCCCTTCGGGGATAGTATTCTGCTCTTAGATTTAAAACTAGTTTAATTATTCCATATTAATTTCTCTTACTGACATATCACATCTGGCAAGCTAATTAATGCACAGTAAATAGAAAATTAAATGGGATGAAGGATTAATGCCTATCGTATTCCTTGTTGCAGATTTTTATGAAACTTTAAATAATCCTTGACTTTTTTTCTTTAGGTCCTAAAAAGTGGCAAGATGATGCCTTGCTGTCTGTGACTGTATAGTGTCACAAGATATATAAAAATAAAATGTCCACATTCATTACCTAACTAATAAGTGACATGTGACATTGGTAAATTATGTAGTAATGACTAAAATGAAAATTAAAAAGCCCGAAAGTGTACATTTAGTGTCATTTTCTAGGAACTGAGCTTTGGGCCTCTAGAAGAGTGGTACCTGGAGAGATTGCTGCAGGTTGAAAGCAGGCACCACGCTTCAGGGGATTGGTCATTGTATTAAAGGCATTTGACCAGCTGAGGCGTCTGTCTGTCTGGCGCCTTGAGTGAGATTGTTTATAGATGAAACAGTGTGTGCTTCTGCTGAATACTAACCCCCCAGTGCTAGCTGATACAGCGATACTGTGATGCTCAGTTAGCAGGTTAAGGCATGCTAGTAAAACTGAAAAGCATAGGTGGGCATGATGGCCATGTCTGTAATCCCAACACTTGATGTTGCTAACATAGGAGAATCGTGTGTTCAAGGTCACACACTACAAATGTGACTTATTTGCCAGATGTAATTGTCGTTTTGGAGGTTTACTGATGAATAAGTTCACCCTTTCTCGTTGTTTCTGAACTCTGGCTGGTTGGTTCAACTCAGATGTTTTGACCCAAGCTCCTCTCCAAACTGACTGATTCGAACTGTCTTCTCTTGGTTTCTGACTGAATTGCTCTGCTTGGCCTTAAACTGACTCTGGCAATGTGTTCTAATGTCCTGGTTCCTTCTCATTCTCTTGTTCGTTCTGTCTTCACCTGCAGCCTGTCTCTGTAAACCCGTCTCCTCTCTCCCTCTCCTCTCTTAAATCCTCTCTTCCCTGTGCTGTTCTCATGAGAGTTGGGCATATCCTATCTCTGACTCATTCTGTCAAATCTGTCTCTGGTTCCCCTCTTTGTCTGCCCCTTAATTAAATGTCATTTTTTCAAACATGGCTGCTTCCTTCTACAAACTAACTTTACTTTCAATCTTAGGGATTCAAGGCATGTGCTAAGGGTGCATCTGTATTCCGGCCAGATCACACAGGCTTAGACGGTCTTTGCATATGATCCATGTTGCTGGATTAAAGTTCCTCTACATCTTCATATTATGATGTTCAAGGGTACTGTGAGTTAGGAAGGGAGACACTTTCTCAAAAAACAAAAAAATGGGATTGGGACTTTAGGTGAAAGGTATAGTTTTTCCTTAGCATGACTAGGATTTGGGGTCCAATCCCCTGCAACTCACCCAAAAATTGTGTGATTAAGACTTTTTCTATAGCAAAATTGGTGATTTATTATTATGAAAATGTCTGTTACAGTCAAAAAGCTCTGAGAGTTTGTTGGATCTTAAGCTAGATGTAACAGTGTGCCTTGAGATCATTAAGACTGTTGTCCTACTGTGAACTCAAGTCTGTTGTTCAACTCATTTTTAAGAAAACAATGTATAACCAACCTTATTTGTCTTGGATTTCCCATGCAGTTAATTCGTAACAGAAGCGAATGAATAGCTGTAAATTTTTGTTTGTTTGTTTGTTTGAGACAGGGTTTCATTATTTTGCTCTGGCTGGCCAATAACTCTCTATGTAGATCATGTTGTCTTCAAAGTTGTCTCTGCGTCTTGAGAGCTGGATTAAAGGCCTGTGCCATCATGCCAAGGTACATAACCATAATCCTAAGATACTACCTTAGCGCGTACACACACACACACACACACACACACACACACACACACACACACACACACGCTATGACAGTAAATCATGGAGGCAGAAAGTGGGTTGAAAGCAACCTCATACCAGGAATATCCACCACACATGCTGAAGACAACATATGAATATTTCTCAATAGATTTTGTTTGTTCTCTGGGATAGTTGGGGCCAGTTGGAGTCAGTGACTTTGTCCCTTGCAAAACTCAGTTAAAGATTTGTGTGAGTGTCCCTCAGTCTTTCCTTGTGTGATGCTTTCTATACTGTTCAAAAAACCACATGCAAAAAACCCAGACACAAAGGCAGGGACAGACAAGGCAGCATTTGGGTAGGCACAGATCCAGACTCGTACAACAGATAGGCAGGACATAGATGAAGGCGGCTCGGGAGGCATAGAATTAAAATCTGGCCTCACTCTTTGCTGAACTTCTCCAAGGGGAAGTGCTTTTAAATTTATATCCCTTAATGGAACATTGACATATTGTGGGTACTCTGAAGTTATAGTTAATGTATTCAAACTGATTTTTTTTGGTATACATTTTAAATATGCTCTCCAAACTGACTTATAAATTGCAGTAGAAGAAAATAATGACCTTTTTCTTAGAGAAGAACAGCTCAGTGCACCCACAGACTATAGCGCCTTACAAAGAAGAATTATCTTTGAAATCATCAAATAGTGATTGAATGCTTATTAACTGCCAAAAGTATGTTATAACTTAAATTTACAAACATTGTGGGATACTGTCATTGTGTTATGAATAAATCAAATTATGGAGTAAAGGACAAAGAGATTTATTCTGATTGAATGATCTGGGAAAGTCCCACTTCGGAGTTAATTTAGTGGTCCCCTGATTGCTTGGGACAGCGTTAATCTATACCTCAGTTTCCCACAGTTATTGCTAGCAGCATATATTTCATTATAATCCATACAACAGATAAGCATGTTATTAACCATAAAATCGTTGTCTCGATTTTTCATGCCTACTTATTTGTAAAATATAAGTACAAAGAAAAAGTGCTTTTCCAGGCTTGTATGACTAATATCTTTTCTTCTAGATCATATTCTTCTTGGATAAATTTATTACAAAATACTTAATGAGTAATTAAGGTAATAAATGTATTACAATATACTTAATGGGTTGGTTGCTAAACCAAGTTAAATACCAAATTGGATATATATTTTTGCAGTTCTCATATAATGTTTAGGGTAACTAGTGACTGTGGAAAGTTAATTATATATTAGGAATGCAGGAATCATTAGCAAATTTGTTTTCTGTAAATACTTTGTAAGAATTAAACATTCTCTGAATGTACTATTTAAGAAACCTTTTCTTTCAAAGGCCTTTTTTTTTAAAAAAAATTATTTAATTTATTTGCATTTCAGATGTTGTCCCCCTTCCCAGTTTCCCCTCTGCAAACCCCCTCTCCCATCCTCCTTCCCCCTGCTTCTATAAGGGAGCTCCCCTAACCACCCACTCTCACCTCACTGCCCTATCATTTCCCTATGCTGGGGCATCCCAGGACCAAGGGTCTCCCCTCCCATTGATGCCAGACAAGGCCATCCTCTGCTACATAAGCAGCTGGAGCCATGGGTCCTCCCATGTATATTCTTTGGTTGGTGGTTTGGTCCCTGGGAGCTCTGCGGGGTCTGGTTGGTTGATGTTGTTCTTCCCATGGGGTTGCAAACCCCTTCAGCTCCTTCAGTCCTTCCCCTACCTCCCGCATTGAGGCCCCCATGCTCAGACCTGTGCTTGACTGTAAGCATTCACATCTGTATCTGTAAGGCTCTTCCAGAGCCTCTCAGGTGACATCCATATCAGGCTCCTGTCAGCAAGCACTTCTTGGCATCCACAATAGTGCCTGGGTTTGGTGGCTGCATATGGGATGGCCTTTCCTGTAGTCTCTGCTCCACACTTTTTCTTTGTATTTCCTTTAGACAGGAGCAATTCTGGGTTAGAATTCTGAGAAGAGTGGGTGGCCCCATCCCCCAACCGGGGGCTATGCATAAACTTTCCATATAGTCTCTATAGGTTCTCTCTCCCTTTTGTTGGGTATTTCAGCAAATGTCATCCCTGATGGGTCCTGGCAGGCTCTTGCTTTCCTGGCATCTGGGACTTTCTGTTGGCTACCCCCAGTTCCCCATCATCCATTGCTACACACCTCTGTTCAATTTCTAGACCCTCTGTAAATCTTCTCCCACACCTGATCCTGCCCCCCTTTTTCCTCTCTCCATCCTCAAAAGCTTTTTTATATATGACATTAGACATGGATTAAAAAGTGCTTGAGTTTTATTAGCCATGAATACATTTATAAGTTTTCTTGCTTATTTTTTATAGATTTTAAAAAAGATCTGTTTTTAGCCTTTCACAGAAGTACAGAAGATTTAATTGTATGACGAGTGAACAGTCCTGATTATTTTATTAGATAGCCTGGAACTTGTTTATCAGCTTTTGGTTGAACATTTTGAGCATTTCTGCACAAGTTTCAGTTACAAACTGAATCCAGTGACATTATTATTTATAGACACTTTGACCTTTTTGACCTTGATGCTAGTGAATCCGTAATTCTTTCTCCTCAATCCTTATATTCCATCTGAACATGATTCTTTCTCTACCTGGCCTCGATGAGTATTCCGTTTAATAATTTGTTTCCCTTATTTAGAATGTTAGGTCTCTGTAATCTTTCCTCTTTTGTTGCTCTTAAATGTTGCAGATTATTTGACATGGTGGAGGGTCTCATTCAGTCTTGATTAATGCAAAGATCCTTCCACCGCACATAATCACACACAATCTCTTCAATTGTAACTGCCCCTTTATACTTCCTTTGTAGGAAAAGAGAGACAGTTTTACTTTGAAAGTGATTCAAGAAGAGGTTTCCTTTTTATTTCTGAAGTTTCCAGTGTCTAAAATTGTCAAAGGAGTAACTACTTCAAAGTTCTTTAAAAATACATTCCAGGTGTTTCTATGGTACAATCCCAAATAACTACATCCAAATCTTCCCTTTGCCATACCATACACATCTTGTATCCTCTCTGTTTTTCATATTTTCCATAAGTAAGCTTCCTGCCTCATCTTCAAACTTATTTCATATTTATTGGTCATTTTTTTAATACCAAGAACACTGCTAAGAACTTTGCCTGGATGTCTGTTTAATTGTATTTTATAATGCACACAATTAGTGTAACTGTTTTACAGATAAATCAAGACTATTTCTAAAGTATTTTGTTTGTTTTTTTTAAAATTATCAATGACCCAAAAGAGGATACAAACAAGTAAATAAATCCATTTCTGTACATGGAAGGGAAAGTCAGCAACATGGAAGGAATGTTTAGCAAAGTGAGCAAGAAAACTAGCAATTTGCATGAAGAATTATGGCAACATGAAAAAAGCAACTCAGCAAGGAACATCTATGTGCACCTATGTGCACGCTGTGCTGCCCTGTCCCCATCTGAGCATGCCCAGGTTCCTATGTGCACGCTGTGCTGCCCTGTCCCCATCTGAGCATGCCCAGGTTCCTATGTGCACGCTGTGCTGCCCTGTCCCCATCTGAGCATGCCCAGGTTCCTATATGCTCGCTGCGCTGCCCTGTCCCCATCTGAGCATGCCCAGGTTCCTATATGCACGCTGTGCTGCCCAGCTCCTTCCTGAACACACCCAGATTCCTATGTGCATGCTATGTTGCACAGCTCCTGCCTAAGCACACCTAGGTTTTCAATCAAGGTGTCCACAGCTGGCTCTCGACAGAATAGTGTCTTTTAGCGTCAGCAGACAAATTTGTACTCTTATCCCACAGCTGAGAGGATTGAGATCAGTATTATCAGCAGTCTTGCCTGCCGTGGCATGGACAGGAGAAGCCTTTGACAGCAGCACAAGAGACAGCTCTTCCCTCAGCTGTGCCCGTGTAGCTCCCTCCCAGAAGAGGCTCAGAGCTGAGGTTTTGGGTGTCTCATGGGCTGGTTGGTCGAGGCTAGCAAGACTTAACACGAGACTGGAGGAGCCTACTGCGATTCTGAAGGACAAAATTTTGAATTCTGTGTCTGTTACGCTTTTTCCTTACGTAGAATTTTACCACATTAGATATCTAATCAGTAATAAACCTAAGATATTTCATTAAACATAATTAGCATAGAAGACCACAAAAGAAATTAAATTGGCATGACCTCCAGAAACTGTTGTCATATGTTCGTGACAGACAGGAGCAGAAAATGGCTGCCCATTGTGACTGCTTGGATTTTGTTTCTAGGGTGTGATCTGTGTAAGCAGCTGGTGCGGATGACCTGTTGTTTAGTTTTGCTTATAAGTCGCCGCTGCAGCTTTATATTTTTGGGGACAGAAATACCATGTGACTGTGTCATGTCCCCCTAGTGTGTATCCAGGCTATAAAATCACTACCAAATGAAATTTCCCAAAGTAAAGGCCACAGCATGATGATGTCATAGGTGCTTGCTCAGCACAAAACAATGGCCTCGGATGCTGACAACACAGAATAATATGAAAACTGCCGTGAAGTATAAATTTTAAACAATTGAATTTAAGATGGCATTTGTGCATTTTACTGTGAAGTATAATACCACAGGGGAATTCTTGCAAAATGAGCTCCATACAAGATATATTAATGAGTGTGGGTTTTTTTGTTCGTTTGTTTCAGAAATTATTAAAGTTACTATACGATGATAATTCTTTAAGGAAAATCTGCAAGAATAATTATTACAGTGTTTTCCCAGAAAGAATAAATAAAATCCAAGTTTTAAAATATTAATATGCATTGTTTTTAGTGTTGCTTTGGAATATGCCTCAGTATTTGTCTGAAATTGTTCAGACTATCGTTAAACTATGGGATGGTGTGTTCATTCATTAATAACAATAAGTCTTAGTGTTCCTTTATTCCTTGATGATATTCTTTATTTTTTATTTAACTTTTTATTGATTCTTTGTTAATTTCACATCATGCCCCCCATTCCCACTCCTCTCCCCTTCCTTTTGTACCTCTGCCCTTACAGACTCCTCCCTCAAAAAAAAATCTGTGGTAGCTGTAGAGTGTCACAGTGTGTCCCACAGTGCACCCTTTTGTCCACACGTCTTTACTTGCCGTTGATCATTACCGTGAGTCATTGGTCGGCTTCAGGGCGTCTGGTTTCTGCACTATCATCGATACTGGAGTCTCACTGGGACTCCTCTTAGATGTCCTGTTGCCCTGTGTCATGGAGATTCTAGTTAGAATCTGCAGAACCGGCCCCTTCATGCACTCCAGCCGACCATAGATTGGGAAGATGCTTGGGTCTGGGCCTGGGTGGTACATGAGCTGGTTAGCTCACCAGTTCTCTGCACCTGCACCACTAGGGGGAGCTCTTCAGCACAGCCCCTGCCAGGCTGGCTCACCCAGGGCCACAGTGGGTGAGGGGCGGAGTCTGGTCTCCTGATCTCCTACCCTTTGGGCAGGCTCCCCTATGTCCCTACCCAGGCAAGGTACAAGGCCCTCTCTCTCCTGAACGCTGCAGCCAGCGAGGGCCAGGGGGATATTTTTTATTTCTTGTTTCACACCTTATCTTTCATTTGTGGAAATCTCAAATCTTATGTTCTCATTAAAGGAAAGTATGAAGACTTATTTGTATGACTTTATGAATAAAATTTCAAGAATAATTCAATCTGTGTAGATAATGGATTTCTAATTGCCATGGCAACCAGGGAGAAGGTAGAGAGCTGGACAATAGAGGAGGGACTGACAGTGGGAAAAGCTTTTTAAAATTCTTTTTTTTTTTTTTGGAGAGGTAGTGGTAAAAGTTCTGTCAAATAAGACTGCAATCATGAGGGCCTGTTTTTGTAAATACACACACACACACACACAAACACACACACAAACACACGCACACACACATCACTGAATTGTGTTGTTTAAAAACGAAACTTCTGTCACATCTTTGTATATCTCAGTAAGGCTAACTTAAAATTCTTGGTTTGGCCACATCATAAAATGTTATAAGACATTAAACATTTTGCTTATTGCAGACTATTGATATAATAGTTAACACATACTTTCTAGGAATAGGCATAAGGTAAATTGGGATCTTCCCAATTATCTGGTATTTATTAAAAGAGATTCACTTATACACTTTATTCATCAAGTCATATAAATAAGCCTGCCTACTCCATCTTAAGTAGGCTCTCTTTCCTCTTTCTGCCTTTTATAATAAAGTATCCCTCCCAACCCCAAACCTTTTCACTTTCAACTTTCCCAGATGAGGCTTTGTCTTTCAACGAGCCTCTGTGTGTTGGTAAAATGTCACCACCCAATGTCTCGGGGTCACTATTGCTGTGATATAAAACTCCATGACAAAAGCAACTTAGATGGAAAGTATTTAATTGGCTCACACTTCCACATCACTATTCATCACTGAAGAAAGTCAGAGCAGGAACTCAAGCAGGGCAGGAACCCAGAGGCAGGAGCTGATGCAGAGACCATGGAGGAGTGCTGCTTACTGGCTTGCTCCTCATGGTTTACTCAACCTGCTTGCTTATAGAACACAGGAGCACCAGCCCAGGGGTGGCACCACCTACAATGGTCTTGATCCTCCCCATCAATCACTAATTAAGAAAATACTCAGGCTGGAGAGATGGCTCAGTGGTTAAGAGCACTGACTGTTCTTCTGGAGGTCCTGAGTTCAAATTCAACAACCACATGGCAGCTCACAACCATCTGTAACGAGATCTGATGCCCTCTTCTGGACTGTCTAAAGACAGCTACAGTGTACTTACATATAATAAATAAATAAATCTTTAAAAAAAAGAAAAGAAAATGACCTACAGTTGGATTGTATGGATTCATTTTCTCTATTGAGTTTCCCTCCTCTCAGATGACTCTAGCTTGTGTCAAGTTGACACACACTAGCCAACACACCCAGTTTCCTGTCCCATACCCAGGCTTTCTATGTTCTCTCCACCATTCTGAACTTTAAGTCAAAAGAAGCCCTTTTCTTCACTTTTGGTCATGATATTTTATCACAAGAGTAGAAAGATAATTCACGAAGACATCAAGCATAGGAAAAGAAAGAAAGAGGAAAGAAGAAAGGAAGGAATGAAGGGCAGGATACCCCATCAATCTTAAGATATTTGCATGACAAGAGATACCACCAATAAAATAAAAGAACTATAAATTACAGGAGAATTTTTTTGTAAATCATATATCTTACTTATATCTAGAATATAAACAACAATTTAATTCAACAATGGAAAGATGAATTTCCTAGTTAAAAGAATTTATTCATGGATTCGAATCAACATTATTTGAAAGAAAACATACTGGTAAGCATGGGAAAGGTCACTGTATTCTTAGTGAAGTAAATGCAAATCATATCTTCTTTAGGATCTGATTCATGATTCTAATTAAAATGCAGACAATAACCAGAATGAATGAGAATGCAGAGAAATTGGAACTTGCATGGATGACTAGTGGAAATACTAATGCGTGCAGCTGTCCTCAGAATGTCTGTGGGTCAATCAAAACAGCCAAGTTCAAGGACAGAGCCAATCTAGTTCTAGTCAGGTAGAAAAAGAGAAATACAATGTATCTTCTAACAATATATCCATGTGAGTGCTTATAATACTATTCGAAACAATTAAGTAAGTGAAAGACAGCTCCGATGTCTACTTGCTAATAATTATTTTGACATGATATGTCCAAGTAATATTATTTGGTAATAAAACTTAACACTCCTCATACATGATTGAGCTCACATCTGATGAATCTTTAAAGTATCTTAGTACAAGAAAAATCACGTACTTATTTGAACTTTTTGTTTTGGGATCTTTTAAGCCTGAAGTTTAGGCTTCTTGCTCATTGGACCGATTTCCGTGGCTGGTGTGCAGGACCCCCGCACACGTTTGCCCTTCCGCCTGTCTAGCCGGCCCAGCTCCTCAGTCGGTTGACTCAGCTCTTCCTTCCCACTTCCCAGAATTCTGTAGCTCTATCAATACTCTCTGAACTTACTGTTGTTGCTCTACGGTGGTGTTTGAAGTTGGAATGGCTGAATCTTCTGATTTTATCCCTCAAGACCCTTTCACATTGTTCTTTGTCATTATAATCGAGCTTGAGAATCAACTTGTCAATTTGTACTGAGCAGCCAAGCTAGGTTTCTCATGGGGATTGCAGTAACTCTCCTCCGTCTGTCAGCTGGGTAACTGATTTTCTCAGCCGTGAGTTGATATTTCTTTCACTCTATCTATACCGTCTTTAGTTTTCTTTCAACAGTATTTTACAGTTTTCAGGATACCTGCTTGATACCTTGGTGAAAGTGTTTCTTAAGGATTTCATTAATCTTAATTTCCCCCTCTCTCTGTGTGTCTCTCTGTCTCTCCTGGTCTGTCTCTCCTGCTTTCTCTCTGCGTGTGTTGCGCTATGTGCATGAATGTGGAATCCAGCAGACAGCTTCATGTGAGCTCCCCGAGGAGCCACCCAACTTGTTTCTTGAGACAGCATTTTTTCAGTGTCCTGGAACTTGACAAATAGGCGAGGCCATCTGGCCACCTCTCTCCAGTGAATCCACCTTACTTTGCCTTTTACAAACAGGACTCGAGACACCTGTGTGTGTTTGTTTTTGTTCTTTAATGTGGGTTTTGTGAATCAAATTTAGGTCATGCTTGGTAGCACGCACGTTATTGATGTAGCTACTGCCGTAGTATTTTAATGCTCTTTTATAGTGGAATTATTTCTTATATTTTTATTTTCATTGCTAGTTACAGAAATATGGCAGACCTTTGTGCTGGGCTAGCCAAGCCTCACTAACCACCCTGAAGTTAGATAAGGCTTATTATTTGTTTTGGTGGCCTCACACCTGCTAGGCAAATACCAAAATGCTAAACTCCGCCCGTAGAGTCTGTGCAAGACTTCTGCACACTTATCTTTCACATTTATCTTTGCTTATCAGATTTTTTCCAAAATACTTTTTAGGAGACTTTTTCCTTGAATAGAAAAGATAATGTGCTCATAACCAGCTTCAGTTTTATGCTTGTTTTTGTATTTGACTGACTTTATTTTTTGTTTGTCTTGGTTTGAATGTCCCATACAAGATGGAAATAAATGATGTAAATGGAGAGCAAAGACTTCTTGAGTTTAGAAGAAAGCATGATACTATAGGCTTTAGGTTTTTAAAATGCAGTTATGTTTAGTGAATTCTTTCTATTTCTGATTTACTGATTTTTTTTAAAGGATGTATTTTTAGAATTTCATACATGAAATGTGTTTTGACTTAATCTATTTTCCACAGCCACTTCAGCGTTCACCATCTTCCTGACATCTCCTGGGTCCTACCAGGGGTGGCATCCCTAAACGCTGACACTGTCGTCCTTAGTAACTATCAAGTGCACTTGCTCCTTGGCTGGCTGGTGTGATCTTGTACGGGTCACAGGTGCCGCGATCACGCGTGCAGTGTCCCTGTCATGATCAGGAGACAGTTTCACAGCAGTCCCATACCTTCTTGCCTTTATAGTCTTCTTTATCCCACCTGTGTCTTTCTTTATGACCCCCAAGCCTCTGCCAGGCTGTAGCATGAAGTAGATGTCCCAGTTAGGGCTGACGAGGTTCGTTTGGACAAGAGTCTCACTACATGACATTGGCTAGCCTGGCTTGGGACTTGCTATGTAGACCAGACTAGCCTCAAACTTATAGTTATCTGCCTCCCTGTGTTTCAGTAGTGTTGGAATTAAAGGCACATGTCATTAATTATGAAAGAATGAATGAATGTTAGGTTTTATCAAATGATATTTCTGATTTATTGAATTAATATTTTTTATTGGCCGGTATGACATAACAATACTGATATTTGACTATTAAACTGTCTTTCTGTCTCTCTCTTTTTAAAAGACTTATTCATTTATTTTATGCTTATGAATACACTGTTGCTGTCTTTAGACACACCAGAAGAGGGCATCAGATCCCATTACAGATGGTTGTGAGCCACCATATGGGTGCTGGGAATTGAACTCAGGACCTCTGGAAGAGAAGTCAGTGCTCTTAACCACTGAGCCATCTCTCCTGTGTCGTTCTCTCTTGATAAAAATCCTTCATGGTCATGTGAGATCTTTCACATGTTCCCAGATTTCCATTTCTAATTTGTTGAGTTTTTCTGCATGTATGCTTACAAGATGTATTGTCAGTATTTGCATTTTCTTGTAGCTTTTAATTTGTGTTTCAAGGTAATATTTCTTCCTAGAGTAAATTTTGAAGGTTTTTTATTTTTATTTTTTAAATTTTGTGTGGAGTTTCTGAAAATCTGGTATCAGCAATACTGGATGAAATTTCTCAGTGTTTCTATCTAAACTTTTCTTTGTGGGCACACAAAGAAATAATTATTGTTATGAAACTACTGAGGATATTTTGTTTGTTGTTTCACTACTTTGTTTTGGTAGTTTATATCTTTTTAGGAATTTATCCAGTTGACTTGTGATCTGCTCTTTGGCATATTTTTCTTATGTTTCCTTATCTTTCAGTAAAGGCCGGTGGTGTTACTGCCACTCCTTTTATTCTTAACTAAAGTGCTGTTACAAAAGTTAGAAAAAGCAAGTCACTTCTTCATCATTGCACAGGAGAGCAGTCCCTAGACACCTTTATTACTCTGACTCCTCTGTCATAGTTCTGACGTCTCTGTCTGTGACTTTCATCCCAGAGGTCAGAGACAAGTGCTGCACTAAGTACCGGGGTGGTACCACTGTTAGCAGTGACCGGTGACCACCATGCTCATTACTAGGGCTGATGCCAGTCGGTGCTGCCTTTGTTGAAAATAGCCCCATTGGTCCTGGAACTCGCTCTGTAGACCAGGCTGGCCTCAACTGAGAGATCCACTTGCCTCTTCCTTCTTAGTGCCAGGATTAAACATGTGTGCTGCCACCACCGCTTTCTGCCTGGCAAGTTAAATGTTCTGGATTACAGTATCTCATTTAATTCTCATGAGTCCTTAGAGCTACATACTGCTACTCTCTACTTATAGGTGCTGAAACTAAACTGGAGAGTTTCAGTCAATTGTTTAAAGTTACATAGTTAGTGACTGTCGATGCGTGTTTGAAATGAGATCATTGTGCTCCGGGGTTCTTGCTCTTTACATGTTACCCATGAGTGTTCTGATCCAGTTACCTTCCCAAAGCCATATCCACTCTTTATGTAGCTAAGGATAGCTTTGTCTGCCGGTCTGCCTGCCTTCCCTCCACATGTGGGAACTGGTGGTGTGCACCATGTGTGTTCTCCTCCCACATGCTGGGATTGGAGGTGCGCACCCTGCTTCTCCCATGTGCTGGGCTGGAGGTGTACACCACTACACCTGCTATCTTTTTAACCACTTCTTTCACTAGTGGTATGTTAGATCACAAATAGAAACTCAAAGGAGAATTAGAGAATTACTTAGGTAAGTAGAAGACTGAAGACACTTGGGGATTTTAAAGAGTTTTGCAAAAGTTTTTCAAAGTCATACAGGTGACTTTACCTTCTTATGTTTAAAAATAATACATGACATGAGGAAACAGCCACATTAAATAAGATGATAATGATACTGCTTAATAGATACTATGTTGTTTTGACTTCCATCTTGATACTATGTTGTTTTGACTTCCATCTTGATACTATGTTGTTTTGACTTTCATTTTGATACTATGTTGTTTTGACTTACAGCTTGCACGTGTGGCGGCCATGCAAACGTCTGTCACCTGCACACAGGAAAGTGTTTCTGCACAACCAAAGGGATAAAAGGTGACCAGTGCCAACTGTGAGTACAAACCATTGTTTCTGTGGCTTTCATGGATTTTGTGTCTAAAACTAATTCTTATGTTTTATAATTGAATGTTAGCATTATGTCAGTTAAGCTTACAGTATTGCAAGCTATTTTCATTTACGTATTATCAATTCTTTTGAAAAACACAAATGTTTGAAGATGGCAGTTACAGAGGCTGTGAAGCCAAGCCTGTAGAACCAGCCAACAGGATCTTTGTTTCCGCAGAGAACGCGCAGCGCCACACCTGACCTCCTACCTGGGTCCTGCGAGTCCACAGTCAGGTCACTGCTGAGCCACCTAGCCACCAGCCTCCCTTTTCTCTTAGATTGTTCATTACGCAGAAACCAGTAGTTTTCTCTCAGTGCTTTATGAGTGACTTTCTTGTGACATTTAGTTATTCTTAATATTATTACCTTCCAAGTGTGACTTTAAAAGGCAATACATTAAATTATTTTCTTTTCTTAATTTTGTTCATGTACATAATAAAATCAGATTTGTATGGTTTAATATCAACTGGTACACATAAATGCTCAGTTTTCATATATATTTATAATTTGAGAAAAATCACATTTCCATTATATTAATTATGTAATTATCAGGGGAAAATTAATAAAGAATTCCCTAAATTATAAATACCTAAAAATTTTTATTTGACATCATTGACTAGACTTCAAGTTCAGAGAAGCCTGGGAGTCTCTTAAGTATGAACCCTGTAGCTAAAGTGAAGCCAAAGCCTTAGCGCTTTTGTTGGCTCCATTAGACCATGCTGGCTTGACTAGAATGAGCTAACCCAAGGCTTACACGCTATGTTAGAGGGATGCCTGTGATATCCCAACAGTAATGTGTGTTCTGAGTAGAGCCAGCTTTATTGTCATGAGCTGGTGAATCTGCACAGGCCCCATAAGTGGAAGAGTTTACGACTTTTTAAGCAGGAGCCCTGACTATACATACGCTTTGCCGCCTTCACACACCCTCAGATTATACACCAGGTCATAAGCATCATTATGTCATCACAGCAATGAAGGCGATGTCTGTCGAGACAGGCTACAGCATTATAGGCAAAAGGAAAATCTTAGTTGCATCCATGCTTATGAACTGAAAGTAATTATTACAGTTTTCCGTAAGTGGTTTAAATGTGTAGCTCTATAATAGTTGACTCTTTTGTGATTGTACTTTAAGAACATGCTTTTGTTCTTCAACAAGAGATAGAGAAATAAGCATACATATTTTATCTAGAATATTTATGTCTGAATGACAAAAACACATTTTGCTTTTGGTCTAATTTATGAACTTTTATAAAGAGGAACTGGAGTAACAATTTATGAAGAATGCTTTTGTATGATTTTGTTTCTGACCGCAGTAGCTTCTTCTCTCATACAATACATCTTGACCACATTTAGCCCTTTCTCCACTCCTCACAGCCCCCACCCCCACTAACCCTCTGTTTCCCTTAAGAAAACAGCAGGTCTCCAATAAAACAAGGCAAAAGTCTTCATATCAGGCCTGGACAAGGCAACCGAGTACAAGGAGCATAGTCCCAAGAGCAGGCAAAAGAGACACACCTGTTTCCCCTGCACTCACCAAATGTCCCCGAATCCCAGTTGTCTCTCCCCTCACTCTGTCCCTCTTCTCCCACAACCTGGTCCTTCTTGCTCTCATCCTCACCTGCCCCGTTTACTGGCAAACTCTCTTTTCCCTTCCCTGGGAGATCCATGCATCCACTCTAGAATCCTCCTCTTTACCTAACTTCTCTGGGTCGGTGGATTGTAGCTTGGTTATCATTTACTTAACAACTAATATCCACTGATAAGTGAGTCTATACCTTGTCTCTCTGAGTCTGGATTAGATCACTCAGAGTAACTTTTTCTAGTTGCATTCATGCGCCTACAGATTTCATGAGGTCTTTTTTATTTAAACAGTTGATTAATACTCTGCCGTGTAAATGTATCACATTTTCATTACCCATTCTTTGTTTGGGGTACATATAGATCATTTTCAGTTTCCGGCTATTATGAATAAAGCTGCAATCAACATAGTTGAACAAGTGTTATTATTATAGAATGGATTATCCAGGAATGATATAGCTGGGTCTTGAAGTAGATCAATTCCTAATTTTCTGAGGACGAGCCATATTGATTTACATGATGTCTATAAAGTTCTTATTCCAAGCAGCAATGGTTGCGTGTTCCCTTGCTCCACATCCTCACGAGCCTGAGCTACCACTTGAGTTATTTTTCGTAGCCATTCTGACAGGTGTTAGATGGAATCTCAAAGTAGTTTTGATTTTCCTTCCCAACTTTAGAAAGTAAGTAGCCTTCACACACACACACACACACACACACACACACACACACACACACACACACCCCAAACAGACTAAGCAAGAAATCAGGTAAACAGTACTCTTCACAATACCCTCAAATCATATAAACCATCTTGAGGTTACTCTAACCAACCAAGTGAAAGACTGTGTGATAAAATCTTCAAGTCTTTGAAGACAGAAGTTGAAGAAGATATTAGAAGATGGAAAGATCTCCCATGCTCCTGAATGGATAGTACTAACGTAGTAAAAATGTTCATCCAACCAAAAGCAATGTACAGGTTCAGTACAGTCCCCATCAAAATTCCAACACATTTCTTTACAGACCTTGAAACAATCTTCAACATCATATGGAAAAATAAACAAATAAACAACCCAGGATAACCGGAACGATCAGGAAGTACCTAAAAGAACTTCATGAGGATCACCACCCCCTGATTTCAAACTGTACTACAGAGCAAGAGTAATACAAACTGCATGGTATTGGCATAAAAACAGACTCGTTGATCAATGGAATCGAATCAAGGACCCAGTCATAAATCTACACACCTATGGACATCTGACTCTTGAGTTAGAAGCCAGAAATGCACAATAGAAAAACAGAAGCATCTAATACATGGTGCTGGTCTAACTGGATGTCTTGAATTAGAAGATGGCCAGTAGATCTTCATTTATCACCCTCACAAAACTCAAGTCCAAGTGCATCAAAGACTTCAATGTAAAACCAGACCTGATAGAAGAGAAAGTGGGGAAGAGACTTGAATGTATTGGTACAGGAGACACTTTTTGAACAGAACACTGTTACTCCAGATCAACAATTAATAAATGGGACCTCATGAAACTGAGAAGCTCTGTAAGGCAAAGGACAACCTCAAAAGGATAAAACAGCAGTCAATGATTTTTATTGAGTCCATATCCAATAGAGGTCCAATATCCAAAATATATAAAGAACTCAAGAAACTAGATATCAAAAAAAAAAATCAAATAATTTAATGAAAAATGGGGTATAGATCTAAACAGAGAATTCTCAATTATGGAATACCAAAATGGCTGTTTAGTACATTTTTAACTATTGAATAGGGGTAATAAAATGAGGTCATCATTTTAGAAACAATCATTTGCTATGTCATAGTTATATTAGAAAATGCCTTCATTAGGAAGCAGAGGTAGTCACTGAAATCTGCAAACGGTGATTAAATTATTGCTTGAGATTAGTAAGAAAAATTGATAAGATGATTTCTGGCTAAAGTACCTTCATGTTACTAATGTACTTTCCACATATATTGCACAGATTTCTTATATTAATGATTTAGAATAACCATGAATCTTTCCTTCCAAGGTCATGCTCCATCTGTCTTTATGTAAGTCATCAAATATCACATATTTTTGTAACCTTTCCAAGTGGATATTGGCTCCTTTCTTATCCAAGTCATTTGTTGCTTGCATTCTCCATGTATTTTATACCGCTTTATTTGAAAGAACAACCTGAAGCAGCTTTGTGTCAATACAAAATGCAGCTTTGTATCAATACAAAATGCTCAGTAGATGTATCGATTGCTCTTGCTGGCTTCTGAGAAGGGATTCACCGAGGATGAAGAAGGTCCGAGCATACACCTGAGTTGGAATTTGAAGGAGGAATGTCATTCTCCTGGAGTAAGAGGACAGCAGATGAAAGTCGGAACAGTGCCACGAGCTACCGGGACACAAAAATGAATGTGGTTACAGTGTTTCCAGTGTCTGCACATGGATGAAGAGCTGCAGAGAATATTGCCCTCACCTTGTTAATTGACTAACGAAAGAAAAGCTTTGTAAAATACAAATCCTTGAGTTAATTGAAACTCAAATCACAGTAAACAATGACAAAACCCAACCAGCCAACCAACCAACCAACCAACCAACCAACCAACCAACTAACTAACCAACCAACCAACCAACCAACCAACCAACCAACCAACCAACCAACCAACCAAAGCCTCCTAAAGGAAAGAAAAAGACAAGAACCTGCATACATGTAGCAGCAACTCTGGCTTTCCTGGAATGAATTAGCTGGTAGAGGTCCTTTCCTACTAGTGTGGAGCATTGAGAGCAGTAGGAATGGATAGCATTTGAGATTCCATCTTCTCAGAGAGACTCTCAAACCTCCTACATGGATACTACTGGTTTCTAACAGAAAAAAAAATAGATGATTTAAATTTTCTTCTTCTTCTTCTTGTTCTTCTTCTTGTTCTTCTTGTTCTTGTTCTTGTTCTTCTTCTTCTTCTTCTTCTTCTTCTTCTTCTTCTTCTTCTTCTTCTTCTTCTTCTTCTCCTTCTCCTCCTCCTCCTCCTCCTCCTCCTCCTCCTCCTCCTTCTTCTTCTATGACAGGCTCTTAGTGTGTAGTACTGGCTGGCCTGGAACTCACTATGTAGACCAGGCTATTCTAGAACTCACAAAGATTCTGAGTTCTCGCTGCCTCTTCCTCCCAGTGTGGAGAGGAAAGGCGTGAGGCCCCACACTCAGCTTGAAAGTGAAGAAGAGTTTAAGATGATGTTCTCCGCGGAATAAGCTGTGGAAAGGAATGATCTTCACGGTGGGCAAAGCAGTAATAATTATGATTGAAATAACCATTTAGCTAGCCTCAGTTACACTATGAATTTTACGCCAGTCTTGGCTGCCCTATCTCTAATAATGGAGTATCCAGAAACAAAGCATAAAACCCAGTAGCCATACAGTAACGATCACAACAGTTCTCAGTCTAACATTCCAAGAGAATTGGTACTGAGAATGGAAATTTTAGAATAAAAGCACCTTCCGAACTCATCAAATGGGTCTCCATGGAAGAAATACAAATGGCCAACACCTCAGCCTTCAGGGACATGTAAGAATCCAGCTCACTGCAGTCAAGGTTGCTGTCATTGAAGATACTCATGACGAAAATGCCGGCAAGACTGTGCACCAAAAGGAACCTTGTTTACGGCTGACGGGAGCGTAAAATTGTGCAGTCATAAAGGACAAGGAAGGCCCTCATAAAACCCCTCAGAGCTGGCAGATGTCTTAGCTGTTCTGTTCTTGCTTTGTACCTGAAGGAATAAATTACTCTACCTGCCGCAAGAATGTACAACACAAACATCCTTGTTTATCTGTTCACAATATCTAGGAAATGGAACCAGCCCAGATGAACTGCAAATCATTATGCTCAGAGAAATAAGCCAGACTCAAAAGGACAGAATTTCCTTGGACTGTTTGATGTGTGGTACCTGAATTTTGAATTATGTGTATCACTATATGTTTATGACTATTGGTTTTCTTGACGATCGCAAAGCTAATCATTTCTTCCCACTTGCAATCAGGCCATGTAAGATAGTTAATGTCAAAATGTGTGGTTGGTACTCAACCACAAGAGGAGAGGTCACTTCTGGGAGTCAGCGCTTTTCTTCCACTGTGGACTCTAGGCATTGAAAGGAGGAAGGGAGGTGTGCGAATCTTGGGTGGGTTCTCGCGTGGGGCCAGTTACCGCGCGTGGACGAGTTCTCGGTTTTTTGGGTTCATCTGACTGAGGGGGCTCAGGCATCACATCGGGCACCAGATGCGGGGCTGGGTATCTGTAGAGGGGACCTGGCCGGGGGAGGTGGGGGCGGGCGGGTGCAAGTCCTGGGTCCAGTTTGGCGGCTCGGAATGCTAAGAGGCCTGTTCCATTGCTCCAGCAATTTGGGTTTAGATGGAAGGAGAGACAGCCCATGATTTTAAAGCTTTATTATAAAAGAATAGAGTGAGAGAGGGGAGATATGGAGGTAGAAGCCAACCATGACCTCGTGGAAAGGAGTGTGTGTGTGTGGGGGGGGAGGAAATGGGGAAAGAAGAGACAGAAGAGAAAGCGAGAAAGTAAGAGAGAGTAAGAGAGAGAGTAGGGGCCAACCAGCTACTTTTATAGTGGGCCAGGCTACCTGGCTGTTGCCAGGTAACTGTGGGGCGGGGCATACCTGGCTGTAGCCAGGTAACTGTGGGGGTGGAGTCCAGCCAGAATACCAGGGGCTTGGGGCGTGGCCCTGTGTGACTGATGGCCAGATTATGAAGCCTAAATCGTAAGGCTTGTAAATCTGCCTGCTTTTGTTAAATGCCGTAGCTTAGAAGAAAGTGCTGTGAACATGAGCAAGCCTGCAGTGATAGCATTTAAAGAAACCACCTTGCACAGTCAGGGAGCAGAACGTTTTGAAAACCATTCTAGAATTCGGTCATAAGGGCGGCGGACAGCAACTTAAACAGGAGCTTCAGCCGTGACGGTTGTTCCCTGACAATCATGCCTGATCAAGAGAAGGAAGGTGTTGAGGTCTTTGATGGGAGTGAATATCACGTCAGAAACCGGAGGCCTCAGCGTGCCCTGAGCCGTCCCGCCTGTACGATTTCTCTCCGATCGTTGCCCAGTGAGCCTGTTGGTGAACTATGCTGCATCTCTGGTCTTTCTTGATTTTCTAATAAGGTAACATTTCTTTAGAGAGATTTGAAGTGTATTTTAATGTCTTTAAGATTTATCTCCAATATAAAAATAGCAAGCACATGGCTAAAATGAATCTAAAATGTAATATTATTTAGCTTATTTTCCACTATTTGATTTTTTTCATTATTAAAATATATTAGCATTGCAATATCCTTGTTTTAATGAACTGTCCTATAAAAGAGACATTTCAAAGGTTTCTCTAACCTTTTAAGGCTAAATTTAATTGAAATATGAAGCAATTATGGTTACTTTTAACATATTTTATTTTAACTTTAAATTCTTTTGTCATTATATTTATAATGTTTCCTCTTTCCCTTTTCTCCCTCTTGGCCATTTCTGTTTACACACACACACACACACACACACACACACACACACACACACTCACTCACTCACTCACTCACACACATATACACCCTTAAATATAACCTGCTCAGCCTGTCTAATGTTACTAGTATGCATGTTTTCAGAGCTGACCATTTGGTATTGGATAACAAGTTGGTGTGCTCTTCCCCGGGAAAGACCTTTTTGCCTGCTCTCCACACTCCTCACCTATAGTTCTATGTGGGGTTGAGGTACCTTGGACTTTTGTCTGTTGGACTTCATAGGTTCAGGCCACCTTGACATAAACTAGAGTCCTCTGAGAAAATGCCTTCCTAAGACCGGGCTGTAGGCAGTAGGGCATTTTAAGACTTGTAAACCTGGCTGACTCTTGGTTAAATGACATAATGTTATACGAAAGTGCCTTTCATGAACTTACAGCATTCTGTGAGCATCAGTATTGGATGTAGATGGCCCAGTCCATTATGGGTGGGGTCACCCCAGGCTATTGTTCCTGGGTTCTGTAAGAAAGCAGACTGAGCAAGTCATGAAGAGAAAGGGATATTGCTCCATGGTATCTGCTCCTGCCTCCAGGTTTGGGCTCTTTCTAGGTTCCTGTCCTGACTTCCTCCTTCCATGATGAACAGGGATTTGGAAGTGTAAGCCAAATAAATCCTTTCCTCCCCAAGTTGCTTTGGTCATGGTGTTTGTAGAACACCCTGTATACTAAGTCAACCACTTTGACACGTCCACCAATGGCCTTGTTCAGCTCATGTTCCAGAGTCATTTTGTTGAGACATTTTGGGTGAAGTATCTGATGTTAGTAGGAAACTCAACTTTACAGCAAAATTCCTGATTGTCTGGCTTTAGTCTTTCTAGCACCCTTTTCGAAATGTCCCCTGGTTATTTTACTCTAGTACATGTGTTTTATAGACTTTATTGTGGAAGTATATCTCAAGAAATAGAATTATGCAAATCAAGATTGTATGTGTTCTTGCTGATAGTTTTTTATGGAAACAGGACATGAAGACAAAAATCAAAATTTTTGAAAAATTAATAAATTTCTCTGCTGTTATAGGTAATTACATTTATGAAACATTTAACTCAGTGTCTGTGTGTTTGAGTCTTCATATGTATTTATTTTTGATAATCTAATGAAAGGTCAAGAGTTTGAGCTTTTGATTATAGATCTTATTAGTCTATTTTGAGTGTATTAATTTAGAGAAAAACTTTTCTCATGCCCTGCCATGGATGTGGCCTGTTTGCATTTTTCACAATCATTTTATGTTCATTAGTGCTTATTTTTGATGTATTTCTGTAGTCAGTTAGTTTGGAAGTTTATATTTTTTAAAAGAATCATTTTATTATTTTAACATATCTACCTTATCTAATATTAAACAAGTTTTTTATGTTTTTACAGATGTGACTCTGAAAATCGCTATGTTGGTAATCCACTTAGGGGGACATGCTATTGTAAGTATCTGGACGTTTTTATTGACAGTAATTGATTTATATTGTTAGCTTCAGGTAAATGAATACCTATGGCTTCATTACAATGTAGTTACTCCCATCCACATATTTTATTAATTTACTATTTAATATTTTGAGATTATAACATTTCCTGTAATTTGAATTTCTTTACACTTCCACATCTGTTGCTAAGACAGGTAATTCCTATTTGAAATGTTCTCTTAATGCATTTGGTTTATTTGTCCTACTCTGAATAGTAAAATAATAATATAACCTGACCATGAGCAAAATATAGGGTTCAAATAGACATCTAGAATTTTAATGTTTTTTTAAAAAATTGAAATAATAAAGTTTTATGATAGATTATTTACAAGGAGCCGTTGATCCTTCCCCAGATGGACACTGCTTTTCTGTCTGCAGGTGCTGTGATTGGGTTGTGTAGCTTTACTAGAATCAGGTGAATTATTTCCTAAATGGCCTCCCCTTCAGTGTTCTCCTCATCCGTATATAAGATTTCCAGTTCTGTCTCCTCAAGACGTTTTTACAGTTAGCCTTTTTAATTCTGGATATTCTAGTAGTTAGGCCATGAAATCTATTATTTTACTTTGCATTTCACTCACTACTCACAGTACTGATAGTCTTTTCACACCCTGCGCCATGTGCATGCTACTTGGAGTGCTTGAACGCTTTTTCTTAGTGGTTTATTTTCGTGGTTGTTTTAGTTTGCTTTCTATCACTGTGTTAAACACCAAGTCCAAGAGCAACTTGGGAAGGAGAGGGTTTATTTCCGCTTAGAACTCCATCACCGAGGGAAGTTGGGGCAGGAACACAAGTAGAGCCCTTTAGTCAGGAAGACGCTCCTCAGATTTCCCAGAGAGCTAATCTGGAGGAGCGTTTACTTAGTTGAGGTTTCCTTTGCCCCGATTCCTTTAGTGTGTGTCAAGTTTACCAGAACCAACCAGATACACAAGCAAGCCAGCCAACTATGTGGGCAGTGGTATGATGTTTTAAAGATTATTTGTTCTATGTAGAAGTCCTGTATCAAATGTATAGCTGGCAAACACTCCTTAGCTTGTGATTTGTCTAAATCCTTCTTGAAGCATGTGCCATCATTTCTGGATATGCCGCAATCCTGTAAAAAGTCGTTTTCTTCTTTTCTTGAAAGGCAGCTATTTGTATATCAATTTTTTTATACAGTATATTTTGATCATGTGTTCCTGTCCCCCAACCTCTCCTGTGTCCTCCCTACCCTCCCTACCTTCCTAGATCCATGTTACTTCCCTCCCCCCCAAACATATCACCAATATAAGTCTTCCCTCAAACAAAACAATAAAACAAAGAAGACAAAGAAAAAATACCCCCCCAAACCCTAAGAACCTCCAACAAAAAGCAAGATGTGGATTTGTTGTGTGGTCAGCTACTCTGAGGCAGGCTCCTGGCGTGTGGTTGAGGTGCCCAGTGACACCTTGTTAGAGGAAATTGCTCTCCCTTCCCAGCAGCATCAGTTATAAAGCGTTTCTCGGTTAGGGGCGGGGCTTTTGCCGACTTCCTCCTCTCAGGGCTGGGATTTTAAAACTGTTTTGAGATTTCGTCTCAGCACCAGTCAGAATGTCCAAGATTACTACAACAAATGACAACACAGGCCCTGGAGGGTGAGGGGTGCTTATTTGCTGCTGGTAGGAGTATGAACTGGTACAGCCATTGCGCATATCAGTGTGGAAGTTCCTCAGGAAGCTGAGAACCCATCTACATCAAGATCCAGCTATACCACTCCTGGGCACATACCTGAAGGACTCTAGATCTTGCTATAGAGACAGACACTTGCTCAAGGACTCATCTTATCACAGAGACAGACTCTTGCTACAAAGATACATACTTGCTCAAGGACTCTAGGTCTTACCACAGAGACAGATCCTTAAGGACTCTAGATCTTGCTATAAAGATACATACTTGCTCAAGGACTCTAGGTCTTACTACAGAGATAGACACTCAGGGATCCTAGATCTTACAATAGAGATAGATACTTGCTCAAGGACTCAGGATCTTGCTACAGAGACACTTGCTCATCCATGTTCACTGCTGCTCTGTTCATAATAGCCATTGTAAGTGGCTTAGATGTCCAGAACTGAGGAATAGATAATGAAATTGTGGTACATTTACCCAGTGGGATGGTATTCATCTGTTAAGAATAATTAAAGTTTCAGGTAAATGAGGCTTGAAACAGTCATCCAAGTGATGTAATCCAGACCAGAAAACAAAACTTATAACTCCCTAAGATAGGAAATGGTAAGATAGCATGCTCAAGCCAAATGAAAGGCAGGGGCTTTTTTGTTTGTTTTTTCCTCCCTTTTTCCTTCCCCACCTCCTAGGCAGGGTTTCTTTGTACCACCTTGACTGTCCTGGAACTAGCTCTGTAGACCAGGCTGACCTCGAACTTAAAGAGATCCTTCTGTCTTTACCTCCTGAGTGCTGGGATTAGATAGAGGTGTGTGAACAAGGCCGCTTTTAATTTAAATGAATTTCAATTTACAAATTAGGTATTCTGAGAAACATCTGTAAACACACTTGTTGAGATTTATATTGGTATTTTTCTTGTATCAATTTGATGACTATAAGAATTTCTATTTTTCTTTCTTAATATGATGAGTTTAGTTTTATGAATCAATGACTACTATACAATCATGTCGATTTGCTACTTTTGTTCATTCACCAATCGATGGATATTAGATTTTTTTTCCCCAAGTTCTATTTAGAGACATGCTCTTATGAACATTTTAATAGTCAGTGGTGTGTGCACAGGTATTTATTTTTCCTGGGCAAATGCCTGAAAGTAAGATTTGTGTATTAAACCAGACATTACAGCATTTGCCTGTGATCCCAGCATTGGGAAGCTGAGGCAGGAGGAGAGCCAGTTTGACACACCAGCCTGAGCTCCATAGTGTGACCTGGTTTTTATAAAACAAGCAAGTGAACACAAGCAGACAAATCCAGATCAACACTGAATTGTGAGACTGCATGGTAGGACTTTTAAAGCTGTTTCCAAGCGTGATGTCCCGTTCTTTTTTCCCCCGGCGCTAATGTGTGGTGCTTCCGTGTTCTGTACTCGCATAGACTCAGGAGTGCCCCATGCGAGGCATGCCAGAGTGTTGTCAGGTTTTAGTTTGCTTTTCTTCAGTGACCCGTATCTCATGTGGGTCAGGGTTGCCCACTGACCCTGTGCTTAGCAGTCAGTCTAGACTGGTTGATGCTGAGTGCAGGGCCACTCCTTTCTCCGCCTCCATGCCTGGCATTTTTATGTGGCTACTGGTGCTTGCACTCCGGCCTGCCCTCTTGCGGGTTACTGACGGCCATTTCCCCACTCCTCCGTTTTCCAAATCAGCTTTAGTGCGTTCGCCGCTGTTGCGTGCTGCGTCCTAGTCGTGATCCCACACATCCTTATTCAGCCGAGTGTTTACAGTATTTTAAAGTATTCTTTGGATCAAACTGTACCTATCTTAGGGAGTCATAAAATTTGTTTCTGAATGCATTCATTTATTTGTTTTCTATTATTAGATAGTGAATTTCATTATTGGGTTTTCTAATATTAAACTTTTAGTTCTGGAGTTAGTTACACTTTCAAGGAATATTGCTTCAGTTTTGCAAACTATTTCCTGTTTATACTTAGGGTTATTTAAATATTTGTGAGATATGTCTGCCATTTTTTGTATGTTGTTTTCTACCTAGTCCTTGATTATGTTTTATTTTTATATGCATATTTGAGTTGTGGGATTAGCTCTTGTGAATGAATTCGAAAAATTGCTCTTTTTTTTAAAACAGCATCAATAGTGGAAATACCGTGTGAGCTTTTTGGTCACGAGCCTACCGTGCTGTGGCCGAGCCATCTCTTCAGCCCTTGAGGAACTTTTAAAGAGTGACATTTAATCTCATTCTCTGGTCGAGTGCTTTGAAATTGTTAGTTAATTTCTTTACACCATCACCCTTGGCTTCCGCCCCTTCTGCTGCCTTTGCTCTCCAGCACATCGACTTCATACTCCCAAATGCCCTTTTTCTTATTCCTCGGGCTGCTGAGCCCTGTGTTCTGCCGCTGATCCCCACCCCAATATTTTGTTGCTGATTTGCCTACATTTTGTATAAAGTTTTTTATTAGCGTATGTCTTAGTCAAGGTTTGTATTCCTGCACAAAACATCACGACCAAGAAGCAAGTTGGAGAGGAAAGGGTTTAGTCAGCTTACACTTCCACGTTGCTGTTCATCACCAAAGGAGGTCAGAACTGGAACTCAAGCAGGTCAGGAAGCAGGAGCTGATGCAGAGGCCATGGAGGGATGTTCCTTACTGGCTTGCTTCCCCTGGTTTGCTCAGCTTGCTTTCTTACAGAACCCAAGGCTACCAGCCCAGGGATGGCACCACCTACAAGGGGCCCTCCCTGCTTGATCACTAATTGAGAAAATGCCCCACAGCTGGATCTCATGGAGGCATTTCCTCACCCGAAGCTCCCTTTTCTGTGATAACTCTAGCTTGTGTCAAGTTGACACACAAAACCAGCCGGTACAGCAAGGTTGTACAGTTTATTATTTCAAAGCCTCCTTTTCTTGGTTATAATACTTGAATAAAAACAAATTTGTTCTCATGATGATTAAGTTACCCATTGCTAAAGAGTTCTCATGGAAGGTGAATGCTATATTCTCCCCTTGTTGACTGTTTTACTAATGTATGCATTCTTTTGTTTGATTTAAATAATTGTATCATGAGCATCTTTTAAGGTGGTGGGTTTTTACTGCATCTCTCTCTTAAGATTATAAATTCATTTGTGTACAGCACATTTCAACTACAGTTAGTGGCTTTCTTCAATCTTTCTGTTTCTTAGTTTTTATCTTACACGGACATTTTTGTTGCCTCTTTCTTATTTAGAAATTATTCTTTTACTGTTTTTGTAAGATTTTATACATACCAAACGGTGTCTAGCCACAAGTATTAACATAGTATGTAGCTTATATTCCCTATGCTATAAAACTTAAATATATTAATACTCGAGCCATGTTGAAAACTAAGATAACTTTTCTTTTAGATCAGTACTGTCTAATATAAATATAGCTTAGGTCATATATGAAAGTAAATCAATTTCAATAAAATATTTAACACATCTAAAGTATTTTTAATATAACATATAATCAGTGTTTAAAGAGCATCAATGGAACATCTACAGCCTTTCTTTCTGTGCTAAGTATTTGAAATACATTTACAACCTTATATTTGAGTTTTCCGAAGTTATCTAAGCTGGTCCCAAACATCGTCTTTGTTGTCCTGGTGTTCAGCAGTAGCCCTGTTAAACTATGTTGATTCCACCTGGTCACCACGGTTGCTCATTAGCCACAGCTACGATTTTATCAGAGAATTTCTCCTGTCAGGCAGTGGGTTCCTTTTAGACATGCTGGAGAAATTGTCCTGACTCACTAGGTGGCAGTATTGCCACGGTCAGCTCACCTCAGAGCTCAGAAACTTTGAAAGGAAACGGAGCGAATATGGCCACTTTCTGCACTTTCAGATTGGATCATGATTTGTGCTGTGAGTCGGCAACTGTACTGCTCAGAGCGCGGCACGGCGGTAACGCAAGCAGAGCAGTTCAGCCGCGGGACTCCGCTGATAACCTTAGCTGCGTGCAAACTTGAGTTTAAAATCTCCATCAGAATGTGTGAGAAAGCTATCTGTCCCTATTGACATTTAATTGCTCAATTTAGCCTCAGTTATTGAAAGATACACCATTTGTGGTTAAATAAATTTTAAAAATAATAAACAATAACAAAACCCCTTTTAGGTTTATCTAATTAGTGTGTATATACATATATACATACATACATACACACACATACACATTAGGCTTAATTCTTTTGTTTGGATACACAAGAGAGAATTTTGTTTTGTTTTGTTTTGTTTTTCGAGACAGGGTTTCTCTGTGTAGCCCTGGCTGTCCTGGAACTCACTCTGTAGACCAGGCCTGCCTCGAACTCAGAAATCCGCCTGCCTCTGCCTCCCAAGTGCTGGGATTAAAGGCGTGCACCACCACTGCCCGGCTCATGAGAGAATTTTGTGTGTGTGTGTATATGTGTATGAGTTTTTTGCCTACATGTATGTCTGTGTACCACATGCTGGTGTCTGAGGAAGTGATGAGCCTCCATTTGGGTGCTGGGAATCAAACCCAGCTCCTTCACAAATATAGCAAGGCTCTAACCACTGGGACAACTCCCCAGCCCAAGAGAGAATATTTTTAACGCATTATTGTAGCAGTAAATTAAAAATAACAAATGTCAATGTTAATACCATAGAGTGTGGCACCATACAAAATATATGGAAACCATGAAACTTGAATTAATCCCTATATTTAATGAGACAATTCTGGTTTTGTTATTGTTTTTGTCTGTATGTTTTTGTTTTTTGCTTGTTTTTATTTGTTTGTTTGTTTGCTTTAAGTTTGGATGAAAGAATTGTTGTTGTCGTCCTTGTTTTGGACTATATATTATGTTTGGATAATGAATTTCTTTTACTGCACATTTTGAGAGCTTAATTGAATTTCTCTTTGAGAAGGTTCTGGTGTGCTCACACGGGAATTGGGCTTGGTAGTGGACACAGATCCGAGCTCTTTCTAACATATTAAAGGCATGGTGCCTCAAGCACCCCCCTAAACATGGAAAAGCATGGGGCCCCTAAACCTCTTCCTACTGAACTTCTCAGTTTGTGGCTTGTGCTTACAGGCTGTCCCAGAACAGATTTCCTTTTGGGATGGGGCGCGATTTTGTTTTTATCAGGATCTTTAATGCTTTAATCTGTTTATTCCTAAGTAGCCCAAACTTGGTATTTGTTTGTGGCTTTTACTCTTGCTACTTTTCTCCCTCACATCCCATCACATCTATTATTTCTGTCTAATTCTTGCGAGGTTTGACACTATTCCGCTTACACACTGGGGTTTTGTTTTTCCTATGAAGGGGGATTCTGAGTGCCTGGCCTCTTGTTTTCTTGGGTCTTCACACGTAGGAATGTATCCTTATAGCAGGCCTAATGGTAGTACACACGTATAAATTATTAGTAAATAAATGAATAGGCACACGTTGCTGCTATGTGTGCCCATCAGTGATTAAAGCCGTTTAATAAAATGTTTGGAGGTCCTGTGACTTTTGTCAAGGAGAACTTGCTGTAAATGCGTCACAGACATCATAGTATTCAAAGCTACGGAGCTTGTGTTCCTCGCCACTTAATTTTGTGTATCAGTCTTCACTCCTTGTAGAAGCTAGTTCTGCTTTCTCTCAGGGACTCTAGTTCAGTGCTGATTCAGGGTGGCACGAACACTGGCTGCTTTACTCTGACACTTAAGCTGTATACTCCAATCATGTCATGCTGGGATGAGGGGCTGCGTCTGCATGAATTCTGTTTCTCTTGGCCTATATCTAAGAAATAATGCAAATTAGGAGTGAGATACGTCACCTTTGGAAGTGAATGTAATGATGTCAGTTTGATTGTTAACCATGTAAGTGTGTGATATGAAAACTTACTAAAGATCAGTGCCCAAGAAAATGATTCTGTCTGTACATTCCCTTAAAAATACCCTGATTTTAATCCCAGTAATAGAAGAAATGCATAATCATTCTAGAAGAAGAAAGATTAAAAGGCAAATTAAATCCCTAATGATTCTGCCCTAAGGAAATTGCTGTTAATCATTATTATATTGATCTAAAATGTGAATCGCAGGGGAATATCCTACTTTATGATCTTAGAGACTGTCTGGGCTTTCTTCTCCCCTTTGTGCTGCTGGAAAGTATACTGGGGCCTGAGGCATGCTGGGTACTTGCCACACCTCCATAGCTGTAGCTACTTTATGAAGTCGAATTTTCATAGGCAAATTATACACTTTTTTTTTTCGATCAGCAACCACCATATCACATAATACCGTTTATGTCTTGTGACGGCAGTGTCTTTCCATGACTCCTTGACTGATGGACACCCCCCGCTCAGGCTGCCTGTCCTCCCAACCCCCCACCCCACCCCACCTCCCACACAGCAAGATAGATGCTTACAGGTGGAATACGAGTTGGTCTGCAGCTTTTCCTATCTGATGATTTTGTGATTAATTTTGAGTTAAATTAATCTGTGTATTTCAATAGTTAATGATATTTGTGAGACTTTGTTTTACTCTTTTATGTGTTTATTTTCGAGCTTTTTATAGTTTTTGAGGCACAAGGAATTTGACATAGTTTGGTTTGGACCAATCCAACAAAACACATGGCTGTGGTATTCTTTAAAATTTGCATTCTGAGGGGCTGGAGAGATGGCTCAGGGGTTAACAGCACTGACTGCTCTTTCAGAGGTCCTGAGTTCAATTCCCAGCAGTCACATGATGGCTCACAACCATCTATAAGGGGATCTGACACCCTCTTCTGGTGTGTCTGAAAACAGCAACAGTGGACTCATATACAGTGTACTCATATAAAATAAGTAAATAAAATCTTAAATTTTTTTCATTTTGGGATGTTATTGTTAGGCATTTTTTTCGTTGAATATTGACATAAGAATTAAAAAAGAAATAGTAAACCCAAATTACTTTTTCTACTTATTATTAATATACATTACTAATTGAATAATCAAAATTTAAAAATCCTAGGTGTTCTAGAACATAATTATTGGAAATATAAATTATAGTCACATACATTGTAACCATAAAATCTTTTTGCTTCTTTTATAGATGATATTGTTAGAAAATATAACCATCTCCAGATAGATTGTATGGAATGATAATAGTGGCTATCAAGTTTATCAGTGGAGATTAATATTTAAAAGTCAAGGACTTTTCTATATATTTACTTCTTAACAGATATTAGGTCTTCTTAGCTAGATAGAAATCATTAAAAGTGTTTTATTTATTAATTTTATGTATTGGGTTAGATGTGATCCCAATGAAATAAACAAAACCCAGAGAAGAAAGCTGTAGATGTTTATATGTGCGTGCTAGCTGTGTTTTTCTTTCTTTTTTAAAAATCACCTTTAGCGAACATTCTGGCTACAGACGTAACGAGATTATGTTTTTCTTTTCAATATTTCTTATATTACTATATAAGTTTCTCCATCATTTATTCACTGTTATCAGCCTTTTTATTCATGTTATTTCCTTTAGAATTCTTAGTTTTATGCGTGTTTTGTTGTGTGTGTGTGTCTGTGCCCCCCCTGTATGCAGTGCGCGGTGAGGGCGTGGGCCCTCCTGGAGCTGGAGTTATAGTCGTGAGCCTCCAGGTGGGTGCTGGGAACTGAACCCAGGGCTCTGCAAAGGCTCTTAATACCTGAGCTGCCTCGTCTTCCTTCCGTGTCATTTCTGTATTTCTGTATACTCTGAGTTCTTGTATAAATGTGAACATATATTTTTTAGGATATTTTATTCCTTAAATTATTATCACAATATTTGAATTCGAAAAGCATTACTCAGTATACGTATCCATAAATACTTGCAGCTTTGCCTCCTGTCTTTTGGCCTTTTTTGTTTTGTTTTGTTTGTTTTCCGAGACAGGGTTTCTCTTTGTAGCCCTGGCTGTCCTGGAACTCACTCTGTAGACCAGGCTGGCTTCAAACTCAGAAATCCACCTGCCTCTGCCTCCCAAGTGCTGGGATTAAAGGCGTGCGCCACCACTGCCCGGCCTGTCCTTGGGTCTTAATTGTTATGTAAGCGTGATTGGCACATGGGCTATTAGGGTTTCTGTTACTGTGATAAGCACCAAAACCAAAAGCAACTTGGGGAAGGCAAGGATTCATTTCAGCTTCTATTTGTAGTCCATCACTAAGGGGAGGGAGGGAAGGGACCCAGAGGCAGGAAGTGAAGCAGAGACCCTGATAGAATGCGGCTCATCTGATGTTAGATCCATGGCTTGTTCAGTTTGCTGCCTGATCCTGCTCAGGACCAGCTGCTGAGGAGAGGCACTGCCCATGATAGGCTGGCTCTCCCACGGTACTGCCCATGAGAGGCTGGCTCTCCCACGGCACTGCCCATGAGAGGCTGGCTCTCCCACGGTACTGCCCATGAAAGGCTGGCTCTCCCACGGCACTGCCCATGATAGGCTGGCTCTCCCACGGTACTGCCCATGATAGGCTGGCTCTCCCACGGCACTGCCCATGAGAGGCTGGCTCTCCCACGGCACTGCCCATGAGAGGCTGGCTCTCCCACGGCACTGCCCATGAGAGGCTGGCTCTCCCACGGCTCTGCCCATGATAGGTTGGCTCTCTCAAATTAGTCGTTAAACAAGAATGCCCCTCCCAGACTTCCCTATGGTCCACTATGAAGGGGGCGTTTTCTTAATTGAGATTCCCTTTCCCTGGTGACCCTAGCTTGTGTCAAATTGAGAAAACTATTAGTATTTCTTTGTAGATAATTAGTTTACTTATGTGAGTGTGCGTTCAGACTTGCATATGTGTGCACACACATATGTGACAGCTGGATGTCTATACTTCTTAGTAACTACTTGAGCTGTCCTTGATGTTGTAGTCAAAGTATATAGCTCAGGAGGCTTTTAACTTTCACAAAGTTATTTATCTCATTTTCTAATTTTACATCGGGTCCATTCTCTCTGTTTTAACGGTTGTATCTGATTCTCCTTACCTAGATCTTAGATATCTTGCTTTTTTCTGCCTCTGTGGATTTGTCTCTGAATATATCATATGCGTGAAACCATGAACTATGTGGTCATTTGTGGCAACCTTAAGTATTTACTGTAATATTCCGCATGCAGGAGGAGATAGCAGTATTTCATTTATTTTTTACTCCTGAGTAATATACTCCTAAATAAATTATACTTGCCATTAAGGCACTTTAGATTATTTTAATATCTTGGTTATTATACACATTATGAATTGATCTTTTGTACATTATACTTCATATGAATATTTAGGTTTTCCCACCAGGAAACTTTCTGTCGTATATTTGGTGTACACCACTTTTCAATTTGCGGTGATCTCTTCTTTTACAATGCTAACATTCATAGGTTGAAAATTTGGCTTCTATTATTTTTTTATAATTTTTCTTCTTGATGCATAGGAATGGTTCACTAATTCAATATGAAAAGATGCTGTCAAATTATATCCACTTGTATAAATTCAAAACTTATGTTAAACTGTAATTTTTCTGTTCTGCACTCTACTGAGTTGAAAAATTTAGAGCATATTAAGTTGTTGGCATTGAGGTCTGTGTTTCAAATAGCAGTTAATTACTAATTCAGAATCCCCCTAAAGATACAGTAATGTGATTTCTGACATTCTTGGGAGAGATAGAGCAGTTCCTGGTTAAATGAAAAATTGTGCATTTTGCTTTTTTACAATTTGTTAGGGAAACAGTTTGTGTAGTCTGATGATTGCTTGTTTAATTTATAGAAAATTGAACCTGTTGCATCATATATTTTTGTTGCTTAATAACATAGATTTGTCATATTCATTCATATACTTGAATGGGCTGCTAGTATTTAATGATAAACTTAATACCATGTGCAATGTATTTTCATCCCACTCTTGCTTTCTAGAAAGCGCTTTCCCCAGTATATGTCAGGATTCTCCTTTTCCCCACAGACAGTCTTCTGATTGACTACCAGTTTACCTTCAGCTTGTTGCAGGAAGACGACCGGCACCACACTGCCATCAACTTCATCGCCAACCCAGAGCAGGTGAGGAGTTTTCACCTTCTACAGGGAATGCCCCTGCCACCGAGGCATCCGCGTTTTACATCATTTCTCCTGTGATTTCACTCCTCAGAATTATTACATAGGGGGAATTCTGTACAAATTATTAAAACACTTAAAATTTTCATAAAACTCAGCTCTCTAATTGTCAAGTTAGTATTTTTGATCTGTAGTCTCCTGGTTTAAATTATATATCTACATTTATGATGACAGTTACACACTTTAACATTCAGGAAATTCTTATTTCCAAGTAAAACACAAGAGTTCAAGGCATGCTGTATCAGACTCCTAGTCACATGCACCGAAGCGTATCATTGGTTCCATTGATTCTTTTCTCGATATCCTGTCTTACTGAGCGACACACACCAGCTTCCTGCTCATCCATCCAGTTCTGCAGGCTTCTGAAGAGCAAACCCATTCACACCAATAGTAAAGCTAAAAACGGCATACGTCTAAGATAAGTCTTGTCCGTGTTTTAAAATCAAACAACCTAAACATTTCCTCTGGTGCTAATCTTGCATGAGAAGCATCTCTAGGGAGACTGTGTCCAGCCTTGATTTCCTTGTGTAATTCTTTTTAATTAAGAAAGAATCACCTGGGACAATCTGTAGAGTTAAAACAACTTATTGATGACTTGACCTGTAACAATAAACAAGGAGATGACTTATCATTTATAGACTCCCAGCACTTTTACAACAGACATCAGTCTTAACTGTTTATTACCTCGAGTTAGCACTTTGAGTTAGCACTTCGTATGAACCGTGTCTGGAGCGCGACGTGACTGTGGTGAGCTCACCTGTAGGTTAACCAGCGACCGCAGCTTTCCACACAGTGTGACACCGAGTGCGTCCATGGCTTCAGTTTTGGTGCTTTGCATTTCCTCAGTGGTTAAATTTGAATTTGTAGAGGGTAAACTAGAACATCAAGATAGTTTTCCATGCTCAGATTGTCCGTTTTGTTGTGAACTTTCAATACTTGCTCTCATAATCGCCTTCCCAGAATAAAGTTCAGCACAGGATGTGAAGAGTGGATTACAATCCAAGACCTTGTGCTTTCTCTTGTGTACATCATTTCCATGGTTTGGATTCATAAAAGTAGTAGTTGTAACATACCACAGACTCAGAACCCACACCTTCCTAGAGGTTAGTGAGGCAGGCCCTTTTTCCCTCTGGATAAAGACAAAGTTTAAACAAATGGAAAGAAAACATCTTGAACTCATAATAACAGCAAACTATCCTTAAAAGTACAGTGCCCTCAAAACTTCTTTGAAATTCTATAAACACTAAGGCCAGGTTAGCAGAGAGGAGAGAGGAGGAGCCTTGCCTTGGCTTCACTGGAGCTTACTTTTCATTAAACCGACACCCTATCTGTGTTTGTCCACTGCAATATTTATATTATACACAGTTTTAGAAATTCAGTGGGTGAAGTCGCACCAGTGGGTTGACTAATATGCATTTAACACATTTCTACTTTTCTAACCTTAATTTTTATGTTTTGGCAGTCAAACAAAAATTTGGACATTTCGATTAATGCTTCCAACAACTTTAACCTCAACATTACATGGTCGGTTGGTTCAACAGGTAAAAAGAACTTACTGTCATCCTCTTGTACATGTGTTTGTGTGGAAATTGTTCCGATTTGATTTATTATTCTTTCAAATAAATTAAAAAATATATTATTGCTTCTTATTTTGGAGCTTTACTGTAAAAATAACAAGTAGTAACTTGAAAGCTTAAACTCTAACTTCTTTATTCAATTAAAATTAGAAGGTTAACAAATAATGTATACCACTTAAGCATTTAAAGTGTTGACATTAGGAGATACTGTGACTTTAACTAAGATAAATTGTCTCTTTAGTGTCTAAATACACTGAGATTTCAATTATTCAATTTATTATTGAAGTTATAAACTTAATTGACAACCCCAATATTTACATGAAAGTGTTCTTCTGTACTCGCTGATAAAGGTAACAAATTATCTTTTATTTCCAATCTGAGAAATACATTCCTTCTGTTTGGTGTCAGAGCTCAGATGAAATAGATTTTATGAGCATGTCTTCCATAATAATGTTTACAAATTGAAATGATTAATTTTTAAGAAATGCAAGCTACAAGGAAGATAAATTGTTGTGTTGAATTATCAATTCATAAGGTCATTTTTCAACACGTTTGTTAGGTGATGAGCTCAGACGATCCGCATGTCAAGACGGTACATGAGCTACGTTTGGATTAGATCCACAGGAAATGCGTTTAGTTCCTCAGGATACTAATTCCAATTATTTTACTGCTCATTAAGGTAGAGGTATAGCCACGGTAGTTGGAAATGCCCTGTTCCATCTGGCTCATTTCAGTAAACATTTACTGAATGACCAATATGTTCACTAATTCAACATTCATGTAGTATTTTAAATTATGGCCTCTTTCTAGATTTTTAAAAGTAGGAATGGTTCAATTTGTAGAAAAGCAATTATGTTGATTTTTTTTTTGTTTTTTTCATTTTTTAAATTGAATTGAGACAAGAGTCAACAATATGGGCTGACTGTACGACAGTCTTTGGAGAGTAAGTGGCAAGTAGGTCTCACTTTCTGCAGCCACTCACGGGGATTCCCTGAGGCTCTTGGTGCTTGGACGCTGGCGTGGTCCTGAGACATAGCATTCAGGTTGAAAACCGGAAATGAGGATACTTCCGTGCTCAAGTTGTATTACAAAAGAATGTCAGGATTCAAAAAACAGTGCGAACCTCGCAGCCTGGCAGCATTTTAAAATGTGATTTTTATACTACGTTATATCATATTTTTGGCAAACCTGTCTTTTCATTCTAAATGGCTAAGTATGTAAAGGTGTCCTTGAGCCTCCAGGGGGAAAAATAGCTGGAGTGGAACAGTTTGGCGACGATGTTCTTGGGATTTCAATTTGTCAGACTTAATTGTACTATATAGTTTGATTTAATAAGGATCCCTGTTTCCTAATATCACTCATAATTTATTCATATTTTAGGTGGGACGATATCTGGGGAAGAGACGCCTATAGTTTCTAAGACAAATATCAAGGAATACAGAGACAGCTTTTCCTATGAAAAATTTAACTTCAGAAGCAATCCTAATATTACATTTTATGTGTATGTCAGCAACTTCTCCTGGCCTATTAAAATACAGGTAAGCATGCGAGCGTTTATTTCTAACGGTATTGAATATTTTCATGGTGAAATAATGCTGATTTGCCTGGAGATGGCTTACTCATTGTCCTGAACAGTAAGGTATCACGACCCTGTGTAAGATACTGTAATCTATGATTATCTGTAAGGATGAGAGGCTCCATACAGATATTGCTGGACCGACCAGAGAGGGCTAACCGTCTTCAGTAGGTGCTATATTGTCAAAGATACCCTGAAGCTGAAACAGCGGTGATATTTGGGTTTTCTGATTAAGAAATTGATGGTGAATGCCTTCGCACAACTCAGTTTGAAATAATTTGTGTTTCAGTAATCTTTAATTCTTTTTTTTTTAAGTACATACTGGACATAATTTATTTTTCTTTAAGATTTAGGATTAATTTGACAGTTATATCTTTAGGACCCCCCCCCCCCCCGCGCGCTTCTCATACTTTGTTTCCTCATTTATGTCCTGCATGTATAAATCTCATCTTTTTTTCTTTTATTGAAAACATTTTTTCACACGATATATTCTAATTAAAGTTTCCCCTCCTTGGACTCCTCTCAGTTCCTCCCACCTCTCCTCCCGCTCAGATTCTGTCTTACTAGAAAACAAACAAGCCTTTAAGGGATAGTAATAAAACAAATACTAAGACACAATAAAAATAGACACATTGGAATTGGAGAAAATACAAAAACAGGAGACAAAGAGCCCAAGAGAAGGCACAGGCAGCAGAGATTCACCCATCGCCACTCTCGGGAACCCCATCAAAGCACTGAACCGGAAGCTGTGCGGTCCCCTCGTGCGCAGCCCTAGTCCCTGACTTCTTGTGTGCTTGCTCATGGAGATCCACAGGCCCGTTCCCTTGGTGTCCCCGTGCCCGCTGGCTCTAACACATCCCATTTAGGTCTGGGACTTCCAGGTCCCCCACTCCGTGCCCTTCCCACCCACTCCTGGAGGAGGCTTCTCTGAGGATTGAAGGGTCCTGTTTCTCTTGCATTTCCTTCCCAGTGTGCTGATTGGTAGGCTACTGAAGACTTCATTTTATTTCTAGGAAATCTTTAAAAATGTTTTTGAGGTGTCGTTAATTAGTACTTTGATGAAATAATTTTTGACATTGGACTTATTTATTCTCATAGGCGTGACTAACTTGAATTCGCATTAGTTTATTGAACAAGTCATGTTTACTAACCCCATTCTAGAGTGTTCTGTTTAAAACTCTTTGTAGAGATTTGAATTGTTCCTTTACCTTCGGTACAAGGAATTAAAAGCTTATGCATCACGATTAGATGTGTGAGTGTTTTATTTATGATACTTGCTGTGTTGGTGTTTTATGAACAGAGTCGGGCCTTTCTAAAATAATGTGTGTTATGACAAATTTTTTTCATCTATAATTCATTTTAACCCATACATGGAGTAAATATTCATTGCTAAAGACATTAGAGATTATTGCTCAGGAAACTTACTCATTTAAACTAATTTAGGAGATTTATTTCTACAATGTATAGTGACTAGCATAGAAGCTGATTCATTCAGAAATTCTAAAAATATCCACAAGTAATTCATACATTTTGATACTAACCAAATATAAATTTAAGATTGACATATAAGTACTGATCAGATTTAATTTGGTTTAATCAAATTTCAATAAGAATAAGGGCTCATTTGTGTAGCTTACAACATTTTAATTAAAATTGATATGATTGTTGTATTTTAATTATTTCCTGCTTTTCAATTTTTGGTTATCTAATTATGGTTTATTTTTAAGCCACTTACATAGATACTTTAGAATGTTCATGAATATTTAATTATTTGAAATTAACTTTCTAAATTAGATTTTCTTTTGAGAATATACTTGTAGGCTCTTATGGTTGTGAAACCAGAATTTGCGTACTGAATGCAAATACTTCACTCTTTCAAAGTAGTGTAAATTTTAATCTGGTTGGGTTGAGTCATGATATGTACTCTAATTTTTATTCTTTATGAAACTTGTTATGTTAGTCCCAAGAAATGTTAAAGCAGATATGCATGTTTATTTAAAGGAGTATAATACACTTTCAGTTACTATACTTAAAATAGTATAATTGAGGTTTTTTAGAATGATGTACTTTAAGGTTTTACTTTTAAATTTCATAATTTTCATCTTGTAAAGAGAACTAGTTTTACAAAATTTTAATTTTTTTGTTTTATAAGAGTTTCTAAAGTATGAGGATTTATGTCTTTTTTAAAAAGATTTACAATATAGAGGAAGTTAGAGGGAGAGGACTCAATGATAGATTGGGAGAGGAGTGTAGAAAAGAAAAATGAAAAAAAATCCTCAAAAACAAAATCAAGGCTGTAACTTTGTTGTATTATTTTGTAAAAATGCAAAAAAGTTTCCTACTTAAATAAAACTCCTACGTTAATCTAAAAAAGAAACAAAAACAAATAATAAGGACAGAAGCTTTAAAGCAAGTAAGATACACAGAATGGAGGTCAGTAAACTCCTAGCTGCATTGACTCAGATTTTCAAATTTGGGGGAAGAATATTTTTTCTTTATTCAAAGGAATTTTATAAGTTTGATAAATGTTGAAATTAATCTTGGCTAATTTTACCATATTGAATATTAATCATAACAAATTATTCTCCAGTTCTAAAAGATGTTTTCAACATTGACACTTTGAATTTAGTCTTCGATTTTACAGACAGCTCTGGGATGCCATGGGCCTGGAAGGGAGAGTATTGTTTTCTTCTTAATAATTGTGAGAATATGGGTGTGGGGCGCACTCGCTCTCAATATAAAATATTTCCACGACTGCACATTTCCATTTTTGTTCTCGGTGTGTAGCAGAATCTAAAATTCAGTTCATGTTACTGAGTGCTGTTTTACAACCCTTACTCGTCCCACTATACTTACATTTTTAGCATTTATGGTAAAATACAGAATTCTTACCTATGGAGGTTCATGGAAGCTCACTTCTCTCTACCCACCATGCTGACCAGGACAGAAGGCCCAGGTACCGGAAGTCTCGGTCCTGGTCAGTCTTCTTCAGAATCATTATCTCAGGGCTAACTCTTGTCCTTACCATCCAGTGTGACCCCTGTCTGCTTTCTTACTTAGCGTTGATAGTGCTTTATGGATTGTACACTTATCTAAACCTTGTTTGGTTCATTTCTAAGTAATCATATCTATCTATTATCTATCTATCTATCTATCTATCTATCTATCTATCTATCTATCTATCTATCTATCCATCTATCTATCAAACAAACAAATATATCTCAGAACTTTATGTTTTTATCAATCACTACACTAAAACTATGCATATAACTTTATAGTCAACTATTGACCATGTATATTGTTTTTAACTATTGCCAGTTTTTTTCCTCCACCTTCCTTGTCTTTCTCCTCCCCCCTTTTCTTCTTCCCGTTTTCTCCATTCTCATCCTCTTTATTTTGAAATAACTTTTTGGTTTTTTTTTTTTGTGAAAGATAGGATATACAGATAATTTACTTGAGAGCTGTATTAGTTGGGGTTCCAGAGGACAGAGGAATCTGTCTGTCTGTCTGTCTGTCTGTCTGTCTGTCTATCTATCTATCTATCTATCTATCTATCTATCTAATCTATCTATTATCTAATTATCATCTATCCATCTATCATCTATCATCTATCTATCTGTCTATCTATCTATCTATCTATCTATCTATCTATCATCTAATTATCTATCATCTATCTAATCTATTATGTAATTATCATCTGTCCATCTATCATCTATCTATCAATCTATCTATCTATCTATCTATCTATCTATCTATCTATCTATCATCTAATTATCTATCTATCTATCTATCTATCTATCTATCTATCTATCTATCTAATTATCATCTATGTCTATCTGTCTATCTCTATCTATCTATCTATCTATCTATCTATCTATCTATCTATCTATCATCTATCTTTCCATCTAACGAGGATTTATTAGAATGGTTTACAAGCTATGGTCCAGCTAGTCCAACAACTTGGGAACATCAAGAGACATCCTAAAGGATTCCCTGCAATCCAGGCATGATCTTTCTTACCTCAACTGTGGAGAAGCAATCCAATTTCCTTTTGGTAATCTGGATCCATCCCTGTCTTAGTCACTACTGTATTGCTGTGAAGAGACACCATAGCCACTGCCACTCTTATAAAAGAAAACATTTAATTGGGACTTGCTTACAGTTTCAGAGGGGCAAGCAAGCAGACATGGTGCTGGAGAAATCGCTGAGAGTTTTCCATCTGTATCTGCAGGCAGCAGCAAGAGAAAGCCTCTGGGATTGGCATGGTCTCTTGAAAATCCACCCACAGTGGTCACTTTCTCTACCACACATCCTAATCCTTTCAAATAGTGCCTCTCTCTGGTGACCAAGCATCTGTGGGCTCATTAAGTATCATTCAAGTCTATGAACCCATGGGGTCCATTTAAACCACCACAGTCCCCCTCCTAATGGTGTCCTTCCTTAGCCTGTTGTGTTAAGAGCATTGGAAACCCAAACTGGCCAGGGGGAGGTCTGAGCTTCCAGTTAAGTGTTTATTAAGTCTCATGGTGAGAGTTCAACTCCCTTTGGAACCAAAGCTTCTAAGCTACCAGAACTTAAGGTCATGGGAACAGGAAGCAAAAAATGTTCCTAGTGGGTCAGTAGGAGTGATAGTGAGTGGGACCATTCCCTTTCCCACCCCTTGATTTCTGAACAGTTCGGTCCTGGTCATAGGAGAAACCATACCATATACTGCTTTTTAGTGAACCCTACCACAACTTTCCAGGCTGCTGTCACCTAATTGGCCCTGTAAGTGTATCTTCAAAAGGCCATTCCATCTTTCTATCAGGCCAGCAGCTTCAAGATGGTGGGGAGCATTGTACGACCAGTGGAGTTCTGGGTCATGGACCCACTGTCACACTCTCTGAGTGTGAGCAGAGTTTCTTGGTCAACAGTAATTCTGTATGGATTACCATGATGGTGAATAAGGCATTCTGTAAGTCCATGGATGGTAGTTTTGCTGAAGTATTATGTGTAGGAAAGACAAAATAAGTATCTACTCCAGTAAGGACAAAGTGTTGTTGTTTCCAAGGAGGAAGAGGTCTTATACAGTCAACCTACCACCAGGTCAATGTGCAATATCTTGAGTTCAGTGTCGGCTTCTACTGTTGGCAGATCTGTCACTCAGCAGGATCTGTGGCCAGGTCAGCTTTGGTAGTGGAAGTTCATGTTGTCAAGCATAAATCTGCAAGTCCCTGACCAGCCCCTCAGTCCATTGGCTAGGACCCATGAATCAGAGAACGATCACACATCTGGCTGTTTCTTCTTTCAAACAGACTGTATGACCACAGTACCCAAGTTCTGTCCACTGTGAAGATTTCCCTTTGGCATTGTATTTCAGGATTGTCCCACAAAGCGGTTGTAATTCTTCAGCTGTTCACTTCTGGGTGGTGCCTGCATAACATACAGAATCATCAGCAAACCTGTCCCTAGTCTTCTCTTACTCAGTCAGCTGGCCATAGGGCACACCCCACGAGGCTCTAAGTGCATGCTTGGGAGCAGATGGCATTGTAACTGAAGTAGACACCATAGGCATCTGGACAACTTCCTGTAACTTGTTTGTGCCTTTAGGAATTGTTTGGGTCTAACCATACACATACCACTTCCACTTGTTATAGATTCATACTGTGTACATTCTGTTCTATGGCTTTGTGGGGTAGACAGCACTCATCTCAAGAAGGGTACCTCAGGTCCATGGTAACTTGGTGGCTCATTGTCAAACATCCAGTTTCCTCTAAGGCTCAAAACTCTGGAGGTCTCTTCTGTGCTTCACCTATAGAGGGTATTTCAGAGGTTACAAGCAGTGTCTCTATCTGCCACTGACACCATACTGTGGTTCTTTTTTGGTGGTGGGAGAGGCTAAGTGCCAAGAATTTCACTGAGGTCAAAGGCCCTCAAACTTTGGTTGGGTTTATTTCCCATCCTCTAATGCATACGAGTTATCAGTGAGTTCAAAGTGGTTGCTACCTTCTGCTTATTTGCCCAGTTAGCATAACGTCACTAATATAGTGAACCATTGTGATATTTTGTGTAAGAGACAGAACTGGAGTGTTAATATTTCCTTGAGGTATATAATTGTAAAGGTATACTGTTGGCTTTGTCAACTGAAAGCATATTGCTTCTCATCGGAAGGCATCAAAAAAAAAAGGTACTCGCCAGATTAGTAGCTATATAATATATAACAGGAGATGTGTTAATTTGCTTAAGGAAGGACATCATATCTGGTACAGCAGTTGCAATTAGAGTCACTGCTTGACTGAATTTTCGGTAGTCAGTTGCCATTCTCCACAACCCATCTGTCTTCTGCACTGGCCAGACAGGAGAGTCATCGGGAGATGTGGTAGGAACCACCACCCCTGCAATTTTCAAGTCCTTAGTGGTGACCTAATTTCTGCAGTTCCTCTAGAGATATAATACTCTTTTTGATTCACTATTTTCCTTGGCAGAGGCAACTCTTATGGCTTCCATTTAGCCTTCCAACTGTAATAGCTCCCACGGGTCAGGGAACCAATGTGAAAATTCTGCCAACTTCTCAACATATCTATCCCAAGTACACATTCTGGGACTAGAAAATAACCACAGGATGAGTTTGGGGACCCTCTGGATGTGAGTCGGACTTTGGCCAAAACTCCACTAATCACCTGACCTCCAGGAGGTCCCACTTTAGCTGGAGGGTCACAATATTTCTTGGTGACTCCTGGAATCAGCCTCAATTCAGAACCAGTATCTAGCAGAACCTGGAAAGTCTGTATTTGCTAGATGGCAGCACACACAGTGATTGTAGTGACCACAGTCTCCTTCTTTTAAATATCTCATGATTGCTTTCAATTCTTTCTGCCTCTTGACAAGATGGCCTGGAGCACCACCATGGCTTTCTCCAGCCACTTCTTTCCTGACACCATTTTCTCTCTTCTGATGGAATGTACAAATCAGATTGCATGTGTCATACATCCTCCTCGAGTCTAATAATTCAAGTGTCCCTAAGTCTGTGACCATGTTGAACTGATTAGCCTTCCTAAGACCCTCCCCTGACCCTGTGTTCCCCTTGCTTCCAACTCTGTACATCTGAGACCTTTACTGCGTCCATGCTACATTTCTTTCCATTTCTTGAAAATGCACCATCCACCATGAAGCTCTCTGCGGAGCCTTTCCTTTGACTGTTCTTTGCATGCTATTTTCATTCTTATTACCTTTGTATATCTGCAGGTTTGATGTGAGCACATTTGGTCAAGGGGCAGCTCCCTGACCAGCAACTGCTGTCCAGCTACGGTTATGGAAAGACCAGGACTTGTGTGTGTGTCTGGTCCATGTACTTGGTGTCTGTAACAGAGACTGAGGTCCTGTTTGGTTTGGAAAATGATGTGTTGACAGCAGAATGTGAGACAATACAAGAATGTTTAAAGTTTCCATTCAAGCAAGGTTGGTCAAAGCAAATCATATTGCCCAACATAATATAATCAGAGTGAGCGTTCTACTCCAAGGAGTTCAGGAGTATCTGCTGAAAATTAATACAGTTTATCACACTTGCTATCGCAAAATTTTATTAAAAATTTAACAAAGGCTTGGTCTACTATCCTTTAGCCAGAATTACAGAGGTTCTGGTCGACTTTTATTGCCTTTGTTCTCATTGTAGAATTAAAATTATAAAAGACTTATCAAATTAAAATCATACGAAAACCTTTTCCTCTGTATGCTGAAATCCATGTTTGATTATAATAGTGACTGCTGTCAAAATAGATACGTTCTTGTGTTTTAGAATGTGTTGTTTGTTATGGGAAATAATTCATGGAATATTTTTTAAGTACAAACTTCATTTCTCTTTAGGCTGCCATAGAATCAGCCATTCTTTCCTGCTGTGTGTCTGTGTGTGCTACTGGGGTGTGTACCTCATTTTCTGATGCTTGCTGTTTGTAATAAAAGTCATGATATTCAGTTCCTCAGAGTCGCAGAATGATAGGAAAAATACTTTTTGTTAGAAAATGTGGAGAAATAATGATTCACCAAGTGTGTGAACTCTGTGTATTCAAAATATTATAAAACTACTGGCTGACGTGCTCAGAGTCAGTATAATTAAATTTTTAAAAACTGAAATAAGAGAATAAAGTTAGGAAAGCAATGGAAGGCAGGCAGACAGAGACAGACATACAGACAATCAGACAATGCATTTTCCCATAAAGCAATGTCAATGTGAATTATTGTGGATTTTGTATCAGGATCTTTGGAGACCAGAACCAAGTGTCACATTTGTGGTAAAGTAAAATAACAGTCACTCAGAATCCCGTGTTTAACAAATCTATCCCTCAGGAATGTAGGGAAGGTATTGTCAGAGGAGGGCCATGCACTGCCTAGAGGGAGGGTAGACAAGTGGCCACTTAGTAGGAAGTGGGGATACATCCCTGAATATGACTGGGTGCTCTAGCAAAATCTAAATCCATTTGAGATTCAGAGAGTGATCTAAAGGCTCATATGAGAACATAACAATATGAATATTATTCTTTTCAACATAAGAATTTCTTGAATTTTCTTTAGCAAACCGTTTGTCCCAGAATTCCTCCCTGAAAGGTGATCTGGATAAGATACAGTCAAGGTTAGGTGTTCAAACTCCCTCTACTTATAATTTTAGATTTGTAGAAAATGGTTTCATCCAAACTTAGGAGTCAACTCAGGCCCATTTAATAAATACTAGAGTGGCCCACCCAGCTGTTTTCCTGATACACCGTTGTATCTGTATAGTTCTCCCAGTTTCATTTCTGGACGACTGTGGTAAAATGCCCTGACATAAAACAACTTTGCTTTACTGTTCCGGGTTTTGTCCTGGATGAAGGTAGCAGCTCGAACCTGTTCATGGTCAAGAGTGGAGAGAAACAAACAACTATGCTCGTTTGCTTTTTGGTTTTTGTTTTTGTTTTTTGTTTTTTTTCCCATTTTTACACCATGCAAGGCCCCTGAGTGGAGAATGGTGCCTTCTCGTGCTGGGTCCATCCAAATCAATTAACTCTCTTTAGGCAATCATCCCAGATGCACACACACAGGTCTGCCCGATCTAGACAACCCGTCATTGAGACGCTGCTGTGACTGTGTGACTCTAGTTAAGTCAATCAATGCTAATCGTCACACTATCCATTTGCATAAGCAGCATGCCCATAGAGTGTAGTCTACCTTCCCCATTCACCCATAACCCCGCATGAACAGCGATGTTGGATGCCACATACTCATAGGCTCGTTGATACCGGATCACATGTAAAAAGTTTTATCAAAACAAAAGGTTGAAGGAATTGAAACTACAGAATATTGTGTCTTCTAGTGGCCGGGTCTAACCAAATCAAAACCACTGCGATGACTAGCATTTTACTCCGGGCTCATTTGACCTCCTTGTCAGCTGGTGATTCTCCCTACCTCAGATTCTCCTCCCAGAGACCCTTGCTCAGACCGGAAATTACGCTTTCCCTTTTCTGCCTAGCTATTGGCCGACAGGTCATTATTAAACCAATCAGAGAAGGCAGGCGAGGAAGAAACAAATACAGCTATATACACTTTCATAGTTTACTCCTACCATAGAATGGCTTACGTGGTTCAGTAGTTAGCCCAAGTTCTAAATGCTGTAGGCGACACTCTCCCCCAGAACTAGTGTAGCATCGGGGTGTGCGCATCAGAAGAATGTTGTTTTAACTGTTGGGCATTTGACGTCTGAGGCCTCTGTTGCTTGTTGAGTCCGCTGCTAACTCACGATGCTTACATACACCGTAGGCATTCTTGAGAATGCAGAGGTAATAAAACACAGATGCTGCTTTCATGTACAAGTAAGCCATTCATTTCTTTTGGTAGCCACATGACTTGCATCCTGGGACCTGTTTTGGGGTGTTGAGAAAATGAAGACAGACAAACACACATACAGTGAAACTGGGATCAGGTGGGGCTCCAGCATCTTTATTGTATTGGGGAGGGGTTGGCTAGCCTCCGTAGGAGGTTTTGGAGGGAACAGTCTCAGGCAGTAAACATTCAGGAGGGAAAAAAACTACAGTTGCTAGTTTTTATACACCCAACAATAATTCGTAACAGTCACACTCAGACCCTGACCCTCACGGAAAGCTTTGCCACCATCTTACGTCTAGTCCATAGGGCAACACCTTTGCCAGTTTCCTTGCGGCCATGAAGCCCTTGGCATGATCTCTCAAGAATTCTCCACAGCCTATGGTATGCGTACACAGGTGCAGAGGCAGAGCTAGTAATAGCAGTAGAAGATTATTTGACCTACTTCAGTGATATAGGAAAGAGCCACTGAAATTATATTAGTTTTACTATTGAATTTCATTAAAATAGCTTCTTTTTCAGTAAAGCAGATTTTATCGCAGCTGTATTATATTTTTTTTATTTATGTGTTTTGTTCTTTTTCTCGGAGATATCCTTACATATTTTTTAAAATAATTCATTACTCAATAAAACATACTCATGTGCATGATGCATTGAATTCAGTGTTCTTGTGGCCTAGGATCTCACTGTAAATAAAAGCAGTGATCCTCTTAAGTTAAGACCAATTTTGCCGTGTGCCACATCAGCATTTGTGTTACCAAAATTTGCTCCCTGTTTTTGTTTATGAAGATTGAGAAATAGTTATTTTAGGCTTTAGCAGTTTTCTTAAGCACTGTATCAAAATTTTTATGACTACAATATTTTCCTTTGGCTCCATATTTATACCTTGTATTTTGTGATTCATGTTATTCTTACATTGGTATAAATTATTCTAAAAATCAATTAGCTATTTTATTTTCATCAAATGTTTAATATAGCTATAAGAGTAGGTGGTTTAAGTAGTTATCTGTTTCTGCATACTTAATTAGATTTTACTTTAGTCATTGAAATCCCCTGCAACTATATTTTGTGAATTTACTTAGGTAAAAGTTAATGTAAATCATTCTAATCTTAAATAAAATTCTGTATTGTCTTATGAAACACTTTATAGTGTCAAAATCATACTATTAACATCCCTCCAAAAACATCCCCAAGTGAGGGTTATTCACACAGCAGTATTTTATGATTGTACTGATAATCTGGTGAGTAAACTGGGATTTTTCTTCCAGAATGCTTGAAGTCATGCTATTGATTTGATTTTCATGGGCGTAAGTGAGATACTTTTTTGGCGTCATTGTTTTTATAAGATATACTGTGTGAGCCAGTCTTGATAGTACAAAAAAAATTACTGTAGCCACAGCTGTAATAATTCAAAAACAGATAGAGTGAATCGAGCTTTGGTAGTTTCTATTCCCCACCATACTGAATAGCATTTACATATCATAGTTTAAATTAAATTAAATCAGATTGGCTCTAAATTACCTGGCTCTGGGTAAATGAGATTGGTAATTCACTATTAACTCAATCTGCCAAACTGATGTCATAACTTAGGTTTTATTTTTTCTGAGAGTGATGCTAAGGACCTTTCCATTTCAGTTCCAATTTCCATCCTAGATGGGTGGTATATTCCTTCCCTGATAATGGGTAAGATATACACCACAAGCTTGGATAAGACCTGAATCCGAAGCCTGTTGACTGTAATATTTCATCACAAGTGAGCTAGCGTTTTGAATGCAGCACATGAACTGTTGCAGAAAGAATAAGATGATGCACTTCTGGGTCAGTAGGACTTGAAGTCCAGATTAAGTTTCACGTGTGTGATAAGTGCTGATAAATGTCCACGTATCCTAATTCTAAGTTGCTCCACAAGGCACAGAAGTCATAGTATTGTTGTTAGTGGCTGTGCTATAAATTATTGTGAGCTAAGGGAGTTTCTTTTAATTTTTGTTTTTTGTTTTTTGGTTTTTCGAGACAGGGTTTCTCTGTGTAGCCCTGGCTGTGCTGGAACTCGCTCTGTAGACCAGGCTGGCCTCGAACTCAGAAATCCGCCTGCCTCTGCCTCCCAAGTGCTAGGATTAAAGGCGTGTGCCACCACCGCCCGGCTCTTTTAATTTTTATAAATGCTTTTTCTATTAAGCTTCAGGTCTTTCATTTTTAAATCTGAGCTGCTATAAGAAGTAGCATTGATTGTTCATTTTTATCAGTTAGTTAAAATTAGGTTTGCTGTGCTTAGTTAAAAATTTCTAGTTGAAAATATAAATATGAGTAGCACATAAGGAATATTGAAACAGATAAAGTGGACTCTTCAAAACAAAACAGATATTAGTACTCAGAAAATGAAAATATTTACTCTCTACCTCTTAGAAATAATGCCTCTTGGCTCCATATCTAAAATGGTGTTATTATCTGGTGCCTTATCTAATGCTATTCTTTACAAACCTCAAATGCCTCTGTTAGATAAGATGGCTCAGTGTAAAATTCATTTCCCAAAGGAAGCTCCTTACAAGGAACATTTTTTTTCAACTTTTACATTTATAAAACAAGTCTAGGGAAAGATTCTTCCATTTCTTTACAGTGGTGTTTAAAGAATTACTAATTGTCCTCTACAATTTAAGTTCATTACAATTTCTATGCATTCCCCTCAACCATGTATATAATCCTATACACCTTTTTCTTTTATATTTTCACCTTAAGAGCTCGGATAGTTTTTATATATCATAACTCTTAATTTCTATATAGTTTATTATCATCTTAATACTGAATTTTTTTTTAGATTAAATGCTTCATTGTCTATTGCTGAGAAATAGCTTTTTGTTTTAAATTGTACATTGGTAAATATCTGGGTCCATTCTTGGTAATTCATTTTTTGTAATCATATCTCAAAATAATTGATTCAGTTGAAGTATATATGCAAATTTATAACCAGCCACACTGTGCCAGACAATAGTCAAGGCATTTTACATGATTCATTTCAGTTACTCATAGGCCACGAGGTAAATTTATTATTATATAAACTTGACGAATGGATAGACAGAATAACTTGTGCTGTTTCAGTACAGGAGATGAAGATAGGAAAATGATTCGATATGAAATTCTACTCTACGACCAATATAATTATTTGTTGATTTTTATTAATAGTGATGGTGAACACTAACCATGTATAAAATATTTCTATTGTTTTTACTGTTCAATTACCAATAAGAATTTGCACACATACATATATTTTTATGTGTGGTACCATGATTAAGAATGTTTTCTCTGGAAATTCTCTGAGCCATGCAAGTAAGGACTGGGTGAAACCACTGGCCTACATCACTCCTGAGTAGAAAGAATGGTTAATTGGAGATCAAACTGCCAAGGCCTTTCTGAGGAGCAGGATAGAGTAGGGGGTGCGTAGAGAGAAGCAAGATGGCTGAAAAGAAAATGCCTTAGATTTTAGATGACAGTGAGCTGGTGGGGTCCTTGTGCTGATGAGGCTGTTCTGATGGGGCTTGAACTAGATGCCTCTGACAGGGGGTGGGGGTGGGGGTGGGGGGTGTGCCCTTGGGTCACACTAAAGTCTGTGCCCTGGGGCAGGCTAAGGTAGGTTCTCTGGGTACAGGCTAAGGTCAGTACCCTGGGGGCAGGCTAAAGTTAGTGCCCTTTGGGCAGGCTAAAGCCAGTGTCCTGGGGTCAGGCTAAAGTCGGTACCCTGGGGGTTAGGATAAGGTCTGTGCCCTGAGGGCAGGATAAGATCCTTACCTTTGGGGCATGCTAAGGGAGGGTTTGGTAATCAGGATGCTGCCTTAGCAGAGAATCAGGATGCTGCCTTAGCAGAGATGCTTTCTAGGTAACAGACTGGCTGAATTTAACATTGGTTACCCAGTCTCCTTCCTGTTAGTACCGAGACCTCTTGTGACGTCATAGGCGGTGACATCATAGGCGACAGCGTGACATATAGGCCTGTCGTCAAGGCAACGGGCACCATATACCCAGAATTCACTGGGCCTACCTTTAACTGTGGTTATGTCATCATTCGTATATATTTGGGTAACGCCCCCCTTCTCTCTTTTCCCCTCTTTCTTCCGTTCCCTCCCCCGACTAATAAACCCCACATGGAATGGTTTGGCCTGGTGTGGTCTTGCGCTCCTGCTGTCCCCGTGCCATTGCCGTGGCAGTCGCTTGTGCTGACCACAACATTGGTTCGCCAATGTTATGATCATAAAAAGAGGAGGTTTTAGTAAATATGGTCTACGGCGGTGTGGGGGAAGGGGGTGCCCCAGAGGGCCAATGCCAAGGCATCCCTTCCCCCGAGGGACCAGACACACAGAGATGTGGTGTAGAGTAGAGTTTATTCAGGGCAGAGGATGGGAGTTAATGGGGTAGTGGAGGCAGAGAAAGGCAGAGAGAGTAGAGAAGTAGGGGCTGGCCATGACCACGTGGAGAGAGGGGGGAGGGGAGGAGAGCCCAAGAGGGGTGAGAGAGAGGCTGAGAAATAAGAAGTGAGAGAAGCAAGAGAGAGAGGAGGGGCAAGCATCCCAGTTTATAGTGGGCTAGGCCTACCTGGCTGTTGCCAGGTAACTGGGGAGGGGCATACCTGGCTGTTGCCACATAATTGTGGGGTGGAGCTTAGAACCTTAACACTTCCATTTACCTGCTCCTAGTCCTTTTCTTTAGAACTTTGCTGCTAGCACTATCATTTTGAGGCCTCTTCAGACTGAACATTCCAGTTTACAATGAAGCCTTCAAGAGAAAATAAGAATGTAAGGGACAAGAGGGGACAGGAGGGGAGTTTGTGGCAGATAAGGTACAGAGTATTAATGACGTGTGCTAATTTGGGGAGCTGACAAAATTAGGAGAGAGGGATAGAGGGAGGCAGATGGGGAGAGAGTAAGGGTTGTCCAACTTAGCAGACAGCTGTGTGCCTTCCAAGTGAGAAGTGATGGAGAAACACTGAAGAAATGTAAGCCTGGGTATGGATGAGGCAGAGAGGGACAGATGTCTTCAGAGCAAACTGGAGAAGCTCCTCATCTGCATAAAGACTGCTGCAGTTAGGGTGGGGGCTAGGAAAGCAGCCAAGTGTCTTAAACCAGGAGAAAGCCATTTCTTAGCTCTAAGCATGATCCAAATGATCAGTTTTATAAATAGCATTCAAATACTTGTAATGAGAATGATCTGTGCAAACATTTATGCAGCATTGTCCGGGTGCTCTTTCTTATGCTGCGTTCTAGAAAAATGCCCTTGTTAGGTGATCCGCTTTCTCTTTTAGCATTTTAAAAGCATACTATTTGATCAGTTATTCACAACGTGTTATCAACAAGCACTATGCTAATTGTTGGGAAGAAGTCTATGCTCCTAAGATAGATTATCATAGTTTACCTCAGCACATAATAATTAATTTAAAAGAAACTTTTATGCTTTTTTTTGTGCATTTCAACAATTTTGTTGAAAGGTATATTCAAAACATAATGGTAGTTGTTTAGTTCACTTCTGTCCACTCAAAATCAATATTGCTTTCAATTTGAAGCATATCAGCCTTTAGGAAGAACTGAAATGTTCTCAGTGAAACATGGCTTACAAAGGTTAAGAATAAAATACACCCATTCTTTGGTTTGTTGTTCAGCTTCTCAATGGATAATTTTCTTATCCATTACATGTCCAAATGGATACAGCTATCCTAGGTAGACTCAGGCTGTCCAGGGCACTGAGGAGCTGCATGCATTTTAACCGTATAGATCATACAGTCAAGGCCAGCATGGATAATCTGAGCACAACCATGGTGGTCTTATAATTATGGAGGTGACTCCTTACTTCCCTTAAGACTTAGCAGAGGAAGGGTTTGCAGATATACTCGGTTTCTTTTAAAACAAAATTCTACATTAGAAGCAGCAGCAGTTTTATAGAAACAGTCTCTAGTAAAAACTTCTGGAGTGTTTTATCAAGCCTAAACTAACTTTAGTGCAATAAATAAATTTTCAGAGTGATAATTCATTCAGTTATTAAGACAGTTAAAACAAATTCTCTCAAATGGGACTATACTTATTTTTTAAAATTAAATAGGAATATTACGTATCAGGTTCTCAGATCTCCTGCACGATACCTAGCCCCTTTCTTTCTAAGGTCTGGCTAGTCCTCTAACTTCCATTATATAAAACTGTTTGATGTCAGCCTTCTGAGGCGCCATAATCCACACAGCAACATGAAACATCCTCCTTCACTTCCGGTGTGTCAGATGAGCCTGATAATCTCCGCACATTTCTTTGTGCATTTCCAGTTTGTTTATCTCCAGTGTCATATCAGAACCTAACTGTGCGTGGCGAGGTGACATTTTGCACAAACACATCAATGCGTCCTTTATAAATAAGAGCTGTTTCTTTAAAAATTTCTGACATTTTAGGGTAAATATCATGTTGTGGAAAATTCTCTTTCCAAGTACACTTTATACAACTTCTTTAAATCAGATCATATGATTGAAAACCATCAATTGTAATAAATTCATAAAATGTAGTCTCCGTTTAATTCTGTTTCAGATCCCAACAGGCATGCACACTTAGGTGTTAGGGCGGAGTGAATTTTCACTGGCTTCCAGCTGAGCTGTTTTTGATGAGCTGTTGTTTCAATTACTCAGAGAACTGAGGATATTGTAAAATCGTAGCATAACCAGTCCTTGATTTGGATAGTAGTTCTTTGTATCGTCACTGGGTGATTTGAATTAAGTTGTTACAGGGTAAAGAAAACTAAAGATTCAGTTATACTAGCTAATGTTTTGAAACATTTAAATGTAAGGTGTATAAACATGTAATATATTTCTTTGGAACGACCACAGAAAGTAAATGGAAAATATTGATTATTTATTGTGAGCTGTGTTCCAGCTCTGGCATAGAATCAATCAGAAATCTTTATAATTAGATATTTATAGATTTTAGGATTAGAAATATTTTGTATCCTCAGGAAATACTTTTGAGCAAACTACAAGTTTAGAATTTTATTCTTATTGATTGTTTCTCCGTTCTTTAAACACGGTCAGCTGAGCAGTCATTCTGGTAAAGCAATCTCATATACCTTTGTATGTTAAGAAATGGTGTTTCAGATCTGAGCGAGGCGTGCTTGCAGAGGTAATCTCTGAATTTAGTAAGCAGAGGCAAGCATGGTTAGGAGTTCAGGGACATCCTCAGCTTCTCCACTACATAGAGTGTTTGAGACCAGCCTAGGCTGCAGGAGGTGAGAGTTTGAGACCAGCCTGGGATGCAGGAGGCTTGACAGAAGGAAGGAAACAACTGGCGAGGGCATTAAAATACATTTCTGAAATCTTGTTCCAGAATATTTTATACATTTTACAATTCAAATTAATACCTTATTAAATAGAAATATATGCTTTACACTCAAATATATATTTCCCATAGCATCAAACATATCATACATATCAACATTATAAATAAATAAGAGTAAATGATTTAAAATGTTTTTGTCGTAGTATCTAGGTGTTTTCTCTCTTTATCTTTATGGCTATCTGAAAGCCCCAAGAATACTCTAGTGCTAAATTTTGCAGTAGATTTCATTCCAAAAAATTTAATTAAATGCTTTCCACTACCACGTACTGATGTTGTTTGAAATGTTGTATCAGTAGTGTAAAATAAGATTAAAATCACTATTATCACAGAGCCCATATTTTAGTGGAGAGTCTTCATATTAACCTCTAAAATGGATAATTTCAGATTATAGCATAGAAGTCGTTTGTATAGTACTCAGAGTAAGAAGGAAGGCACCGGCTTTAGATGAGTGTTATGACAGAGTGTGATAATCATGGTGGGATGCAGATGATCAGCAATCAGTTCTTTGAAAACCAGCTGCCCAGAAGGATTTAACTGCTCCCCTCACTCAGCCTTTCCTCCCTGTCTCATAGAGAGGGCTTGAAGTTGCAGCATGTTGTTTCAGTTGGGAAAAATGAGAACAGTCAGATACATTTGAACCTAATAAAACATTACATTTCTTCTGTTAACTTTTTTCTTTTTGTAAAGTCCAATCTCCGCATTTTGCCTGTTTTGAGACAGTTTTCTGAAAGTATGAGTTCATAACTCAGCCATGTAAATACAGCATAGAGATTTTTTTCCTGTTCTTACATCCTTTTGGCACGTACTACAGTTCAACACATGGTATAATTATTACTGTCAATTGGTTCCTCTCCAAGTAAGAATTTCAATTTTTCAATCAATATATTCACACACCTGGTACCAGACCCTGAATAGGATAGATTCTTAGTTTGGTAATCAATGCATGAATAAATTAGCACCTTATAAGTGGGTATCTTGAGTTGTAACCTATTTTCTTTTTCATGACAGAATCTTACAATCTGAACAATATGTAAGGCAGATTTCTTTTTTACAGTTTTAGTGGTTTGGAGTCCATTAAGAAATTATTGGCATGCGGTAAAGGACTTTTTTGTTGTGTTTTGTCCAGGCAGGATCTATCATATAACAAGAGAGAGGGGATGGGTCCAGGAATCTGCCTCTTCTTATAAAGCCACTAATACCATTTTAGGGTCCACTCTGTGACCGCAATTAGCTCAAATTCTGTATGTCCAATACTGTCGATGGATGAGTTTGAAGATTTGCCTTTCCAGCACATCGTGTTGGGGACACATTTGCTCTTCAGCGTCCCTCATCTACTGTTATTTCTCAAAGCTGGTGTGGTATCTGACAGTGGGCTTCATGGGGTAGTGATTTCCATGGCTGCCTGTTACACTGTTTTCACAGGAATCTCAGGTGAAGAAACATTTTGAAAGATGGGTGTGATAGTCTTGAGTCCACTGTTATAGAGCAGTCAGTTTACAACACTGTCGCGTCTGCTGGTTGCCTAGCACAGAACTGACGTGCAGAGTCTCCAGTCATTATTAAGAATCATTATTTTGCAGCTGGGAAATGGCTCCTTGGGTGAAAGCACTCATCCCATGAGGGTGAGGACTTGAGTTTGGATTCCAGCACCCATATAAAATTATTCACTCACATAATCCTTGGGCTCAGCATAGAAGTGGGGTCAAAGATGAGCATATCACTAGAGCCCTCCAGTCACCACAGATGTGGGGTTGAGAGCTTACACCCTGATCCACAAGCAGCAGGCAGAGAGAAAAAGAGAGACAGACGCTGGGCCTAGTGTGGCCTCAAAGCCTGCACTCAGTGACACACACACACTCCTCAAGCTGTTTCTTGCCCTGGTTGCAGCCATTCAGATAGTTAAGCCTAGCCTGGCCATTCTTTTGCAAACCACCAGGGCTGCTACTCCTATTTCTGTATCTTTTGTTTGAGTCTTTGTTACTCAGATGCTTTAATGGAGCTGCTTGCAAGGATGTGTGAACCCAGACAGCCTAACAGTGGTTGTACCACTGAAGAAAATGGAAGCTTCCCAACCCGCCCCGGCCAGAATGTGCCTACAGCTCTTGAGGGAGGCTTGGGGCCTCGATATTGATTCCTAAGGCAGTTTGTATTTCCAAAGCCATTTTCCACAGAGACCGGTTCTGACCAGTTTGCCCGCCCATAATATTCCTTATTGTGGAAGGCAGACGTCCATCTAAGTCTTCAGTTAGGATTTCAATATTCAAGCATTTTATGCAATTTAGTTTGTGAGAAATTTCAGGTTATCATTTTCTACAGTGTAGAAAACAGTCTTAATTCCAGGGAATTACAGGTAATTTGTTTTCTTCTGTCAGATGCATAGTCAGATGCTGGCAGAGCCTCTAGGGACAGGGGTGGGGAGGGTGGAGGGAGTGGGGGGATGGGGAGGGGAAAGGGTGGGCGGTTGGGATGGGTGGGGAGGGGGGTGGCATACCAGGCTCCTGTCAGGAAGCACTTCTTGGCATCTGCAAGTGTCAGGGTTTGGTGTCCGCAGAAGGGATGGATCCCTAGGCCTTTCCTTCATTCTCTGCTCATTTTTTTTTGTCTCTGTCTTTCCTTCCGTCAGTAAGCATTCTGGGTTAAACATTTTGAGATGGGTGAGTGGCCCCATCCCTCACCTGGGGGCAGTGCCTATCTACTGGAGGTGGTCCCTACAGGTTCTCTCTCCCCTTTTTTTGCATATTTCAGCTGAAGTCATCCCTGTTGGGAAGTGGGAGCCTCTCACTTTCCTGGCATCTGGGATATTCTAGGGCCTACCCCCAGTTCCCCATCCCCCACTGCTACATACTGATTCCATTCCTGGCCCTCTGTACTTCTCTCCTGTCCCTTCCCACACCTGATCCTGCCTCCCTTTTCCCTCCCCTTCCTCTCTCCCTCCCAGACCCCTCCCTCCCAACATTTGTATTTCTTAGAACAACTTAATTAATAGATGCAGATAGAAACCATAATTAATTCAAGTTTTAGAGCCCTTAACTCTCTCACATCATGATGATAATTTGCAGAATCCCTCCCACACATTTCATTTGTTCAAATGTTTTCAGGCGAGTGATGAAAAATACAGATATCTTTACATGTGTCTCACCTTAAATACTGATTTTTGTCTTCAAGTTTGAAGTGCTATTACTCGCCCAGGGCAGGTATACTACACACATCTGGGCTTGAAGTTATGTGCTGCACACATCTGGGCTTGAAGTTATGTTCTGTGCCCACCTAATTTTATTATGGTCATTGGTTGTGCCTTTTTTCTAAGTGAAAGACATGTCCAACCATGTATGTGAGAGTGGCACTGAAAAAGATGGCGGAGGTGCTGGGACCCCAGTAATGAACAGTGCTATTGGCTGAGTACATTCTGGCCAGAAACGCCACAAAGGGAATTAAATAGGCAACATGAGCTGGCTATATGAGCTGGCTAAGTAGCTTAAGCAAATGTTCCAGTTAATGATTGTGAGGTCAATTTAGGATATGACAATAAAATATAAGGATAGTTTGGACTGAGGAACTGTAGACACACCACAGCCTGAACTTTCAAAAAGACATAAGCCAAAAAAAGTAATCAGGAGGTAGAAGATTTTAAGGGATCTGTCTGTAATCCATAGATTATTTGGGAAATCAGAGAATGTAAACTGTACAGAGAGAATAGATTTTTCCATAATCGAAGCATAGTCTGGAGCAATGTTAGATTCAAGTAAAATTTAACTAAAACTCTATTTTTCAAATGTAACAGAAGAAAGTTAACCAATGGAAAGGTTTTAAATGTTTAGTCCCTGGAACACTGCTAGCACGGTTTATATATCCATGACTTACCATATTTCCAAAAATTAGAGTAACTGGATTGTAAAATAAGGCATCAGTGTCAAGCAGTTTAATCAATACAGTAGTTCCAAGAATGCCAAAACACAGAAGAGATGGCTAACCACAGATGTAAGTTACCCCAGTGTGTCTGCAGGAGGAGGAGAGAGGCAAGAGGGAAGCCCCGGAGCTCCAGATGTTCTCTGGAACCACACAGGATGAATCACCAGAGAGAAAGCAGAGTGGGTTTGCCCAGCCTAGTAGCAGATACGAGGGAGGGGTCTCTGCAGAGTTCTAAAAATGTGCTGGAACGATTCACGACACATAGAGTTTGAAAAGTAAGTGAAGTCAGGTTCAGCATTGAAGATTTAACCACTAGACTGAAAAAAAAAACTGGAAGCACAAGTAGAGAGTTTGTCAGAAGTCAGAAAACAAGGGATCCCCAGTTTTTAAAGTGGGAGGAACTCAGCTAGGAGCACTTTTATAGAGTGTAACACACTGTGAAGGAGAAGACTCACGGCATCACACATACATCCAAATACTGCTCGTGTCAATTTCCCCTGTGCAATGCCATTGTCACTGTGACCACAGGTAGTATCTGTCCTTTATGAACAGGAGGCTCGGGGTTCTCTAACTGGTGCACATGTGGTAGGAATGACCAACAAAGTGACAATAACTTTAGTCAGGCACAGAATTTAATTCAAGCTGGTGTAAGTAATTTTCATACGGTTATCCTGGTCTTTGTGGGTCCACAACAAAGCCAAGAGGTAAGTAATTGGTGTAGATGAAGCAAAGATACCTGTGGGCATATCTATGCTCTTAAGAACATTTGGCTAAATTATGTGTGGGAGGGTCTACGAGGTAGAATTATGATCAAAAGTACTAGAAGTTCTAAAACTCGAGGTAAACTGTATGTTCCTTGAGTAACAAACTAAGAAAGATTTTGATGTGTTCACAAAGCACAGGAATGTTATTTTAATTTGTGCAGAAGGGCAAACCCTACATGCCCTCTGTACTCTGGTCCCTTTCCTTCAAAATACTGAGGGAGAGGCTAGCCAACAGAAGACTTGGAGCTGTTACAAGGTGGTTTTAGCTCTTCTAATTTCATACCCGTTTATTGTTCTGATAACAGGGGGCCAGAACACTCCTCTCCAGTGTCTACGAAATACCAAAAAACGCAAGCAATTCCAAATGATAATGGCTTTCTCTTGTTTTCCCTGTTTGTACATTCTGCAGCCCACTGAGATCCTAAGTAGCATTTAATGTCTCTTCTAGAAAGTTTACTAGGTGTCTCCTACTTAAGACATTTTACGCGGGATTTCTTCCTTCCTTTCTTGGTTTGCTGTGGTCTTTTCTTCTCTGCTTGGTAGCACAGAGCTCCTTTCCACGTTCTTGTATTGACAGGAGCTTTCTTTAAGCCCCGCCCTTTTGTAGGTATTCCTTGTGCTGTCTGAGGTCATCCTATAACCTAGGTAAAATACTTTAGTATGATTTCAAAAAGTTAACTTTTAAAAGATCACCCAAATAGTTCTTAATTGCAATATCTAGTGTTTTCCTAACATTTAAGGCATCAAATGTAAAATTTTGACAAACTACTTTTCCACCAGATTCTTACCCCGAGAATAAAAAACTTAAATATGTTTTCTATTTTACAAAGTTTCTTTCTTTTACCTTTTAAAGTATTTCCTCCAGTAGCTCCTCTAAACTAAGTATGTTTTCTTAGTTTCTGTATAAACTGTTTATAATTCACTTTTTTAGAAACTTGTTGGAAATGAATGTTACTATATTTAAGTTTACAAGTGTAGGTCAGAAACCTAGTTTCCTAATTGACTTGAGGTTTCAATCCATCAATTAATTAATTTTTGATTATCAAATATGGCCTAGGTACGCAGCTACAGCTAGGGGTAATGTCCTGACCCATAATACTCACAGGCTTACAGACTTGGTTCAGTCTCAGCTTGTGCGCATACACACATGCACATACATGTATATGCATGCTCATTTGTGTGCATTTGCATGTACACACAGTTACACATGGATGCATGTATAAACATACACATATATATACACCCACATGTGTACACACACACACACACGCACACACACACACTCACACACAGAGAATCAAACAAGAGAAAAGCTCACTTGCTTTTTCTTGTCCAATGAGGCCACACTGAAATCTGGGACAGGTTTAGAGCTTATCTATGTATTCTTAACCCAGAATCACAGTGTTTCTCCATCATCCATCCAGTGTCTGAACTGTTAAATTTCCCCGAGTCTCACAGTTGTTTAAAGTTTGAGAAAACTCAGCCCAATTAATCTATGTTGATATGTCCTTTAAAAGATATTATTGAGAGATCACTGAAAGGAATAAAAGCTCGCGTCGCCATGCCTTGTTAGTTTAATCTCAGCTACGTAGGAATTCTCACTGTTGTTGACTGTGTTGTTCATGTACAGAATAAAAGTCCAATATCTGTTACGTCAAATCTATTACCTGCCCCATGTTACAGACATACGTTTTATTACATTTTCATTTCTCTTTCTCTGTTTTCCTCTAACACTGTGATGAAGGTGTTTTGGTAAATTCAGTATGGGGAAACTGAGATATGATACAGCTCTACAGTTTCCTGAATGTATGAGGCCACTCCGCGTGGTGTCCTTCCTAGTGTGCTGCTCTTCTCTGCTCGGTTCTCACCTCATGGTGTATCACAGCTCCAGAAAGATGAAATTATAAGACGAAGTAGCACATTGTTTCAGAGTACAGAACATAATGTGTGCACGCATGCATTTTCCTGGTTTCTTATAAACAAATAATTGCCAGCCGTGCTAATTGAAAACATGACCATTATTAAAGAAATTCGCCTGCAAGTCTCTGTAAGTGCATTTAATATGTCTTCTCATTTCATGTGCAGCTCCCAGCTCATGTTTCTGACTTAATTTTACCATAGGTCTTAACTGCTTAATATCATAATCTACATAGCAGTCCTTATTAATACCTATGTAATGACACTCATTGATGATTAAGAGTTTGCAAGTAAAGCATGCACATTAGCATGCATTTGATTTATAGTATGGGAAGTCCTACTGTTTTGCTGATTTAGAAATAACATGCTTGTAAATACTATGAGACATCACTCCAGGTTTTGAAGAATTTAGGCTCAGTAAACCTCAAACTTTCTGGTATTTTGATTTTTCAGATTGCATTTTCACAACACAACACAATCATGGATCTCGTGCAGTTCTTTGTCACCTTCTTCAGGTAATTGACTTTCACTGCATTTTAACTCATTAATCGTGTGTGTGTGTGTGTGTGTGTGTGTGATTCTGTGTGTGTGTCTGTATGTATGTCTGTGTGTACATGTATGTGTATGTGTCTCTGTGTGTGTACATGTATGTATGTCTGTGTGTACATGTATGTATGTGTGTTTGTGTGTGTATGTCTGTGTGTGTGTGTCTGTGTGTATGTGTATATCTCTGTGTATGTGTTTGTGTCTGTGTGTGTGTCTATGTCCATATGTGTGTGCTTGTGTGTGCATGTTTGTGTCTGTCTTTGTGTACATGTATGTGTATGTGCATGTTTATGTCTGTATGTGTGCGTTTATTTGTGTGTATGTATTTGTGTCTGTTTGTATGTCTGCTGTGTGTACATGTATGTGTGTGTTTCTGTATGTGTATATGTATGTCTCTGCGTGTGTTTGTGTCTCTGTGTGTGTCTGTGTGTGTATAGTCTGTCAGATCATATTTGTCAATTGCTTATCTTATTATTCCATTTCTTGAATACATATTATGTATGTTCATTGAGCAGATGGATTACACTTGCAGTGCAGTTGTGTAAGATTTTTTTATCCTGTTTTGTGCCCAGTGAATTCAGTAGAAAGAATCAGTTTGCAATCTCTTTTCACAAAAATAATTAAACCTATTTTAATTAATGAAATTAATAGCACTCATACCTTGCGGATTAGTTAAATCTTCTAGATTTATCAATTCAACTCACTATTGACTAATATCATGTGTGCTTAGTGATGTGCCAAAATGTGTGTTGACTAAGAAAACATTTGTGCTTTGAATGAGTTTCTAATCTAGAAATGACTTTGAATAGAGTTAAGTTCCCAGATCAGTAGTTAAGTGATACATTAAAATAAGTTCTTTTTAAAAAATAATTAATCTTTTTTTTTTACACTCCAGATTTTATTCCCCTTCCAGTCCACCCTCTGACTGTTTCACATCCCATACCTCTAAACTCCCTGGGGCCTCCAGTCTCTTGAGGGTTCGGTTCATCTTCTCTGACTGAACCCAGACCCAGTAGTCCTGTGCTCTATATGTGTCAGGGGCCTCATATCAGCTGTTGTATGCTGCCTGGTTGGTGATCCAGTGTCTGAGAGATCTTGGGTGGTAGGGAGGCTCCAGATTGAGCCTGTGGTCCTCCCACAGGGTCACCTCCTCCTCAGCTTCTTCCAGCTTTTCTCTAACTCAACCACAGGGGTCAGCAGCTTCTGTCCATTGGTTGGGTGCAAATATCTGCATCTGACTCTTTTAGCTGATTGTTGGGTCTTTCGGAGGGCAGTCATGCTAGGCCCCTTTTTGTGAGCACTCCATAGCCTCAGTAATAGTGTCAGGCTTGGGGCCTCCCCTTGAGTTGGATCCCACTTTGGGCCTGTTGCTGGGCCTTCTTTTCCTCAGGGTCCTCTCCATTTCCACCCCTGCAGTTCTTTCAGACAGGAACAATTATGGGTCAGAGTTTTGGCTGTGGGATGGCAGCCCCATCCCTCACTTGATGCCTTGTCTTCTGGCTGGAGGCGGCTCTATAAGTTCCCTCTCCCTACTGTTGGGCATTTTGTCTAAGGTCCCTCCCTTTGAGTCCTGAGAGTCTCTCACCTCCCAGGGCTCTGGTACGTACATCTAGAGGGTTCCTT